>CAUYUJ010016475.1:160404-276009 GCA_963575745.1 Prorocentrum cordatum | reverse complement strand
GCTGCCGAAAGCCCCTAGGACAACCCGAGACGGCCCCAACACGGCCCAATGCGGCCCCACGACGGGCCAAGAGGCCCCCCAGACATGGGAAGAGGGTTCCAAGAGGGTTCCGAGAGCCTCTCGGGAGCCTTTCGGGAGCCTCTCGGGGGCCTTTGCGGGAGCCTCTCGGAAGCGTCTCGGGGCCCGAGGGGCTCCCGAGACGGGGAAGACAATTTCGAGCCTTCCGCCCCAAGAGGCCACCAGGAGGCCCCCAAGAGGCGCCCAATAAGCTCCCAAGAGGCCCAAGAGAGCATCAGGATAATTCCCAAGACAACCCCAATATAGCACAATCAATGAGTTCCCTTGCGTTTTAAAATGCCTTTCGCCGCCGCCGCCGCCGTCCTCCTCCTCCTCCTCCTCCTCCTCCTCCTCCTCCTCCTCCTCCTCCTCCTCCTCCTCCTCCTCCTCCTCCCCCCCTCCTCCTCTTCAGGGTCGGCGGCACCGGCCGTAAGGCCTTCGCGGGATAGGGGCAACCTTGCCATCGAGCGATCTAAGAGCTCCCCAAGGTGCCCCGAAGCTTCTGTGGCTCCCCTGGGCCGTCGGGGGGGCAAGAAACTTCCGCGGGGTACCGGCAGGCGAGGCTGGCCACTTGCTTGACATGCCTACTGCACAGTACCGTAAGACACCGCAGGGCGCCTCCTGCGTCGACTCGGAGCTTCTTCTGGTGCCCCTGGGCCCTGGGGCGCTGCGGCGCCCCCGGGGAGCCAGTCGGTAATCGTGGGGCACCCGTGTGCCTACAGTCTACGCGCAGAGAGCCGGCTTCGCGACGTGCCTGGGCGCCCCCGGGCCGCCGTCGGGCCCGCGGGGACTGTCGGCAGACGCGAACAGGAGTCACGGCGTCGGACGCCCGGGGACGTGTATTTCCTCCCCTTTTGCTGCGGCAAGTTCGTGTCGAGACGACCTCAGCGTTGGTCTCCGACACCACGTGACTCGGTCCACCTTGAACGATCGGCAACACTCCGATTGCGCAAATCATTCGATATCGGCCGAGTCGGGGCCGCTGCCGGCAGTCAACCTTGAACGCCTGCGCTGGGGTCGCCGCCGCGTCGACACGACACGAACCTAGCGTTGCTGTTTTATTGTTTTGTGAACGGAGGCGACGAGCGTCGTGAGTGGGACGGCGGGTGACTGGGCGTCCCAGGGACTGCGGCCTCGTGGCCCCGCGGGGTCCCCGTCTCCTCGGCCCGGCACGCAGGCCCAGTGGGGAAGTAATAGACAACAACATCGGAGTTGATAGGGCTGGAGGATGGCGCCTGAAATATGGCCCCAAGATGGCCTAACATGGCTCAAGAGGGGCCCAAGAGAACCCCGAGACGGCTCCAAGAGCGCCAAGAGGGCCCCAAGAGGACCCCAAGAGACGCTTCTAACGGCTCATGAGGGGGACCCCCCCTTTGGCCTCCAAGATGACCCCAAGAGGCTCCCAAGAGGGGTCCAAGAGGGTGCCAAGACCCCCTACACGAGCCCCAAGGTGCCCCAAGAGGGCACCGAGAGAGCCCCAAGAGGACCCCAAGAGGGCCTCAAGAAGAACAGCTCTCATCGGCATCGTTTCTGAATGGGCTGGTGGGTTCGCACGAAGCGTGAAGAGTTCGGAGCAGATAGGGTCGGAGGCTGGCGCCGCATCGCCAAAGTCCGCTCCACGCACGAATGAGCATAGGCGAGAGTAAGCCTGGGTGCGCGGCTTACCCATCGTTGCATGCGATGCGACAAGAGCGGCCTGCGTGCATGGGCTTGGACCCCCCTGGCGCCCGCGGAACGCCGCGAACCAAAGGTCATTATGGCGAAGGGTCGCTCTCAAGTGCGTGTAACCGACGATGCATTGGTGATGTGTCGGGGACGCCAGGATGGAACGCATCGCGCTCTGGATCCCGCCGTATCGCTGATGCATCAGTGATGTATCGCGACGCTCCAGCCACATCTAATCTGTCCTCATCTGGGCGGCCTGGAACAGTGGCCCGCGCCACGTTGTCGTGAGAAGGGGTGGGCCAGGGGTGCGATGACACCGCGCAGCATCGCCAGAGCCAGAAACATAGACTGGAGACTCTCCCTCTGGGAGAGCATCGACCATCCACCGACACCAGTCCTGGCCAGGCCAATCCTGGGCCCAATCATGGTTACATGCGCCTATGCTCGGCCTGGCGGGCGTACGCGCCTGTCCTGGGAGCAGGACTGCACTGGCTAAGGAAGAGCGTCGCGGGTGTGTGGCCGGTGTACCCCTGAGATCCACCATCGCGCACGCGCAAAAATGCAACATCGTGACAGTGAGATGCCATCGCTTGGACGTCCGTCCCCGCTGCATGTTCGGTTTCTTGCATGCATTTTGTTGCCAGATGGTCGAGGATGCTTGTCGAAGGTGCCCGCCGATGAAAAAATGCACACGTCCGAGCGTTGACAAGGTGAAACGTCACGACCTGGGCTCCAGATCCGTCTGAGATGGTCCCCGGGCCCGAAGTTGGCCGAAAACTCCCGGTGTGGTAAAATTGCGACTCCAGGATCTCAGGGCGAACTACGGTCAGGCACTTTTGCTTAGCGTGTCGCGGCGGCGGTGGCCCCGGCGACACGCTATGCCGTGCGAGCTGATAGCGTGTCGCTCCGCTCCGCGGGGCGGGAGGCTGGGAAAAGCTCGGGACATTGGCGCTTGGAAAGGGGGGACATGGATAGCGTGTCGCCGTGAAAGCGTGAAAGGGGGCGTGGAAGCGTGGTGAGCCAGAACCGTCGGAGCGACACGCCAAGGCAAAGTGCCTGACCGTATCCAGACATCCGACGTGGCGATCTGCTCACCCCGCGGAGCTCCACGACGCTCTCGGCCCCACCGCTGGTACGGCGGATCTCGCTCTCGCCACGGGGCAGTGACTTGCTGTCTTTGGGCCCTCACTGGGAGTGGAGGAAGAGGACATCGCAGAACCACAAACTTTCGGAGGTCTGCGCAGATTTCTTTGATCGGCGCTGGACTCCCCTCTCAGGGCGCGCGGAGCGGGCCAAAGGCGGCGCTGGAGGCGCCGCCAGGGGGATCCGCAATCCGCGCGGACCTCAGAAGGCTTACGTTTATGGCGTGTTTTTTTTTTTTTCTACGCGTGCGGCCAAGGCTCAGAAGAGCGACGGTTAAGGGCAGGTTGGGGGGCGATGCTGCCTCAAGCATCCGATGTCTTGATTTTCGTATACACGGGGGGTACTATAGTTTTGACCATAAGACGTCATGCTGTCGACGCCCCCTGCCCCCCCCCGTAGAATCTTAGCGACATGTTTTGGGTCGGGCGGCGGTTCGACTCCGATGGGCTCTCACCCTGTAAGAATATAATAATATATATTTAAAACAGGGTGATAATTACTCCGTCCCATTCACAATAGGGCTGGAAAACACTCCGACTTGAACCCATTCACAGTAAACCACTCCGCTTGGGTCACGCTTGATCGTCCGCGTCATCATCCCCATCGACCCTGTCCTTATCATGCCAACGCGATGTTTCATTGCATTCCTTGTTGCATTGATGCTGTGAGACCCTGGGCATCCTTCTCCGATGCGGTCGCTCTCGGTTCACTGGTTGGCCGTCCCAGAGGGCCCACAAAGGCTCGCGAATCCGCATCAAGGCACCTTTGCATCCTGATCGGTCCTCCGCGGCACGCGTGACCAGCGAGGCAATTCTCATCTTATGGTCAAAAACTTTAGTACCCCCGAAGTATGTCGCCGTGCCGATTGTCTCGACGCGCCCAAGTGGACGACGCCGACACCACCGCAAACCTGCGGCAAACCCTGCGCCCCGCGCCCCAACAAACGAAGCCAGCGCCGCGGCAAGCCCACGGCAAACCCACCGCGCCCGAGGCGGTGTCTGCGCTGACGCCCGCGGCGCCCTCCCCACGGCGGAAGGCCGCGCGTCGGAACAAACGGCGCGGCGACATATCGCTCCGGGTTTTTTTGAAGGCCCGTGGGCCTGGAGAGGGCCCCCGAAAGCCGAAAACTGTAAACATCGTCCGTCGTGGTTCTCCCACGACGCGAGCTTGTCCGTTCTGCTCAACATCGGTCCCCAGACCCCTCTCATGGTCCAGCCCGCTCAGTTTTTCGATGCGGATCCAGCCGTGGCGACGAGAATCCCCCAGCAGGGTCAGAATTATCCCGGCAAAGCAACCTAACAGCGATGTGTAGGAGCATATCTGGAAGCATTCCCCTTAAGATTCAGATAAGAATCCTGTTGTAGAATTCTGCTGTTCTCGGAGTCGTGATCGCATTCGCGATGGCAGTCGCAGTGGCAACAGCAGTCGCAGTCACAGCCTCAGCCTCAGCCTGCCTCAGCCTCAGCCTCAGCCTGCCTCAGCCTCAGCCTGCCTCAGCCTCGCCCTCAGCCTGCTTCAGCCTCAGCCTCAGTCTGCCTTCAGCCTCGGCCTCAGCCTCAGCATGCCTCAGCCTCAGCCTGCATCAGCCTGAGCCTCAGCCTCAGCCTGCCTGAGCATCAGCCTGCATCAGCCTCAGCCTCAGCCTCAGCCTCAGCCTGCTTCAGCCTCAGCCTCAGTCTGCCTTCAGCCTCGGCCTCAGCCTCAGCCTGCCTCACCCTCAGCCTGCATCAGCCTCAGCCTCAGCCTCAGCCTGCCTCAGCATCAGCCTGCATCAGCCTCAGCCTCAGCCTGCCTCAGCCTCAGCCTCAGCCTGCTTCAGCCTCAGCCTGAGTTTGCCTGCAGCCTCGGCCTCAGCCTCAGCCTGCCTCAGCCTTAGCCTGCCTCAGCCTCAGCCTCAGCCTCAGTCTGCCTCAGCCTCAACCTGCCTCAGCCTCAGCCTCAGCCTGCCTCAGCCTCAGCCTCAGCCTGCTTCAGCCTCAGCCTCAGTCTGCCTTCAGCCTCGGCCTCAGCCTCAGCCTGCCTCAGCCTCAGCCTGCATCAGCCTCAGCCTCAGCCTCGGCCTGCCTCAGCATCAGCCTGCCTCAGCCTCAGCCTCAGCCTGCCTCAGCCTCAGCCTCAGCCTGCTTCAGCCTCAGCATCAGTCTGCCTTCAGCCTCGGCCTCGGCCTCAGCCTGCCTCAGCCTCGGCCTGCATCAGCCTCAGCCTCAGCCTCAGCCTGCCTCAGCATCAGCCTGCCTCAGCCTCAGCATCAGCCTGCCTCAGCTTCGGCCTCAGCCTGCTTCAGCCTCAGCCTCAGTCTGCCTTCAGCCTCGGCCTCAGCCTCAGCCTGCCTCAGCCTCAGCCTGCATCAGCCTCAGCCTCAGCCTCAGCCTGCCTCAGCATCAGCCTGCCTCAGCCTCAGCCTCAGCCTGCCTCTGCCTCAGCATCAGCCTGCTTCAGCCTCAGCCTCAGTCTGCCGTCGGCCTCGGCCTCAGCCTCAGCCTGCCTCAGCCTCAGCCTGCATCAGCCTCAGCCTCAGCCTCAGCCTGCCTCAGCATCAGCCTGCCTCAGCCTCAGCCTCAGCCTGCCACAGCCTCAGCCTCAGCCTGCTTCAGCCTCAGCCACAGTCTGCCTTCAGCCTCGGCCTCAGCCTCAGCCTGCCTCAGCCTCAGCCTGCATCAGCCTCAGCCTCAGCCTCAGCCTTAGCATCAGCCTGCCTCAGCCTCAGCCTCAGCCTGCCTCAGCCTCAGCCTCAGCCTGCTTCAGCCTCAGCCTCAGTCTGCCTTCAGCCTCGGCCTCAGCTTCAGTCTGCCTTCAGCCTCAGCCTGCCTCAGCCTCAGCATCAGCCTGCCTCAGCATTCAAAGTGTGGCCCGGGAATGGAGTTCTGGGAATTCGAAGAACACGAAATGACCTACAGTTGGCTCCGGGCATTCAAAATTATGCCCAGGAATGGAGTTCTGGGAACTCGAACACCACGAAGTGGCCTACAGTTGGCTCCGGGCATCCAAAATGTGGCCCGGGAATGGAGTTCTGGGAAGTCGAAGAGCACGAAGTGGCCTACAGTTGGCTCCAGGCATTCAAAATGTGGCCCGGGAATGGAGTTCTGGGAAGTCGAAGAGCACGAAGTGGCCTACAGTTGGCTCCGGGCATTCAGAATGTGGCCCGGGAATGGAGTTCTGGGAGGTCGAAGAGCACGAAGTGTGTGTCTGTTGTGAAAAAGCGCCGGCGGCACCTGCGACCCAGGCAACTCCCAAAAAAAAAAAAAATAAAAACATCCCTGCCCGGACCCCCCTGTGGAGTGATCTGGCTGCTCTCTTTTGATCCATAGAAACCTATCAGTCTTCGCCTGTTAGTTAAAATTATCCCGGCAAGCACCTAAACAGCGATGTGTAGGAGCATATCTGGATGCTTTCCCCTTATGATTCCATTCCCCTTATGATTCAAATGAGAAGATTCAGATGAGAATCCAGTTGTAGAATTCTGCTGTTCTCGCAGTCGTAGTCGCATTCGCGATGACAGTCGCAGTGGCAACGGCAGTAGCAGTCACAGCCTCAGCCTGCTCTGCCTCAGCCTCAGCCTCCGCCTGCCTCAGCCTCAGCCTGCCTCAGCCTCAGCCTCAGCCTGCTTCATCCTCAGCATCAGTCTGCCTTCAGCCTCGGCCTCAGCCTCAGCCTGCCTCAGCCTCAGCCTGCATCAGCCTCAGCCTCAGCCTCAGCCTGCCTCAGCATCAGCCTGCCTCAGCCTCAGCCTCAGCCTGCCTCTGCCTCAGCCTCAGCCTGCTTCAGCCTCAGCCTCAGTCTGCCGTCAGCCTCGGCCTCAGCCTCAGCCTGCCTCAGCCTCAGCCTGCATCAGCCTCAGCCTCAGCACGAAGCAACCCAGCTAGAAGGACAAAGCGCTGAATGTACACCGATGTGTTCGACGACTGCGTATGTAATGATGTGACGATATACAGACTGAGCCCTTCGTGAATGTCTACATGTTTTTCTGACGCCTACAAACGGCGCTGACGTGTGTGTGAAAAGTGTCCGCGCAGCAAAAGCCGGCGAAGCGTGCAGACAGCCAGCTGCAAAAGGTTGCGAGCGGCTCTTGGAAGACGTTTACGGAACGGAGCTACGGTGTCTGAAAACAATGGCATCGAAGCGAAGAGCCTCGGAGCCCTGCAGCCTGAGAAACACCGCAGGAACTCGCATACTGAAAAGGAATGCATTGCAAACCGCACGTTGCGAACCCTGCAGGCTGAGAAGCACCGCAGGATGTCGCATGCTGAAAAGCACTTGTACTGCAGAGCGCAGGCTGCGAAACCTGCAGGCTGAGAAGCACCGCAGGAACTCGCATGCTTTCGAACACTACTGCTCGAGACCGCAGCTGGAGAGCGGCAGACCGCAGGCTGAGAAGCACCGCGGGCAGAGAGACTTGCAAAACTCAGATGTCCTGATCGTCTTGGAGGAAGTCACGCCAGTCCGGCGGCTGCCAAGAATCGATGATGCGCCTGGAGCCACCGCCCGTGCTGCCGCCGATGTCCAGGTAGTCGCCATCGCCCCTGAACAGACGGCCGTGCCCGCACGCCAGAATCGCTTGGTTGCGGATTTGAAGCAGCGCTCCGCTCTCAAACATCTGCAACACGTCCTGCTGCCTGCGCGTGAAGTTCGGCTTTGCCTGGCCAGCCTGGGCAGACAGATGGAGGGAAAGCCGCTCCCCCTCGTTGTAGCGCGCGATGGCCTCGGCCTTCTGGTGGTGCAGCCGGCGCCGCTGTTGCCGCAGAGCTTCCTCGGGAACTGCTGCATCACGGCCCTCGCTGTGATCAGCTTGCAACGCTTGCGTTAACCAATCAACGTCGAAGCGCCCTGAGAAGGCCAACACCTCCCAGATCTGTTTAGTACCGGCCACGCGTTGCAAATGGCGATGCCACCGCTTACGCTTCTGGTCTTTCACAAACTTGGCGACGCTACCCAGACCTGCACCCTTGGCCTGGCCACCTTTTCCCGCAGGCTGAGAAGCACCGTGAGAACCTTTCTTACCGCCTGGCCCTTTGTTCGGACCCTGCGGAACCGCATGGCCCCCTTGTGGCGCAGACTTGCCTTTCGCTTTTCCCTTTTCGATATCCCGTTCCTGAAGCGCACGCTGCTGCCGCGACTGCTCGTACTGGTCGCGAGCTACTCTGACCAATTCCTGGCGCTCAGGCTCCGTGAGAACGTAGCGCATGTCGTCGATGTTCTTGCTCCGCAGAAAGTCATGTCGAAGCTTAAGGACAGAGAGAATGGCTCGGCCAGTCTCCTCCTGAGACGCAAAGGCCGTGTCATATTCCGAGCCAGGCTGAGGAGCGCCAGCTGGATCAGTGTCCGCTGGCTCCGTGGACTTCCTCTTTTTGAAAAGCAAGAGACTGAGATGATGGAGGACTTTCGGATCGTACTCCTCGTCGTACCTGTCGTCCCAAAGCTTCCTCAGCTCCCTGTGCAAGTCGTCCGCGCGATTCTGAACGACATCCTCGACGTAGTCGGGATCACCCGGTGAAGTCGGTGAAAGCGGAGGAGCAGAACTCGGCGACCGATCCCAATGCACAGAAGACTCGCGGTCCGCCTGTACGCTGACGTCGGCGTCGGAGACGTTTTCGACGACAATTTTCCGCCTCTTGCTCTCCCCAGGCTGAATAGCACCAGGGAGAGTGAGCACAACCGCCACCGCATCGTGTGCGTCGTTGCGCATGCCACGATCCGTAAAAGACGCGCCAACGGCAATGGAGCAGAAACGGGCGACTGCTCCGCAGACCGCGACGTGGTCGCCTTTGAGGTCGGCCGGAGTGGCATGGACCTCCCATACCTTCTCGTCGTTCTGCTCGCGCTGGTAAGCCTCCCGCGCCTCCTGGAAAGTGAGGTTGTCGTCGCCGACTACAAGCACAACGACTGCCTCGTTTAGATTCTCAAGAATCTTGGCCAGGCCGTCCAGGTGCAAGCGGAGATGGCGAACTGTCCGCTTTCGAGTCTGGATGCTCGGCGGTTTCTTGCCGCACACGATGTGCATGTTGGCGATCACCACGTGGAACTTGTCATGGCCTGGTTTGTTCACCTCAAAATGTGAAATAACAGCATCAATATCTCGGCCGCTAGGAGGCCTGTAAACTTTGCTGTCTTCGCACAGAGTCAGTTCCGCAGGCTGAGAAGCACCGCGGAACCCCCAGAGAGTCAAGTAGTTGTCGACCTCCAAGAAGCGAATGCCATCACCGAAAGGCTTACTGAGGATGTCTGTCACGTTGATCCCTGCTCGGCGAAAGCCTTCACGGAACGCACCGACCTCGCAGCCACAGACCATATCAGCATCAGCGGTCTCCACTATCTTGGCGCACAACCTTCCGAAGTTAGCGCAGTGAGTGGCCGCCTGCTTACCAGTCATCATGCCCTGCTCGAACCCGAAATTGAACGAGGCGACCGTGAAAGACGCAGGCTGCACAGCGCCAGAACCAGGCGTCTGTCCACCTTCCTCCGCAGGCTGAGAAGCACCGCGAGGCGGCGCAGGCTGAGAAGCACCGCGAGGCGGCGACACTTCGGACGAGCCTCGCGGAGCAGAGGCTGCGGATGAACGTTGGACATGGGGGTACGGCCAGGGGAACGCCATTGCAATCAAAACTCAGTGGACTGCAGTGAATGAATGTAGTGGCCAATTGAATGCAGAGGACTGCAGTGTCACTAGCAAGTCCTGAACCAAACACAGCTGTGGCGGAAGGAATATGAAGCGTCTGGCTATTCAAAATGTTGCCCGGCAATGTCCTCCTCCTCCTCCTCCTCCTCCTCCTCCTCCTCCTCCTCCTCTTCCTCCTCCTGGGTCCTCCCCTCCTCCTCCTGGTAGCCCAGGAATGGGAGTTTGGGAACTCGAAGAGCACGAAGTGGCCTACAGTTGGCTCCGGGCATTCAAAATGTGGCCCGGGAATGGAGTTCTGGGAACTCGAAGAGCACGAAGTGGCCTACAGTTGGCTCCGGGCATTCAAAATGTGGCCCGGGAATGGAGTTCTGGGAAATCGAAGAGCACGAAGTGGCCTACAGTTGGCTCCGGGCATCCAAAATGTGGGCCCGGGAAGTGGAGTTCTGGCCCGGGAACTCGAAGAGCACGAAGTGTGTGACTGTTGCATCCGGCCCCCCAGAATGTGGCCCGGGAATGGCGTTCTGGGATGTCGAAGAGCACTTTGTGTGTGACTGTTGCATCCGGCCCCCCAGAATGTGGCCTGGGAATGGAGTTCTGGGAAGGCGAAGAGCACGAAGTGTGTGACTGTTGGTGAAAAACGAGCCCGGCTCATGCCGCCCGGAAACGCCCCAACACCTGCCCGGACCCCCCTGTGGAGTGATCTGTGAGCTCTTTTGAGTCAACTAGAAACCTATCAGTCTTCGCTGTTAGGTAAATAGCCGAAAACGCCAGGGAAGGCCGCCTTCGGCCCATGAGTTCTCGCGCCCTCCCCGCTTCTACGATAACCCATCTGAGCCGCCCATACTATCTTGTTGGCCCTTGCGAATCGAAGCAAGCCGACGCTAAATCGGAGCTGCCGCATCGACTGCTCATCAACGCATCGACTGCGATGGCACACAAGGCGCGCATCTTTGGTGCGCGACTTTCGGGGGCCGCGGGGAGGCCGAACCCGAGCGCACACGCCGCTGCTAGTGCACCGCGCTCAGCCATCTGAGGGCCCTGGTGTGCCCGCACCAAAGATCACTCTGGCGAAGGGTCACTCTTAACGATTTTCTAGATGGGGTCCGAGAACATGGGGTCGGAGGATCGCATCGCATCGCAGATGTATCAACGATGCATCGGCGATGTTTTGGCGACATCGGCGCAGCTTCGGCGACGCCAGCGCGGAGAAAATCGGGCTCCACATCGAGCCGCATCGGCGATGCATCCGCGGCGCCGCGATCCTGCGACACCATCTACTCGGACCCCATCTAGGAAGCCTAGAACTCTTACGTGCAGCCGAGATCTGCTGTACCGCGGCCCAAGGTCCCCGGCGCCCAGCGGCACCGAGCTCCCCGCGCTCCGCCTCTCCTCCACGGCGGCCCGCAGCCGGGCGGAGAGCGCCACCTGCGCGCCCCGCAGCTCACCCAGGAGCGCCCGCTGGTCCGCCGCCGCCATGGTCCAGGTGTCCCCGCGGTCCTGCGTGTGGCGGCCGAGGAGGAGCAGGAGCAGGAGGAGGAAGGAGGAGCAGGAGCAGGAGCAGGAGCAGGAGCAGGAGCAGGAGCAGGAGCAGGAGCAGGAGCTCGGGGAGGAGGAGGAGGAAAAGGAGCTCGGGGAGGAGGAGGAGGAGGAGAAGGAGGAGGGGGAGAATGATGATGATGATGATGATGATGATGATGATGATGATGATGATGATGATGATGATGATGATGATGATGCTGATGATGATGATGATGATGAGGAGGAGGAGGAGGCGGAGGAAGAGGAGGAAGAGGAGGTAGAGGATGATATAGGAGAAGCAAGAGGAGAAGGGGGAGGAGAAGGAGGAGGAGAAGGAAGAGCAAGAGGAGGAGCAAGAGGAGGAGCAAGAGGAGGGAGAAGGAGGAGGATGAGGAGGAAGAGGAGGAGGAGGAGGAGGAGGAGGAGGGGAAGGAGGAGGAGGAGGAGGTGGGGGAGGAGGCGCAGGAGGAGGAGGAGGAGGAGGAGGAGGAAGAGGAGGAGGAGGAGTAGGAGGAGTAGGAGTAAGAGGAGGACGACGATGTTTACCTCGAGGAAGAGCACCCAGGCTCGAAGCACCAAGTTCAAAAGGTTCTGGAGCGCTTTCGCCTTTTCTGGGACTCTGGGGGGAGCTTCTCTTCTCCACGGCTGGATCTGCCTCGACGAGCTGGTCAGAGCGCACTCCAAACCAGGTCCACAGGGAGCGGCCTGGGCTCCTAGGCTTTGCAGGGGGGCGCCCCAGATCCCAACGGCATCGTTATGTTTAAGTCCAAGCGTTTCTCCTCGGCTTGGGCCTCCGGGGCTCGCTGTCGGGTTCCGGGTGACCAGTACTCTGAGTACCTCCATAGTTGTGGGGTGACCAATATCGATCGGGGGGCGGGGGGCCCTTGTAGTCCGGGGGGGGGGGGCCCTTGTAGTCCGGGGGGGGAGCCCTGTAGTCCGGGGGGGGGGCCCTTGTAGTCGGGGGGGGGGGCCCTTGTAGTCCGGGGGGGGGGGGGCCCTTGTAGTCCAGGGGGGGGGGGTCCTGTAGTCCGGCGGCAGGCACACTCTGATCTTCCCGTCGTCGTGCAGTACAGTACTTACTCGTCGTTCAGACCGTGGCAATTTTCTTTTTGTGGCAGCCCGAAGCACTCGTGCTGGGCGTGGTCGCTGTAGTCCGGGGGGGGGGTCCTTGTACTCCGGGGGGGGCCCTGTAGTCCGGGGGGGGGTCCTTGTAGACCGGGGGGGGGGGCCCTTGTAGTCCGGGGGGGGTCCCTGTAGTCTAGGGGGGCGGCCCTTGTAGTCCGGGGGGGGGCCCTTGTACTCCGGGGGGGCATTGTAGTTCGGGGAACCAGAACTATTGAGGGACTCAGAGTAAACGCGGATCCGGGCCGAAACGCTACCCCTGGGGAGGGGGTCGGCGCCTCTAGTGCGGCCTCTGGAAGCATTCTGTCGTCGGACGTCCGGGGGGTCGGACTTGCGCGCGCGGCAGGGGCACCCATGCAGCACCGCGCCTGGCCGATGCCATCCTGGGCCCCGGCACGGTGTACAGGCCCTCCTCGCCAAGCCCAGGCGGGTCGGTCCCAAGACAGGCTCGCGTCGTGACAAACATCACGACGGACGGTTTTTTGGTCCATGTTCGGTCTCTGGAGGCCCTCGCCGGGCCACGGGGCCGTCAGAAACGGCTCGGGACGAGAAACCGGCTCTGGGGAAAGGGTCGGGACGTCCAAGGACCCCGTATTGAAAAGACGTCGGTTGCCTGGGTCTGGCGTGCGCAGGAGGGGCACCCACGCAACAGCGTGCGCGGCCGGTCTCTCGGGTGTTGCCAGGAGTGTCCCTGGCCCAAGGTGTCCCAGGGACTTCCAATGATGTCCCCACGGCCTCCAGAGCGCCCAGGGCTCCCAAATAGAGCGAACACCTGGGAGCCAAATAGAGCGAACACCTGGGAGCCCTCGGGCTAGGAACACCCTTGGCTCCTCCCGATCCTCGCCGAGGCCAGGCGGGTCTGGATTATACTGGGGCCCCGGATGGCCGAGGCCAGGCGCTATGGAGGTGGTTGGTATAAAGTGCCTTCTGCGGATGGCTGTTAGATGCTCGATTCCCTGGTGGTGGTGGTGGTGGTGGTGGGGGGGCTCCTCATGTGGGCCTTGGAGGGGGGTCCTCTCCTCGCCAGGAGACGCCGTGGAGTCCTGGCCGGAACGCGCTTGGGGACAGGTCCGGGGATCGACAGTGAGGGGGAGAAGGGGAATGGGGGATGAGGAGGAGGGGGAGGAGGAGGAGGAGAAGAAGCATGAGGAGGAGAAGGGGGAGGAGGAGGAGGAAGGGGAGGCCGACTGTCAACTGCCCCCCTGAAGTTGTGGCTCCCTGAAATCCAGCTCGGATTGCATCTGGCCCCTGCCCCAGCCGCAGTAGCCCACAAGCAGCAGGAAATCGTCGACCTCTGCCGTGCCAGCCTCCACCACATCCTGGGCCTCTTGAAAGGGGATCAAATACACCCCTTTGATTATCTCTTGGCTCACCTCTGCCAACTGCTCGCTGGTGTGTAAACAGAATGGGACCTGAGTGTTGACCGCACCCGGGTTGAGACCTTCACAATCACCACCGAACCATACGTTCCACTCTTGATTGCTGTTGCGGGCAATTTCCGCAATGCTAGGACAGCAATCAGCGGCCCTGAAAGCTGTGGGCCGATTCAAGATCAGGCCAATGTCGCCTTGGTCGTTGTGCTCAGTGATCAGGATGACAGCCTTATGAAAATACTGCTGGTTGATCGCGAAATGGTCTCCTGGTGAAGAGAGCAACACCGACCCCTGCTCGATCAATGGAGTCACATGCGCCCACCCCTGAGAAGCATCCGTGCCGGGCGCTGACTCGTTCGCAGTGCCGCCTGCCTCGCCTTGCTCCTGCTGCACCAGCCTGGCGCGGAACTCGCGCCAGTCCTCCGCCGACCCCTCCGCCCATCTCAGCACTCCGTACCCGCAGCCGTGCCTGCGTTCGCTGGCCCGGTAGCCGCCACAGAAACTCGGCGAGGCCGACACTCGCAGGCTGGTCCGTGAGAGCGACGCGAGCCAGCACAGGGAGGAGGCGGCAAGCAGCGCGGCAGCAAGGGCAGCCCGAGGCGCACTCTTTCTGCTTCGCGTTCTTCTTTGCAGAATTGGCGTGGAGCTCGGGCGCAGCAAGGCAATACACATCCGCGAGGCCACAATTCCTACCAGAGGCTGAGTCAACATAGCTTGAGCCCATACGGCCATGGATGAGGAGGACAAGGACAGGGAAGATGATGGGGCTGAGGATGGGGACGAGGAACAGCAGCCAGAGAGGAAGGAACATGCGGAGGAAGATAATCAGAGAGCGATTAGGAGAAGGAGACAGAAGAGGACGCGAAAAAGAACATACATATCCCGCCCCCAAGATAACCACACATACCTTCAAGAGGCCCCTAAGAGGTGCATTCTCCACGAAATGCCCCCCAATACCTCCAACATCCCCCAAAAACCTCCCAAGCAGCCCCCACCACAAGACCCCCAAAAGCTCGCATGAGTCTGACAATTCATTATCAAGAAGCTGTCCCCGAGGCCCCCCAAAAACCCCAAGAAACCCCGCAACACAAGCAAACGAAGGGACCGACGAATCCGCAACAACGACACGCAAGCAAAACACCAGAAAGCGGATAACAACAGATCCGCCACAGTGCCCCCCTGGCACGCTGAGGCGTGCTGAATGCCAGGTGTGCTGAATGCCAAGTGCTGCCTAGTAGGGTCTTTGTAGTCAACTAAGGGCCACCTCAAGACGGCCTAGGAAGCCTTCGAAACGTCCCAGGAAAGCCACACAAGCCTGCCCAAGAAGGTTTCGGGAAGCAAACACCAGTGTTGCTTTCAACGGTTATCAATCTGTGTTGGGGGTTCTCGCCTTGTCCAGCATTTGACGTCCCAAGATGGCCCAAGAGGCCCTCAAGAGAACCCCAAGACGGCCGAAGAGGTCACCAAGAGGACCCTAAGACGTCCCAAGAAAACTCCAAGACGTCCACACAGGCGCAGACCACTGCCCACGCAAGCCCCAAGACGGCCCCAAACTTATCCAGGAAGGCTCCCAAACTGCCCAAGAGACCCCCCAGAAGCCACCAGGACTGCCCAGCAGGAGGCCACGACAGCCACAAAATGACTCAAACGAGTTCCATGAATGCTCGTCTACGAGTGAAGACGAACGGTGTCACATGTGACGGCCTTCCTCTTGCTCCTATTACTCCTGCTCGTCCTCCTGCTCCTCTTCCTCTTCCCCCCTCCTCCTCTTTCACGTCTTCGTCCTCCTCCTCCTCCTCACCCTCACCACCAGCATCTTCATCATCGCCACCGCCACCACACTAGTCATCATCACCCGCGGCATCAATATCATCACCAACAACATCACCATCACCATCACCATCATCACCACACTTTCCACCAATATCATCATCATCACCCACATCACCACCATCAATCGCATCATCATCACCACCGCGTCCGCAATCAGCATCAACATCATAAACACCATCGCCACCACCATCACAATCACCATCACCATCACCATCATCATCACCACCATCACCGGTATCGTCATCATCGCTGTTCACCAACACCGTCACCATCGTCACCAACCCCATCATCATATCCGCCACCACCGCCAACACCATACGCATCACCAGCAACACCGCCACCATCATGGTCATCGCCGTCGTCGTCATCTTCTGCATCCTCATCAAGAGCCGCATCAGCATGATCACCACCATCGCCAACAACACCACCATCGCCACCACCATCACCACCATCGTCTTCAGTACTATCAGCATCGGCACCATCACCTTCAGAATCACCGTTGCCATCGTCATCATCATCACCATCCTTCTCGATGGCAGAGCCAATAGCCAAAGGATCGGATCATCGACGCCGGCTTGTAAACAAATCGGCTCGTCGCAGAGGCCTGAACCTCCTGAGGGAGCTCGGTGCGCGTGCCAGCCATGGTGCTTCGCAAGGAGCTAAGCGGGCGACGGTTATATCGTGACTACAAATCTGCTGCGGCCGCTTCGTCGGCCTCGAAGATATTTAGGTCGATGGGTTGCGGACATGGGCGCGCAACTCCCCTGTCCGAGCGCACGAGAGCGGGGGCTGGCAGCGAGCCTGGTATCATGTCCCCGCTTACGAATCGTACTGCTCGATGGACAAGCTGGTGGTGTGGCTGGCGTTCAGTGCCTAGCGCCCTTCCGGTATTGTCCCCAGCCAGTGGCCTGCTTCGTCCTCAAGTCAGCCCGCTGGAACCACTCCCTTGCGATGTACTGCGGCGTATTGCTCTTGAGGGCCTTTTGGGTGAGCCCGCGTCCCTCCAAGGAGGGGGCGCCGAAGATGACCTTCATCCTCTGCGCGTCGTAGCATGTCTCCAGCCTGGTGAAACTGATCTCCAGCTTGAGGTCGCCCTTGTCCACTTCTGGTTCGGTGAGCTCGTCCTCGGGCTGGCACTTGTCGAGGTATTCCTTCAAATCGCGCATGGCTGCGCCCTGATGTCGCACTGCATCGAGCCCTCCTGGGCCGCGAGGCCTAAGCTCGCCGTGGGGGATCCGACCCCCTTTTTCCTCTGCTTGCCCTCGGCCCCCTGGGTGCGCAGCGTGTCAAGTGCTGCTTTGTAGCTCTCCAGCTCTGCGCGGATCTTCGTGACCATGGGGTGCACGGCTGGCAGAGTGTTCATGTCGATGGATACTGGCGGGACAATGCGTCACCTGTGCGTCGTCTGAAGGACCAGAGTAATGTCATCAAGTTCTTGTCCTTGCTGCTCCACGTCTTGGCTGGATGCTATCCTTTGCGTGTCCGTCGTCCTCCTCGTCGTTGTGGCTTGGCCTTCTTGCGGTCGCGCGCCTCGCTCCCGCCGCCGCCCATTTCCTCGTCCTGAGGCTGGTCGTGCTGGTGGGCTGGCAGCCTCTGGAGCCTGGCCTTCGCTAGCGGATGGGGCTCCCTCCACGCGGGGCTGCGCCGAGGTTGGCCCAGATCCTTGCGAGTCCTCGGAAGAGCCCAGGTGGAGGCGCCACTGTGCTCTCTTCGGGCCTTCTGGCGGCTTGGCATCCACTGGCTTGGTCTGCGCATACTTCTCCACTGCCGCCGCTGCCGCCGCCATCTTCGCGTCGAGGGAAGACTGGCACTGTAGGCGTCGCCGCCGCGAGCAGGGTACTGGCAGGTGCTGGTCGTAGCGGTTCTGCGTGTGCTGGCGGGCGCTGCCAAGCTGGTCGAAATCGTCGTGACGGTGGCTGGCGTAGTCCGGGTGCCGTGCGGCGCCTGTCGGTGTCTCTTCGGAGCGCTCTTCGAGCGCCGAGGGTGTCCTCTATGGCTCGCTGGTGTCGTACTGCTGATGGCGCAGGTGCTGAAATTCCTCCAGTCTCTGCGCGGGGGTCTGTGCCCTCTCTGTATTGAATGTGTTTGAGCCAGAAGCCCGATTGCGACGGGGCAAGGTGAGTGAGAAGATGCTACTGTTACTTTGATATGGATGGAGATTTTCATGTAGGCATACGGGAGCCAATTCATGCATCTGCAAATTTACATGTTGTGGCTGTTGATGGTGTTCATGTGTACACATGATGCGTACGTTCCGAACTGCACCTACCATACTGCCAAAAAAGCCGTAGATGTCGTAGCGCATGTCCAACATGTGGGAATGTACTTTGACATGCTATGCACTTGTTGTTGTACTGTAGCGTAGTAAGTCATCATCAGCACCATCAGCATCATCAGCATGAACATCTTGATGATGATGATCATCATCATCACCATCATCATCAGCATCATCATGGCGGCTGCTCCAAGCCTGGCAGCACGAGGGGTCGCACGTGACGGCTTCCCGTGCCCAGGCGCAACACAAGAGGCCCTCAGGAGCAACAGGAAGGAACCGCCAATTCCCCAAGGGGTCTGCGGTGTGGCGTAATCCCAAGAATCCACGACTTGACATGTTGTGGCTGATGATGAAGTCAATGTTTATACATGATGTGTCAATTCCGCAATGCACCTACCATACTGCCGAAAACGCCGTAGATGTCGTAGCGCATGTTCAGTATTTGGGAATGTAGTTTGACATGCTATGCACTTGTTGTCGTACTGTAGTGCAGTAAGTCATCATCAGCATCATCAGCACCATCAGCATCAGCATCATCATCATCAGCAGCATCATCATCACAATCACCATCACCATCATCATTGTCATCAGCATCATCATGGCGGCTCCTCCAAACCTGGCAGCACGAGGGGTCACACGTGACGGCTTCCCGTGCCCCCTCGAGCAGCCGCCACCCAGAATGCTGGGCTGGCATCGCGGCGTGGCTTGCCGCAGGCAGCTGTATAAGAAACCGAAGCCGCACATCTCATCTGGGGGTCGACGGAATGGCGCAAGCCTTTTGAGTAAGATGGAGAATCAGAACGGTCATAATGAGAAAGGCCGAGTCGCGCCATGATGGAAACAACGAGGAGACGCCTCCGCGGACCACGTTCTGGCGCGCTTCCTCCCGCTCCCACCCCCCTCCTCCTCCTTATCCTCCTCCTCCTCCTTGTCCGTCCTCTCTTCGTCCCTCCACTGTCCTCACGAGTGGGTCCCCAACCCCATCACACAGGGGGACCCCTGGGCAAAGGGTTATGTCCCAGAGTACCTCGTGGGCCACCCCCTGGACCCCGCCCCTTTGAGGCATGGCCCAGCGGCATGGCCTGGCTGGGTTTCTATTTCACCACGGTCGGGGAAGTTTGCTCAGCGTGTCGCGGCGACAGCCCCTCAAGCGGACAGCGTGTCGCTCCGCTCCGCGGGAGGCTCCGAAAGGCTCGAGACGTTGAAACCCGAAGCGTGGCGGGCCATAACCAGCGGAACGACACGTTATCCAAAAGACCCCGACCCTCATGAATTACCGACGCCATGTCTCGAACTGTGCGCATCCGTCCCCTCCGTCCTCGTCTGCCAAACCCTCGCAGTCCTCCTCTTCTTCCTGCTGTTCCTTCTCCTTCCAATGATCCTCACCTTCTCCTCCTCCTCCTCTTCCTCCTTCTGTCCCTCCTTCTCCTCCTCCTCCGCCTCCTCTTCTCCTCCTCCTCCTCCTCTCCGTCCTGCTGCATCTCGTCCCCTTCTCTGTCTGTCTGCCCCTCTCCCCTCTCCTCCCCCATGCTGCTGTCTGCTTCTCCTCGTCCTCCCCTTTTTCCCTCCTGTGGCTGCCGCTTACCCTCCTCGTCACCCTGATTATCTTCCACGTCGTAGCAGTCCTGCTCAGTCTTCTCCTCCCCTCCCTCCCTCTCCATCTCATCCCTCTGCTCTTCCTCCGTCTCCTCCTCCTCCTCCTCCTCCTCCTCCTCCTCCTCCTCATCATCATCATCATCAGCAGCAGCATCATCATCATCACCATCACCATCATCACCATAATCATCATCATCATCATCATCATCATCATCATCATCATCATCATCATCATCATCATCGTCATCGTCATCGTCATCGTCATCATCATCATGGTCATCGTCATCGTCATCATCATCCTCATCCTCGTCCTCGTCCTCGTCCTCGTCCTCGTCCTCGTCCTCATCCTCATCAGCAGCATCATCAGCAGCATCAGCATCATCAGCATCAGCATCAACATCATCCTCATCATCATGTCCCCCCCCTCTGCCTCCCTCCCCCTCCCCCTCTCCCTCTGCCTCCATTCCTCCCTCCCTCCCCTCCCCCCCTTATTCCGCAGGGAACGGATCGAAAGAAGAGAAGGGGGCTATGAAGTTCGAGGAGGTATCGTGGCCTCCGCCATGATAGCCCCCCAACCATCACCCCCCTCCTGGCCGCCCCCGAGAGAAGGGGTGATCCTTTTTGAGGAGGGGGGGGCCCGCCTATATGCCATGATGAAGTCACATTCCCCTGGCCTGGTGTCTGGCCCAGGCATGAGGCAGCGAGCCTGCCAGCACAGTGGCATGAGCAACTTCAAGGGGAGGACAACCATGTTCGAGGACGGGGGGTTCTGGGCTGGCGCTCGTCGGGGGGGGGGGGCGCTCTTCCAGCTGCCGGGCTGGCACTGCCAGAGGCGTCGGGGGCCACGGCCACAGTGACCCTCAACCACGACGCGAACCACGAGAAGAAACACGTAAGGAGGGAGAAGAGTAGGCAGGACAGGCGGCGGGCACAACGCCTCCAGACGACCACTCTGGATGGGAGAAACGCAACACCCGGCACATGCAGAAACTTTCGGAGGTCCACGCGGATGTCTTGGAGCGGTGCTGGAACCCTCCCCCCAGCGCGCGGAACGCGCCAAGGTGGCGGTGACCCAGCGCAGATGCGAGAAGTCCGCGCGGAACTCTGGAAACTTCTGTTTACGCAGATTTGTCCTTCGAACCCAGAAAGGTCATGGACCCCTTCCCGGGGACCGCTTCTTCATCCTGAGTTGTGCTGTGTTGCGGTCCTGGGGCCCGGCGAGGCCCCGAAAACGGCCAAACATCTTCCGTAGCGTGTGGTTTTGTGAAAGGGGCATGACGGGGGGGGGACCGGCTGAGAAGAGGAGGCCTCGACTGGAGTCGGCGATGCATCGCCGATGGATCGGCGATGGGCCCCCTGCTAGCGGATCCGCAGATTCCTGGGCGGGGAGGGCCACAGCGCCCCCATCGGCGATCAATGGGCGACCGGGGGTCGATGCGTCCTCCCCCCAGAGCCCATCCCCCCCCCCCCCCTGACGTTCCCGCTGTCTATGCGCGACGCGAAGATGTCGCTGGGGCCAACCCAGAATCCCGGCTGCATCCCCCGCCTTCGGCTTTCGGGGGCGAGCCGCGAGACCCTCCCCTTTTGATCGTCAGGCATGGGTACGGGAGAAATGGGTATACGATGCCAAACCGCGAGAAGGCTGTCCAGGACCGGCAGTGAACGCTGTGGGGCAGGCAACGTCTACAGTCAAAACGCAAGGATGGGCCGAAGGGGCAAGGATGCAAGGGTAGCATGAGAAAGCTGCTCATCCCTACTATGCGCTTTCACTGCAGTCTCGAATGGGCAACGCCCGCGGCGACACAGACAGCGAGTCCTATTCAAACTGGGGACTTAGAAATAGGCACCAACATCAAGACAGGGACTTGCCTCACCGGGACGAGATGGTCCTAGATGTTGGTGTCGGTGGGTATCTTTCGGCCACCTGGGAAGCATATTACCACCATCGCCGAGATTGGGATCGCCCTCCCTCGGTGGAGGCGTACTGCCGATGTTGGCATTGGTGCCAACCTCTGGGCCTCCGAAACTAGACAACCCAATGACGACGCAAACGTGACAACTCGGAGGTCCGGGCGGAATCGTTGGATCAGCGCTGGGCCCGCCCCCCCCCCTGGCGCGCGGAGCGCGCCAGGGGCGGCGCAGGAGGCGCTGCCAGAGGGACCTGGGCGCCGACCCAAGAACGTCTACGTTTATGCAAGGGTTGTTTGTTCTTCGACTCTGGGCCTCCGAAACTGTTGTCGGCCGTCGTACCCGGGAAGCCAAAAGATACCAATACGGCTGCTCCCCGGACCTCTCCCAGGATGCGTCCCGACCAGAATGTCGAGGCGAGTCCAGCCGCGGCGGCGAGGGCCGGGGATCGGAGGCCCGAAAAGTCGACTACACGCAAGAGTGACCCTGGGTAAGAGTGACCTTTGGTGCGCGGCTTTTTGAGGACCGAGCGCGCAAGACGCTAACTGTCGCATCGCGTTCGGCGATCGGGGGACCACATTGGGCCCGCACCGAAGGTCACTCCAGCGAAAGGTCACTCTTAAGCCTAGCCAAACAAAGGGAAAACGATGGAAGGGTACCGGTATCGATACCATCTTTCCTCCTTTGGATGCCCATTCTTCCTGTGCGTGAGGAAAACGGGTCCTGAACCCTAATGCCTTTCCCCAGGACCAATCCTTCCTTCTGAACCGTTTTCGGACAGTCAAGGGGCCCGTGGAGGGCACCGATGGCCCGAAAACGCTGAAAAACCTCAAGACCCGTTTCCCTCACAACCCGCCTCCCCCATTGGGGAAACCAAGAGGTACCGATACCGCTACCCCCCGGACCTCTCCCGGGGTGCGTTCTGACAAGGATTTCGAGGCGAACGCAGCGGTGGCGAAGAAGGCCGCCCAGGAGGCTCAAAAAGGGGCAAACGAGGGAAGGCTTAGCGGTATGGATACTTTTGCCTCCTCCGACCGCTTTCCCCATGGCGACGTACCTACTTCGATCGCACCGAGCGGGGCTGCTACACGCTGGCGCGGGCGAGGCTTCGCAGCGGCCTGCCCCTCATCGCCGCGGGCGGGCGGGCGCCCGGGTCGGCCGCGGCCAGGTGGGCCGGGCCGTGCGGGGGGGCTGCCGGGCAGCGGCCTAGGCTTGTGGAAGCCACGACAATGGACACCCTAACAGTCCTATCATTAAATTTTACATGTGTTTAAAATGTCGGACACATGTTCTCAGCATGTTTCAAACACGTTTTTTGCACATGCTTTAAACATGTGTAACACATGTTTCAGACATCTGGAAATTGTTTGGCAACATGCATCCTCTCCATCGATCGTCCTCCACGAGGCTAGGCCCGAGCGAAAGAGCGAAGCGCGGGGATCCCGCGGAGATATGGCACGGTCGAGGAGGTAAGGGCCCAGGCCCCCTCGCGCCGCGAAGAAATCGCGGCGGGAAGTCCCACCAGCCCTCTGGGCGTAGGTGGTCTGGGGAGTTTCCTCTTCCACCCCCCCTTCTTCCTCTTCGGGGAGGGGTTTGCCCCTTCCCTCCTAACCCCCTCCCCTGGACCTGGACGGGGCACCCCGCGAGGTGTCAGAGAGTACTTTTTCGCCAAAGACGGCTCCAAGAGGGCCTCAGAGAGCCCCAAATGACCTCCAAGATGGCTCAAGTTAGCCGGAGATGCCTCAAGTCGGCTCCCAAGATGTTCCCAGAGGCCCCAAGAACGCCCCAAGACGGCTCCAAGAGGCCTCCGAGACCTCCAAGGAGGCCTCCAAGAAGCCCAAGTCTTTCCAAAACCATGAGAAGGTCAATGCTTTCCTTTTTCTTGCCTTTTCGCTTCCGATGGTCATCTGAGGCCTCAAGATGGCTCCAAGATGGCCCAAGAGGGCCCCAGGAGAGACCCAAGAGAGCCCCAAGAGAGCCCCCAGAGCACCCAAGAGCGCTCCAAGAGCGCCCAATGAGCGCCCCAAGAAGCGACTTTTGGGGCTCCCGGGGGGGGGGGGGGGGGGGGGGGGAATTTCGGAACCCCTCTTGTTTGATCGATCTCCTCCACGATGGCCCCAAGAGAGCTCCTAAGGCTCCCAAAAGCGCCTCAAGACGGCCCCAAGATGCACCCAGACGGCCCCAAGAGGTGCCCAAGATGCCTCCACGTGGCTCCCAAGGGGCCCACGCTTCAAGAGGATCCCCAGGCACCCAAGACGCTCAAAGACTGCCCTGGGCTCGCCAAGATGTCCCTTCTCTTCCTCCTCCTCCTCCTCCTCCTCCTCCTCTTCCTCCTCTTCCTCCTCATCATCCTCCTCCTCCTCCTTGTCCACCGTCTCTTCCTCCTTCCTCCTCTTTGCCCTCCTCCTTCTCCTCCTCCTCCTTCTTCTCCTCCACCATCCTCCCCCTCTTGGGGTAATTATCGGACGGCTTCCCCCGCCCTCTGTTCTTCTGAATGCTCCCCCACTTCCCTGATCAACTCAACTCCTCTTGGCATCGTTTCTGGACTGGCTGGTGGGTATACTTTTTTGTTCCCGGGCTCGCGAGGCAAGTCGAAAGCCTGGCAAAGCTAGGGCGGGCCGCGCCGACGTAAAGGAACGGCTGGTGGGGATATTTCTTGGTACGCAAGCGCACGATGCGAGTCGGACGTCGGACAAGCAGCAGGATATGCCCAAATCCTGGTGGGGACACTTTTTCTTTTGGTCCGCGGGCGCGCGAAAACGAGTCTAACGCCGAGCGTGCTAGGGCGGGTCGTGCTAGGGTGTTGACGCTTCGCGTATCCCCACCCCTGCTCTTGGCTGCTCCTCCCCTCCTCCTCCTCCTCCTCCTCCTCCTCCTCTTTCTCCTAACCGACACATGTGCACATCTGCTTCCGGAGAGTGGCGGATGCATAGGGAGAGTAAGTTATGCAGCTGCTGTCAAGTTACTCGATGTCCTCAAGATATCTGGATGTCCTTTCATTGGCGGGGCTCTTGCAG
Organism: Prorocentrum cordatum; assembly: GCA_963575745.1. Taxonomy (NCBI): domain Eukaryota; class Dinophyceae; order Prorocentrales; family Prorocentraceae; genus Prorocentrum; species Prorocentrum cordatum. The sequence goes on along the minus strand of CAUYUJ010016475.1, from coordinate 251,889 downwards.
ACACATTCTGCTGGCTCACACTTGGTATCGGCATCGCACTCGTGGGGGTCCTGTGAGTGGCGGTGGGTCTCTGGTAGCACGCCCGTTTCGGCCCGGCTAAACGCGGCCTTCGGGAGGGATGCCGCCGGGCCCACCGGCCCTGGTCGCTCGCGGGGGCTGCGGTCCCTCTGGCCCGGGGCCTCCCGCGGGGGGTCAAGGCACCCTCGCATCCCCGTTCTGGCTGCCAAGGGCCTTTCATCGCCTCCCCCCCGTGCTCGCCGCGTCTTGGCCGCCACCGGACTCTTGGCTGGGACTGCAGTGTGGACGGACTGCATGTCCCGCGGGTTCTCCTGTGGCTTGCATCCTGGCGCCGGGCTCCCTGGGGGGCTGCCGCTGGTCCCGGGCCCGCCCTCTGTGGCTCTGGTACTCTTGCATCCCGATGCTGTCGGTCAGCGGTGGCGGTGGCACCACCCACTCCATCGTGGTCCACATGTGCCGGCGCACTGTCGGGATGTGGGATGCTCAGTGGGTGCCCCCGTCGTCCGTGGCAGCGCTGTATTCTGGGGACTCACCTTTCACGGCGAGGTGTTCCCCCCCAGGAGGCGCGTCCGACGCTGCCACACTCCAGCTCAGACCGCATCGGCGAGGATCTGCCACCCCCCCATCGATGACAGATGATGACGTCCCAGAGAGGAATCGAGAGGCGGTAGTGGATGGAAACCCCAGAGAGGGCCATGCGGAGGCTAATCAGCCCACAGTTGCGGATTGCGCTGTCCACCCACCGTGGGGACAGGCGCCTGTACCGCCCCACGCAGTGGCGGGTATCTCCCCCGAGAGACCGCCAGATGTCGAGGGAAGTGGCGACCTTACACATGTCACTTTGCGGCTGTTGGCTGCCCCCCCTCCTCCTCTGTCAATGCAAATGTGAATGCGGGTTTTGGCTGCGCCTCCCCTCCTCCTCCTCCTCCTCCTCCTCCTCCTCCTCCTCCTCCTCCTTCTCCTAACCGACACATGTGTACATTGCGGCTGTTGGCTGCACCCCCCCTCTCCACCCCGTGGTCAGATTCAGCCAGCTGCGTTCTAGCGCTCCATGAGGTGGTCGCGGCAGCTGCGAATCTCGGCGACTATCGTGACCGGTACCTGCGAGGTTGCCGTATACCGGCCCTTGGGCCAGCGTGTCCTCTCTCATCGTTGGTGCCCCGACCAGTCACTGCGTTCGGATACGATGACGACACACTGGCCCCCCCCCGGGCAGCAGCGCGGTCCGCGGAGCGAGTGCTCTGTTGGTACTTGCCGTCCCCCGGGTCTCTCTGTGGTCAGATTCAGCCCTGACTACACCCCAGCGCCTATGAGCTGGCCGCGGCTGCAGCGTACCTCGGCGACCTTCGGCCGTTACCCGCTTGGCGGCAGTGCTGGCGCTTGGGCCTGCGTGTCCTCTTCCATCGTTGCTTCCTGGCCTGTGACTGGTTTCGGAGACGATGGCTGACGCACCGGCCCCACCACGGGCGGCGGTTTGGATCGTGGAGTGAGAGCTCTGTAGGTCCCTGCCCTTCCTCTGCCCCTTTACGGCGGTGGTACCTCGCGCTGAGTGGTTCAGCCTTCAGCGTGGAGTGGTTCTGCCTTCAGCGTGTCGCTTCGTCCCCACCAATTGGCCTGTGACTGGTTCCGGAACGATGGCTGACGCACCGGCCCCACCATGGGCAGCGGTGTGGTTCTTGGAGTGAGAGCTCTGTAGGTCCCCGCCCTGTCTTTGCCGACCCCGCGTACGACGGTGGTACCTCGCGCTGAGTGGTTCAGCCTTCAGCGTGTCGCTTCGGTGCTACCTGTCTAATCGGCTAGGTAGGCTGCGCGGACTGGCGCCGACAGGGCGACTCTCCCGCAGCGTATAATCGAGCATTTTGCTTTTTGCATGTGCACATTCGCTTTCTTGCGGATTTGAACTGCAGGTGTTTTGCCTGTTGTAGCTAATTAGCCTCGCCTGCTGGCCCAGACGACGCCTACCGCTCCCTGTCCGCCGCCTCGGAGCCGCCGACCAAAAAAAAAAATATCCCCACCCCTTTGTTCAGTGCATGTGCAACTCCACGCTTGTTGTGCAGGTGCGATCCGGCCTGCCAACGTGGCGGTTGGGGTCGCCAATTCGCTTTGTGCCGCCCGCCCCGGACATTGCCCTTCACCGCCAGACCGTTGTCGCGCGGCCGCAGACCAAAAAAATATCCCCACCCCTGGTGGGGATACTTTTTCGGTCGCGTCCGCCAGCGAGAGCGCAAGCGGAGTCAGAAGCGTCCCGGGACACGGAAGCGGCCTAATTAGCTACTAAACGCGCCGCAGGCCGGCCGGCCCACGCACCAAGCAGCTGCGGGGCAGCGCGGGAAGCTGGCGGGCTGAGGGCGTCCAGGGAAGCTCAGGCACTTGCAGCCTCCTAGTGGGGATACGCGAAGCGTCAACATTTTTTCGCTATGGTCGGCCTCTGGGGGCTCTTACCGAGCCTCAGGACCGTCAAAGATATGTCATGATGAGAAACAGAGACAGGGGAATGGGTCGAGACCTCTGGGCCAGCTGGGGGTCGACGTTCTGAAAAAGTCAAGGCGTCGCATGTCTGGGGGGCAACTGGGCGGAGGAACAGGCACCGATACCGCTACGCCATTCGCCCATTTTCGCCCTCTTGGGGCTCCTGGGAGGACCTCTTCGCAAATGCTGGATTCGCCTCGTGATTCTGGTCAAGACGCACCCAGGGATAGGTCCAGGGAAAAGCTTTAATAGTACCTTCGTGTTCCTCGAGGAACTAGGCGGAGGGAAGAGAAAGATGGGGTAGGAGAGGGGGAGACAAAGTGATGGAGGGTACAGGAGGGGGAGAGGAGGAGCAAAGAAAAGAATTACTGACAAAAGGATCCATTTGGAGGGTTCCGGAAACCCTGAACCAAAAATACTTGCCATCTCTTGTCGGGCTTCTACTGGCCCGGGTTAACGCAAGCCTGGGCCAGCCAAACTTTGCAGGATCCTGCAGGATCCTGCGCGCTAGCCCGTGTCAATGCAACCCTGGCTTTGCAGAATCCTGCAAGATCTGGCGCTCCGGCTGGCCCCCGTTTGCATTGGCCCCCGTCTCTACCACTCCCGACTTTGACTTTTGCTTTCACCGGCATCCGCCAGCCTTCCGCTGGCGGAGGCGGCCTCGCTTGGCTCCCGCCGCCTTCCGCCCGTCTCAGGCCGCCCTCCGCCAAGGGAAGAGGCGGCAATCTCCTTCGATCCTGGGAGGCGAGGCCCTTCCTGGAGCGCCTCGTATGCTTTTCACTTGTAAAGCCGTGGGCAGTAAGACTGGAGGGTACAGATGCAGTCACCTGCGATCTGTTCTACAGTCCAGACCCAAAGCAAGACCCTTGGACATCCCATTTGCCACGTAGAGCTCCTCGGAAGCCAACGTTGGCTCAGAGTGGGCCGCACAGAAGCAGGTATACAAGGGTAGCCTTGATTAGGCAGCGCATCCATGCCATGGATTTTGATTGTATTCCCCGCCCGTAGCGTCCGTTACGGGGTGGAGCCGTGGGGAGGGCGGGCCTGCGAGCGTCACAGCATACTCGTGAGAACCAAAGTATGAGTTTCGATCAACCGATCCCCATCGTCCCCATCCCCAGCGGCGTGACCTGGGCCCCACTGGCCGATTTACCCCCGTAGATGGGGATATAGGTCGTTCCCTTCGGGTTTCGAGGGGTGTATCCCCAACCGGGCGGGTAACTTGGTGGGGGTCTCGAAGGGGATGGGGATGGGGATTGGGGGTCGGTTAAACGATACTGAAAGTATGCGCAAGCCTGGGAGCATTGCGCCATGTCTGTGGAGTACACCAGCCACCAGCTCCCCCCGCGCACGTTCGGCACCGTCACGGGAAGGGCCGTGAAGCTAGCTACGGTCTATGGTAGGCCAACGCGTAACGGACTGGATGTCCGTTGTCGCTTTCGAAGGGGGTTGAGCACCTTTCTGAAGATCAAAACGTTGCTGGATAGGGCGTTGCCTGCACCTCGTCTGGCCGATGCGAGCGACCCTCCCGCTCAGCCCGATAAGAGTGCTACCACGGTGCCGAAGGCTGTCTCGGATGCTCGGACTGCCCCCGCACACGAGCAGCGCATGGCGGCTCTTCTTGCCCGCGTCACGGCCAAAGAAGATGCAAGGGCCTCAGGGTTGATTTAACGCGGGTCGATCCCCCATTGCTGTTGGTGCTTTCACCTCCCGACCTTTCCAAGACGCTATCTATCCGTTACGGGAAGGGGAGGCTGGTTGGCGAACCCCGCAACGGACATTACGGGCTCACCGAATAGATCGAATCAGGTACGGGTCGGATCGCCAACGCATCGTGCCAAATCGAATCGGTATCGGATCGCCGCGCCTGTCTTTGGCCAACCCTGAGATCCGACGTTGCGAACACAATTGCAACATCGCGGACAAATCACGGCCAGAGGCCCAAATCCCATCTTTCCGCAGCAGTTTTCGAGCCGGATCGATCTGCGAGGGTCCTGAGGCCCGAGATATGGCGAAACGTCCAGTGCGACGCCCGTAGATGCCAGCGAATCGGTCCGAACCCGACCAGACTTGCCGCCCAAGCCGACGAGTCGAGTCGCATCGAATCGGATCGTAAGCGTCCCGGTCCTTCTCCGCGAGCTCGATGACCACCCGCTGCTGGGGCGGCCTGGGCCGACGGGCGGCGAGGGTCGGCGGCCGTTCTGTCGTCGCCGTCGCCGTCGTCGTCATCGTCGTCGTCGTGTCGTTGTGGTCGTCGTCGAAGCCGGAGGACCCTGAGAGCGGGCATTGCAATCTGTTTACACGAGGCGATTCCGCCCTGTTGCGGGCCCCACGACCCTTTCAAATCGATCCAGCTCGAAATATGCAGCAGCAAGATAGGATCTAGGGCTCTGGTTGTGTTTTTCGTTCCCGATGTTGCAATTTCGTTCGCGACGCCAGGTCGACGGGGAGGAGACAAGAGAGGAGAGAGAGGCGAACTATGTTCGCTCGCGGCACATCTGACGTCCTACCCGTCCCGCCCATCCCTTACCATGGTGCTGATATCTTCTCTATCCGCGGACGCGTGTCATAGCGGACCAGTGTATAACTCCGCAACCGACCCCATCGTCTGATGCGCGCTCGGAAAAGGGGACCTGTAACATGGGAGCAGGATGTGGTGGATGAGCAGGAGGACAAGCAGGAGGACCACGAGGCGGATGAGGAAGGAGGACGAAGACGAGCAGCAGCAGCAGCAGGAATTGGAATGGAAGGAGCGGGAGGGGGAGGACCAGGGGAAGGCGGAGGAGGGGAACGTAGAGGGGCGACAACGATGAGGAGGGAATCGGATCCAGAAAAGTTGCCCGCGCGAGGGCGCGAACGCCATTCTGAACGACGGAGGCAACGCGACGATCCCAAGATGAGGTCAACGCTGGAGCGGGAGCGCCGTTTTGAGTTAGGGGGCCGAGCGGTCATTCCTGGGCGCGTGTCTGGAGTGAGGCTCTGCGGTGCGGACTGTTGTTGATGATGCTGTTGTTGCTGCTGTGGTCGTTGTGGTTGTTGTGGTGTTCTGGTTGTTGTTGTTGTTGCTGCTTCTGTTTTTGTTGTTGTTGTTGTTGTCATTATTGGTGTCATTAATGTTGTTGACGTCGTGGTCGTCGTTGCTGCTGTTGTTGTTGCTATTGCATTGTTGGTGTTGTTGTTGGTGGTGGTGGTGGTAATTGTGTTGGTGTTGGTGTTGGTGCTGGTGTTGTTGGACTTGAATTTCTATCAAATAAATATTGTCGATCCCCCGCGCGAGGTAACCATTGCATGTTTCAATTAAAAGGAATTCCCAGGGGCCCGCCCCCTGGTTGTTGCAAGGGAAAATGGCATTCACCAAACTGCCCCCCCCCCGCCGGGTTTTTAACAACAACAGCTCCCGCCTGATACGTCCTCACAATGTATTTCCAAATTGCGCTCTCGCGCGGGACGTCCTCACAAGTTATACAGAAATCGCGTTCTCGCCTGGTATTTCTTCGCAATGTATTCAGACGCCGCGCCCTCGACACTCAACCATCACACTCTCGCAGTGGATTTCCGTGTGATGTATTAGGGAATCGCGCTATAGCTCGAGAGTTCGTCGCGATGTATTCAGGATGCGCGCTTCAGCAACCAGCCTGCTCGACCTGGCCGCATGGGCCCGCCTTCTCGACCCGCCATTAGGGTCTACCCGCCCGATCTGCCCGTCTGGTTCTTCCACGTGCTTTCTGTTCCTAGCCCCCTCCTTCTTCTCTCTCCAGTGCTACATTATCCTCCCTCCCCCTTGTTACTTCCTTCCATCTGTCCTCTTCTCCCCTGCCTTAAGGGCCGCACGAAATACACGTTGCAAATCAGAAAGATATATACCCACAAGCTGGCACGATCGAAGACTAAGAGGGCGGGTACCCAAGGTACGGGAAACACGTGTTGATTGACACGCGCGTGTGTAAGAACGAACCGTTTCAAAATAATTAATATGGTTGCTGCTGCTGTTGTTGGTGTGGAGTTCTTATTCCTAAATAGTGGTTGTTGTTGATCCCCCTGCCCGATAACCATTGCCATGTTCAATTCAAAGGAATTCCCCCGGGCCCGCACCCTGCTTGTTTATAAAGGACAGCGACGTGTCACGAAACCTAATTTCAACAACAACGGCTCCCGTCTGATACTTCCGCACAATGTATTCCCACATCGCGCTCTTGCGCGGGACGTCCTCGCAAATGATGCAGGAATCGCGCTCCCGCGTGGGACTTCCTTGTAATGTATTCAGACGCCGCGCCCTCGACGCTCAGGAATCACATGTTCGCTCCTGCCTTTCTCACGATTTACTTGGAAATCGCGCTATCGCGCGAGACTTTCTCGCGATACATGCACTATTCACGTTTCAGCAACCAACCTGCTCGACCTGGCCGTATGGGCCCGCCTTCCAGACCCGCCCGTTAAGGTCTAACCCGCCCCAATGGGCCCGTCTGGTTCTTCCACGTGCTTTCTGTTCTTAGCCCCCCTCCTGCAAATCCCGTTCTCCATCCTTCCCCCCTCCCCCTTCCATCCGTCCTCTTTCCCCCTGTTTCAGGGGCTGCACCAATCACGCGCGGCAGGAGGGCTAGTATCGAGGGTTTGGGATATACGTGTTGACCGGCACGCGATCAGGTAAGAGCGAACAGTCTTAAAACGATTGCTTGTGTTGCTGTTGTTGAACCCCCACTACTGAAGAATAATCATTGTTGATCCCCCCTCTCCAGGGCACATTGTTCTTTCAGTTGTAATGTCCTTCCCAGGCCTTGCACCATATGTTTTTATCAGGTGAAGCCTTGGGTCTCAGAATTGGGCCCCCGCCCCCCGAATTACAACAACAACGGTTCCCGCCTGACTCTTCCGTCCAAACCTCATTCTCGCGCGGGACGCCCACACAAGTTATTAAGTATCCCGGCAAAGCAACCTGTCAGCGATGTGTATAAGCATATCTGGAAGCATTCCCCTTACGATTCAGGTGAGAATCCAGTTGTAGAATTCTGCTGTTCTCGCAGTCGCAGTCGCATTCGCAATGACAGTCGCAGTGGCAACGGCCTTAGGATCCAATGGAATCCTAAGGATTCCCAGGGATTCCTAAGGTATCCTTAGGCACCCTTAAGAATCCATAAGAATCCTTAGGAAACCTTAAGAATCCTTAGGAATCCTGATTCCTATGAATTCCTAGGGATTCCTAAGGATTCCTAGGGAATCCCAAGGATTCCTGAGGATGCTTAACTATGCCTACGGATTCCTAAGGATGCCTACGGATTCCTAAGGATTCCTACGAATTCTTGAGGATTCCTATGGATTCCTACGGATGCCTCAGCCTGCCTCAGTTTCAGCCTCAGCCTCAGCCTGCCTCGGCTTGCCTCAGCGTCAGCCTCAGCCTGCCTCGGCCTCAGCCTCAGCCTGCCTCAGCCTCAGCCTCAGCCTGCCTCGGCCTCAGCCTGCGTCAGCCTCAGCCTCAGCCTGCCTCAGCCTCAGCCTCAGCCTCAGCCTCAGCCTCAGCCTCAGCCTCAGCCTGCCTCGGCTTGCCTCAGCCTCAGCCTCAGCCTGCCTCGGCCTCAGCCTGCCTCGGCCTCAGCCTGCCTCAGCCTCCCCTCCCCCCCCCTTCCCCCCCCATTCAGCCTCACCTTGTCTCAGCTTCGGCCTGCCTCGGCCTCATCCTCAGCCTCAGCCTCAGTCTCAGCCTCAGCCTGTCTCGGCCTGAGCCTGCCTCGGCCTCAGCCTCAGCCTGCCTCAGCCTCAGCCTGCCTCAGCCTCAGCCTCAGCCTGTCTCAGCCTCAGCCCTCAGCCTCAGCCTCAGCCTCAGCCTCAGCCTCAGCCTCAGCCTGCCTCCTTGCCTCGGCCTCAGCCTCAGCCTGCCTCGCCTCAGCCTCAGCCTCAGCCTGCCTCAGCCTCAGCCTGCCTCAGCCTCAGCCTCAGCCTCAGCCTCAGCCTCAGCCTCAGCCTCAGCCTCAGCCTCAGCCTCAGCCTCAGCCTCAGCCTCAGCCTCAGCCTCAGCCTCAGCCTCAGCCTCCTCAGCCTCAGCCTCAGCCTCAGCCTCAGCCTGCCTCAGCCTCAGCGTCAGCCTCTCAGCCTCAGCCTGCATCAGCCTCAGCCTCAGCCTGCCTCAGCCTCAGCCTCAGCCTGCCTCGGCCTCAGCCTGCTCAGCCTCAGCCTCAGCCTGCCTCGGCCTCAGCCTGCGTCAGCCTCAGCCTCAGCCTGCCTCAGCCTCAGCCTGCCTCAGCCTCAGCCTCAGCCTGCCTCGGCGTGCCTCAGCCTCAGCCTCAGCCTGCCTGGGCCTCAGCCTGCCTGGGCCTCAGCCTGCCTCAGCTCGGGCATTCAAAATATGGCACAGGACTTGCGTTCTGGGAACACGAAGATCACGAAGTGGCCCACGGTTGGCTCCGGGCAATCAAAATATGGTACAGGAATTGTGTTCTGGGAACACGAAGAACACGAAGTGGCCTACAGTTGGCTCCGGGCATTCACAATGTGGCCTGGGAATTGTGTTCTGGGAACACGAAGAACACGAAAAGGCTTACAGTTGGCTCCGGGCATTCAACATGTGGCCTAGGAATGGTGTTCTGGGAACACGAAGATCACGAAGTGGCCTACAGTTGGCTCCAGGCATTCAAAATGTGGCCTGGGCATGGTGTTCTGGGAACACGAAGAACACGAAGTGGCCTACGGTTGGCTCCGGGCATTCAAAATGTGTCCTGGGAGTGGTGTTCTGGGAACACGAGGAACACGAAGTGGCCTACAGTTGGCTCTGGGCATTCAAAATGTGGCCTGGGAATGGTGTTCTGGGAATGGATTCCTGATGATTCCTAAGAATTTCTTAAGATTCCTAAAGATTCCTGGGGCTGCCGGTTTTGTTCGGTTTTGTCCGGATCCCGCCCAGACCCCCCTGGGGCGTCATGATGCTTTTGACACTACTAGGACCCTATCAGTCTTCGCTGTCAGGTGAAAAAATCGGCTCTCGCGTGGCACTTTTTACAAATTATTCACACGCCTCGCCCTCGACACTCAGGAATCACGCTCCCTCTTTTGCCTATCTCACGATTTACCGGGGCAGCGCGCTATCGCTCGAGACTCGCGATTCACGCAGGACGCACGCTTCAGCAACCCGCCTGCTCGACCTGGCCGCCCAGGCCCGCTCTCCAGACCCGACTGTTAATGTCTACCCGCCCGATCTGCCCGCCCGACCCGCCTGTTGGGGTCTACCCGCCACGTGTTTTCTGCGCCTGGCTCCATCCTGCTACTTGTTGTTTGTTCTCTCTCTCTCTCTCGCTCTTGCTCCGTCCTCCCCCCCCCGTATCCCTTTCTTCCATGCGTCCTCGCTTCCCCTGCCGTAGGGACTGCACGAAATCCCGCAAACCTTCTGGGCGACAGGCGGTCTAACAATGTCTTTCGTTCCTCTTCCGCAGCCCCTTCTTCCCCTTCGGGGAGGGGTTCACTCCTCCCCCAATCCTTTTTCGCCCAAGATGGCTCCAAGAGGGCCTCCGATGCTCCAAGATAGCCTCCAAGATCGCTCAAAACAGGCCAGCATGCCTCAAGCTAACTAATAACATGCCTCCAAGAGGCCCCAAGAAGGCCACAAGGGGAATCCAAGTGCCTTTAGAGACCCCTCAGGACCTCCCCGAGAAGCCCAGATCCTTCAACATCTGGGGAAAACGTTGATGTTGGCCTTCTCGCCTGTTCGCTTCCGATGCGCTTTAGAGGCCTCAGGATGGCTCCGAGATGGCCCAAGAGAGCTCCAAGAAGTGCCCAAGAGGCCCCCAAGACGGCCCCAAGAGCGCCCAAGATCGCCCCAAGAGCGCCCTGAGGGCGCCACAAGAGGCTCTTTCGATGGCCCCGAAGGGGCGACGAAAATCGAGGACCCCCCTCATTTGATCGATGGTCTCCAAGATGCCCAGGAGGCGCTCCATAGCTCCCGAGAGGGCCCGAAGAGAGCCCCACGATAGCCCCAAGTGGGCCCCATGAGGGCCCAAAGGCGCCCGAAAAGAGCCCCAAGAGGACCCTACGATCCCCCAAAGAGCCCCAAGAGGGCCCCAAGATGCCCCAATATGCCCCAAAAGAGCCCCAAGAGGACCCCAAGACGACCCCAACAAAAACCATAGCTCCAAGAAGTCCTCCACCATGGCTCAACACATTCCTCCGCATCCTCTCTTTGACTTTTTTGTTTCACTGTGTCTCTGCTTTCAATATCCCGTCAGCTCTCGTGGGCAGGGCTTCTGAATGGGATGGATTCGCGAAGCGTAAACAACACATTGCATATAAGAAAGATCTATCCCAAAGGGGGTACGATCGAAAACGAAGGAAGAGTTTATCGAGGGCTTGGGATATACATGTTGAATGGCACGAACGCAGGTAAGAGCGAACAGTTTAAACATGATGGTAGCATTTCAATTTCTAGAATAATGTTGGTTCCCCCCTCCAGGGCACATTCTGTTGTTTCAATTGAAGCGCCCTTCCCGGGGCTTGCACCCTGTTTTCTATCAGGGGAAATCTTGAATCTCAGAATTGGGTTGTAACCCCCCGAGTTGCAACAACAACGGCTTCCTTCCTGTACACTGGAGGGGGAGGGGGAGAAGGAGGAGGAGGAGGAAGAAGAAGAAGACTCGACACGACTCGACTCGATTCGAATCGACTCGACTGGAGGAGAAAGAGGAGGAGGGGGAGGAGGTGGAGGAGGGAGAGGAAGAGGAGTCCTCCTCGACTCGACTCGACTCTACTCGACTCGAGGAGGAGGAGGAGGAGGACTCACCATGAGCACCATCCTTGGTCGACTGGGCCGTGCGAGGAGGAAGGGGGGGGAGGAGCAACAGACTGCCGCTCCGACCGCATGGTGGACGCCTGGCCGGCGCCAGACTCGGGAGGCCTCCCGCGTGGGGTCCGAGCAGATGGGGCCTGAGGACGTCCCAGGGGCCCCCTCGGACGCCCCCTGCCGAGAGTCCCCTGCTCGCCATCGCTCGGACGTCCATTCCCTGTGCTGTTTTCAGTTTCGTGTGCGGTTTCTTCGCCAAGTGATCAAGGATGCTCCTCGATGGTCCTCGCCGAAGGAAAAATGCACACGTCCGAGCGATGCCAAGCCTGGGCCGTTCTGGCTCCTGGGCGCCCCTGCGGGCCTCGTTCAATTGGCCCAAGCCGCTCAGGATTCGAGAGGGCGGCCCCGCGAGAGCCCCGAGCGGTCCAAGACACCACAGGCACGCCCGAAGACGGCCCGAAGAAGATCCTCAAGAGGCCGGCCAGCCAAACGCAGCGAACGACTACGAGCGTAAAATGTTTCATGAATTTGTGGGGTACTCCTCAGCTCTTCGCTAGGCCGGGCTTCCGAGACCGCCCAAGAGGACCCAAACACATCAACCTTGACCAAAAGGGCATGCAAAAGTAGAAGAGAATGGACCCCAAGACGGCAAGGAGAAAGCCCCATGACGGCCCCAGATGGCTCCACGACGCCACATCCAACCACTTCAAATCGCGGCCCGGCCGTTGTCGTTGAAGGAGGCCGTGGTTGGTGGCTCCGAGCGGCTCCCGGAGACGCCCAAGACGCGCACAGTAGGCTTCCAGAGGTGCCCAAGAAGCCCCCGACAAACTTTCGCGAGGTCCCTGGAACACTATCCAAGGAGGAGGCCCCGCCGCACAACAAACATCTGAAAAAATGATGGGAGATGGTTCACAGGGAAGATCGAGAAGTGGAATCATAAATATGGTAAGTGGGAGAAAAATTACCCTGGCGACGTACCCAACCCCTGCGCAAAAGCGGGGCGCAAATAGTTTGGGATACTTTATAAGGGGGCGATGACGGAGCGAGGGTTACATATGTCTGCAGACGGAATTCGGGAGACTCGCAGGACACTGGCTACAGGAAAAGGGCTTGATAAAGCTGATGATTTACAATTCCTGAGCACTCCTAGCCACTTCGAAAACGGGGATCACAGCAGGCCTCGAAAGTGGCGACAGGTTCACAGATCGCAGCCCCGCAGGGATGGCGAGGTCTCATTTGAATCTGCCCGTGGCCCTCACTGTGCTGGGCCCCCCAGCAGGCCTCGAAAATGGCGGCAGTTTCGCAGATCGCAGCCCCCCAGGGATGGCGAGGTCTAATTTGAATCCGCGCGTGGCCCTCACTGTGCTGGGCCCCCCAGCAGGCCTCGAAAATGGCGACAGTTTCGCAGATCGCAGCCCCCCAGGGATGGCGAGGTCTAATTTGAATCGCGCGTGGCCCTCACTGTGCTGGGCCCCCCAGCAGGCCTCGAAAATGGCGACAGTTTCGCAGATCGCAGCCCCCCAGGGATGGCGAGGTCTAATTTGAATCCGCGCGTGGCCCTCACTGTGCTGGGCCCCCCAGCAGGCCTCGAAAATGGCGACAGTTTCGCAGATCGCAGCCCCCCAGGGATGGCGAGGTCTAATTTGAATCCGCGCGTGGCCCTCACTGTGCTGGGCCCCCCAGCAGGCCTCGAAAATGGCGACAGTTTCGCAGATCGCAGCCCCCCAGGGATGGCGAGGTCTAATTTGAATCCGCGCGTGGCCCTCACTGTGCTGGGCCCCCCAGCAGGCCTCGAAAATGGCGACAGTTTCACAGATCGCAGCCCCCCAGGGATGGCGAGGTCTAATTTGAATCCGCGCGTGGCCCTCTGTGCTGGGCCCCCCAGCAGGCCTCGAAAATGGCGACAGTTTCGCAGATCGCAGCCCCCCAGGGATGGCGAGGTCTAATTTGAATCCGCGCGTGGCCCTCACTGTGCTGGGCCCCCCAGCAGGCCTCGAAAATGGCGACAGTTTCGCAGATCGCAGCCCCCCAGGGATGGCGAGGTCTAATTTGAATCCGCGCGTGGCCCTCACTGTGCTGGGCCCCCCAGCAGGCCTCGAAAATGGCGACAGTTTCGCAGATCGCAGCCCCCCAGGGATGGCGAGGTCTAATTTGAATCCGCGCGTGGCCCTCACTGTGCTGGGCCCCCCAGCAGGCCTCGAAAATGGCGACAGTTTCGCAGATCGCAGCCCCCCTGGCGAGGTCTAATTTGAACTCACTGTGCTGGGCCCCCCAGCAGGGCTCGAAAATGGCGACAGTTTCGCAGATCGCAGCCCCCCAGGGATGGCGAGGTCTAATTTGAATCCGCCCGTGGCCCTCACTGTGCTGGCCCCCCAGCAGGGCTCGGAAGTGGCGACAGTTTCACAGATCGCAGCCCCCCGCAGGCAAGACAGAAAGAGGCAGGAAAGAGGCGGGAGGCGGGAGGAGGAAGGACGCGACCACACTGCTCTATTCAAAACGAATACCCAACCAAGGAGGGTTGGGAAAAACAAGGCGGATAACGACCATAACAGAAACGAAAACAACTGGATATGCCGATGATTCGCTCCTCGTTTATATGTCCCTCTCTGTCTTTCTTTCTTTCTTTCTTTTTTTTTTCTCTCTCTCTCTCTCTCTCTCTTACACCTATATAAATACACTAGAACCGCGCGCGCTTCGCGCGCTCTTAGGTTCTAGTCACGTGAATTCCTTGGCTTTCTGGTCCAGGCGCTTAGGTTCTAGGCACGTGGTCCAGGCTGACGTCGTGATCTTCTTGCCACGTCGGCTCCTGGAGGTCGGCGCGCCATCTTCGTTTTTTGTGGTCCCGGGGCCGTTTAAAGGCCAATGGTGACTGAGAACTGCCGCAAACCTCCCGTCGTGATCCTTTGACGACGCGAGGGGGTCAGGAGGGGTGAGAAGAGGGAGGGATGCTCCGTGGACCGACTCCGTGCTTTTGTCGCAACACGTCGGGTCCGGTATGTCATCCTGTCCAAGAGATTCGCTAGCGTGACTTGTTCAACGCGGGGTCCCTGGAGTGGGCCCGAAGTCCGAAAACCTTCCATGGGCCCGGTGTTTCGTCGTAAATGTTTGACGGTCCCGGGCCCCGTTTCGGGCCTCAGGAAGCGAAGAGTGGTCTGGAAGCTTCGGGAGCGGGAAGAGTACCTGAGGGCGTCTGATCAGGGGGCTGTTGGGGGGCCTCTAGGGAGCTTCTTGAAGGTCTTTGGGGGGCTTCTTGGGGGCGTTTTGGGGGCCTGCTTGGGACCTCTGGGGGCGGAGGGCTTGACATGTTCGTAGGGCATCCTCTCTTGGCCCCTGCTTGGGGCCGTCCTGGGTCCCTCTTGGGCCGTCTTGGGGACCTCTCGGGCTAGCCAGGGGCCCTTTTGGGCTGTCTTGGAACCCTCTTGGGCTGTCTTGGGGCGATCCTGTCGGCCTCTCGGGCCGTCTTCGTTCTCCTGGAAGGTGAAGAGGCGAATCCCTGAAAAATATACGTTTTCCGAAAGGAACGGGGCCATTTTTGCCTCTTGGGGCCCTCTAGGGAGGGCTTTTGGAGCCCTCTTGGGCTGTCTCGGGGGCTCCCGGAAGCCCTCTTGGAGCCATCGTCGGAGTCTTCAAGCTACATTTCGAGGCTTGTGCGCCCTCTTGATCTGTTTGGCGGCCCCCGGCGCCCTCGGGAGCCGTCCCGGGGGCGCCCCAGAGGCCCCGGTACCCCATGCGCCGTCGAGGTCGCGGTCCCAGGCCCCCAGGCCTCTTGCATGGGAATATATATATATACACATATAGAGAGAGAGAGAGAGAGAGAGAGAGAGATACAAGACTGCAGTGGCGCTTCGCGCCATGCACCTTGGTCCTTAAAGTTTGGCACGCAGGCGGAATAGCAGAAAGGTCAAGCCGACAATTTAGAGATAACTCCTTGTTGCCTTTTCCGGCATCGCCGCTATAATAATGTTATTCGTTATCCTTCCTCCATGCTTCTTTTTCCTTATGTTCGCCGTACCCTGCGCATTCTCCCAATCCTCCTCAGCTCTTTTTTGCGGAGGCTCCTCCTTGGAGGGCCTCTGGGGGCCTCACATTCGTTGTTTCAAGCTTTCTGAAAGCCTTCTGGAGACCTCCTGGGCGTATTCTGGGGGCCTCTGGGGACTTCCTCGGGCCACCCTGCCTCCAACCGCGGTTTCCCTGAACGACCAGGTCACGATTTGGAATGCTTCGGAGGGTGTCTTGAGGCCATCTTGGGCCGCCATGGGGCTCTCTGAGGGCCATCTTGGACCCGTGTTGTGCCGGTTTGGGGCTCTTGGACTGCCTGGAAGCCCTTTCGGATGGTTTTGGGGCGATGTTGGAGCCTCCCAGGCGGCTTCGGACGCCCAGAAGACCGCCGTCTTGGAGCGTCGGGAAGCCGAGAAGAGGAGAACCCCCAAATTCAGCAAAAACCAATACCAAATCAAAGATTTGTGCCTCTTGGGGCCTTCTTGGGAGTGCTCTAGGAGGCCTCTTTGGGGCCGTCCTGGAGGCCTTTTGGGCCATCTTGAGGTCACGTCGGTCATTCTTGGAGTGCTCTTGTGCTGTCTTGGGGGTCTCTGGGACCTCTCCGATGACCCCCCTGATCGCCCTAGGTGTGCTGGGAAGGCTTGGCAAAACGCCCTGCGAGGCCCGGGGGGCCGCTTCGAGACCCGTCCGGAGGGCCCCAAAGCCCCAGATCCCGGGAGTCCAGTTTTGGGGGGGGGGGGGGATGGGTTTTCCCCCCGCCCGGGCTTGTGAAAATATAGGAAGAGGAATATATACACATACATATGTGTGTATATGTATTTCCGCCTTCATGCGAAACTGGAAGGGCGAAGGTGCATGGCGCGAAGCGCGATGTAGTCATTACACGACAGATATGGCACCACGTAAAGTGTAACCCATACCACGTAGAGTCCACACCGAGAGTGCAATACTCCACTGGTCGGGGTCCACGCTGGCAAATGAACAAATACTATAAAAAGGCCCCTGGGAGACCCCGAGCAGGCTCCGCTCTACGCAGTAGTCGACGCGCCTTTACGTAACAGTAGCCGCCCAGCCACGCGAGGCCACTTTACATCTCCTGGGCTAACAGTAACTTTGGGCCAAGAGGCACTGGAGGCGACTAGGGGATCTGTGCTGGACGGGCCCCGAGCAAATCGACGAAGACGGAGGGACAAACAAGGGCAAAGCCGATCAACATCGAGCCCCAGACCTCTCCCGGGGTCCGTCTAGATCCGTTTCTGACAATCCCTGGGCCCGACAGTGGCCCGAGGACATCGATCAAGGCACAAAACCTGTTCGAACCCAGAACCTCGAAGCTCACCCCCCTTTCGTTCTGCTTCCGCCAGCTCCCCCCCGAGGGCGAGATGCCAAGCGATCGTTCATATTTTCCGGCGGTGAAACCCAGGTGATCCGATCGGGGGGAGGAAGGTGCCGGCCGATGACCGAACTTTTTTGCTCCGGGCAGCCCCATGCCCGCGCGCACTGGCTCTGCGAAGCTTCCTCTTTGGACCCGCGCAACCGACAAGGTAAGGTTCTCCGGGGTGGGACGGGGGGGCCCGACAACCTGTGTTCTCGCCGGACCCTTCACAACAGTCTCCAACCTCTCGACCCATCCCAGGTGAAGGCCCTCGCCCGGCGGCCCCAACATACGACGAGCAATTTCGCCGAGATTCGGGCCCCAGAACCATCACAGATCGATCCGGCTCGCGTGATGCCAAAGAAAGATGGGGTCGAAAAATGCCGCAGAAAGATGGGGTCGAAAACTCCCGACTTGATGTTTGGCGATGTTGCATTTTTCCGCGACGTCGAATCTCAGATAAGGCATCGGGGGCGGGCCTTCGTAGAAGGACCCTCCCCTAACGTTGCCCCTGATCCTCCCCTTCCCTGCTGCCCCCCCTTTCTTCCTCGGTCACGGGGGTGATCTCCTGGAGCTTCCATGAAATTAAACACTTCGGAGGATGAGGGCGGGCGCCGCGGAAAGCAGCGGTGCCGCGAGGGGTCGTCTCCTGAACAACGCCTTGCCCTTCTGGCTCCACTCGAAGTCCGACTCGAAGAGCTCCGGCAGCCTCGCGATCTCAGACCCGCCAAGCTTCAGGACGTCCTTCGGTGGGTCCTCCTTCTCCTCCTCCTTCTCCTCCTCCTCCTCCTCCTCCGCCTCCTCCTCCTCCTCCTCCGCCAGGGGGCTTCGCAGTCTCGGATCGGCCAGGCTTCAAGGCATCGTTCGGCCGAGAGGCCATCTCTGGTGCCGCGCTGCGGGAAGCAGGATGAGGACCTGCCGAACTTCAGACACCCTTCGGCCGATCGGGGGGATTTGTTGGTGCCAGGCAGCCAGGTGCCCAGATGCCAGCGCACGCATGCGCCCGACGCACCAATTTTTGGACACCCCTCACACGCTTCAAGACCACATTGGGAGCTCCACCGAAGGCCCAGATGCCAGCGCTCGCATGCGCCCGTCGCGCCCAGTTTGGCACACGCATCACACGCTTCATGGCAGCATAGGAAGCACCACCGAAGGCCCAGATGCCAGCGCTCGCATGTGCCCACCGCACCCAGTTTGGCACACCCCTCGCACGTTTCGTGGCCCCATCGGGAGCGCCACCGAAGGCCCAGTTGCCAGCGCTCGTATGCGCCCACCGCGCCCATACTGGCACGCCCCTCGCACGTTTCGTGGCCCCATGTGGAGCTCCACCGAATGCGGTGCACACAACGACGGTGCCCACAACTGCAGATGGTCGGGTGTATCGCCAAACAAGTTGGCCCGATGATCCAGGACGCTCCTCGACGGTCCTCGCCGAGACAGGATGCACTCGTCCGACCGATGCCAAGCCGTCTTCATCTCCTTTCTCTCCTCCTCCTGTTTCTCTTCCTGTTGGTCCTCCTCCTCCTCCTCCTCCTGGTCCTCCTCCTACTCCTTGTCGTCGTTGATTGAATCATCACCCTACCTTGCGTATTCGTCACTGCCGTCGTACTCCTCCTGTTCCCCCTCCCCCTCCTCCTCCCCCTCCCCCTTCCCCCCCTCCTCCCGCCCCTTCCCCTCCTCCTCCTCCTCCTCCTCCTCCTCCTCCTCCTCTTCCTCGTCCTCCTCCTCTCCCTCTCAGATCGTCGCCTTTTCAACTGCGCCAAATCGCATGCTTCGTTTGAGACGCTCCAATCTGTCCACCACTTCAACCGCCAATGTGAACGTTGGTCTGGGGGCAGGGGTGGGGGGATGGGGGATGGGGATGAGTTAGCGGGGAGGGTCGTGTGCCCTTCCCTCTACGACGGCAGCCTCCGCGCGCCGTCCAAGTGACGGCCCAAACCAAGCGAAGTGCCCTCTCATATGAACGGCGAGGGCGCCGTGCGCCTTCCGCACGCTGCGGCGCCAATCCAATCCTCAACCGAACCTTCCGCCGAGGCGCAGCGGGGCGCATGCACCCAACGGAAATCACGCCAATGCATCGGACGGGGGCGTGCCGAGGGGACGGGCGGGATGCAAGGAGAAGTCCACGAGCGGCGAGCACATCGGTATCCACGCTCTCGCGGTCCGAATTCCGGGGCGCGATCGGACATGAGTCTGGCGAAGGACCCAACCATATGCAATTGTAACTAACGCTCGTTCGCGAGCCATGTCGCACGACACATCGGCTCAGCACGGGCAATGGGAGATGACCTACGCATCTATCGGGTAAGTGGAACCACCATTTTGTTTAGAAACTGTCTGCCAAATCGGCTGTCCATGCGCTGCAAAACGAGGGCCCTTGAATCATGCGGTCAGAGCCTCATGAGGAGGGAGGGAGGGAAGCGGGAGGGGCGGAGGCGGGAGGGGCGGCCCGCTCGGATTCCAACATGGAAATTGGGCTTCCATAGACAGGGGGCTTCCGCCTGAGACTTCCTCGAAATTTGTTCACAAACGAGGCTTCCGCCTGAGACTTCATCGAAATCCTAGCCTGTTGAGCTCGAAAATGACGACGGTTACAAGTTCCCGATGACCCGCTAGGGAGGGGGATCCCACTTGAGACTTCCTGGAACTTCACTCACAGGCGAGGCTCCCACCTGAGACGTCCTCAAGATTCACGTCTGAGGAGCTCGAAAGTGACGACGGTTACAAATTTCCGATGACCCACTCGGATTAAAAACATGACGCGCGGGACACATACGGAGGGGGCTCCCGCTTAATACTTCCTCGAAATTTACTCACAAACGATGTTCCCGCCTGAGACTTCCTCAAGATTCAGGCCTGAGGAGACCAACGCAATTCACGCACAGACGAGGCTCCCGCTTGATATTTTCTCCGTATTCATGCCACAGGAGCCCAAAATAGACAGTTCCAGGTTCCCGGTGACCCGCTCGGATTAAAAACATGAGGCTCGGGACCCCTAGGCAGGGGGCTCGCGGTGGTGAGTGACAGTGAGTGGTGGTAGATAGATGATAATGATGATGATGGTGGATAATGATGATGTGGGAAAGACGGTGCGTGTGTGTATGTGCTGATGATTATGAATGTGTGTGTGCTGGTGATGATGACAGTGTTACTGATAACGATGAGTGTGACAACGATTGTGATGGTGATGGTGATGACGTGGGAGAGATGGGGAAAGGTGGGAGGAGATCCTGCGCGGAGGTGTGCAGAATCAACCAAGAATCCCTCTCAGGATGTGGGGACAAACTCGGAGGTCCTCGAGGATGTCTCGGTTCGGCGCTGGACCCCGATCCCTGGCGCGCGGAACGCGCCAGGGGCGACGTCAGAGGTGCCGCCGGGGGGCGCCAACGCCAATCCACGAAAGCCGCGCGGACCTTCAATGTGTCACGTGTCTGTTTTGATTCGTTGTCCCGGTTATGTATGGCATTGGTTCAAGTGTAATGCGATTCGAATGTATCTCAACTGTAGGTCAACTGCGGTCACGGTGGAATCCTTGTAATTCAATTGGCATTGCAATTTACATCGGATGTATGTCAAGTGTACCTCACGTGTAGTTAAAGTGCGATTCAACAGTGGTGCAGGTGTATTTCACGTGCGGCTACTGTTTAGCCCGTGAGATCCAACTGCTGTTTGGTAGCAAACAAGTGTGGTTCAATTGAGGCTCAAAGCCGGCCCAACTGTAATTCAGGTGTAAGTCAAGCGTGGTTCCGGCGTAGTCATTGTAGTGCAGGTCTGAGCCACATGTAGTTCAAATCTAGTTCAAGTCCACGTGTACTTTCAATGTAGCTTAAGTGTGGTTCAGCTGCACTTCGTGTGTAGGTTAAGCGTCATCCAGGTGCAACTCTTCTAGTTCAAAAGTGTTCAAGTGATTTTCACGTGAAATGCAACCCTGAAGGAATTCAAATGTAGTTGCAATGTGGTTCACGTGTAGTTCATGTGTATAAAATCGGTTAATCAATGGTCCGTGTAATTCGAATGCAGTTCATATGTCTCTTACGTGTTGATCAAGTGCAGGTCCTGCGTAGATCAAGTGTAGTTCAAGTGTGGTTCAAGTGTAGCTCGCGTGTAGTTCAAGTGTGGCCTAGGCGTAGCCATTGTGGGTCAAGTGTGTGGTCACAGTGGCGCTGGCGCGTAGTTCAAGTGTACTTGAAGCACGGTGCAAGGGTAACTCAGTCTAGTTCACGCGCGATTCAGGCGTAGTCCGTGTAGTTTAAGTGTAGATCAAACTTAATTCCAATGCAATTCAAATTCAGTGCCAGAGTAGCGCAAGTGAAAATGACATTGTGCTCAGCGCAGATCAAATGAGGATCCAGTCTGTTCAGGGTGTCATGCAGGCGTCGGTCAGTCGTGGTTCAGGCGCGGTTCAGGCGCGCTTCTGGCGCGGCCCATGCGCAGCCCAGGTGTAGTATCAGCGCGTCCCTGGAGTAATATTAGTGCATTTCGAGTGCAAGCCAAGCGTAGTGCATGCGAAATTCCGGTGTACTTCAAGCGCGGCCCAGTCGCGGCCCAGGCGCTGCGCCCTCGTGGCGCGCCGCAGCATGGCTGAGCACGCGAGGCGCGGGCGTCGCTCAGGCGCGCCGCAAGTGGAACGCAGGCGTTCGCCGCGCGTGGCTCGAGCAACTGACGCGCGCCTCGGACGCGGCGTTGCCGCTCCGCCCGCGGGGAGACAGGCGCGCCCGAGAGCGGGCGGGCGGCGGGCTCGCCGCCGGCTCGGGCCCGCGCGTCGGCCTGCCAATCCAGCGCAGACGCGCCGCGACGCCGCGGCCGACGGCCGCGTGCAGCGCAGTCTGGCCCGCGCGCCCTTCAGGCGCAATAAAGGAGGAGATTGCGCGCGACGCAGGTGCGCGCGTTCGCGATGCCCCTCCCCCCGATCGCGCGCTCAATAGCGGCGCGGCATCGCTGATTTCCGATTTCCGCGCGCCGCCCGGCCACTGCGCCGCGCGAGGAAGCGGCCGCGTGGCATTCCGCGCGCGCGAAGCCGACGGCGGCGCAGCAGCTCGCCCCGCTGGGGCAGCGCGCCAGCGCCCCGTCGACCGCGGCGGCGCGCCGATTGCCGCGCGCCCCGCGGCGACGCAAGCGCGGCCGGCAAACCCGGGGGTCACGTGCAAAGACATTGGCCGCCGACAGCGTGAAAAACGATGCGCGAGTCATGCGCCAACGCAGCCACCCTCTCCGCACACTGCGGTTTCACGCGCCAGGTGCCCTTCCACTCCACGCGCGGCCCCATCTCCGACCCACGCTAGATTGCGTGCGCAGGCGCGGTTCGGGCGCGCCCCGTGCGTCGCGAATCGAATGAGCAGGCGGTGCAAACCGCGGCGCGCGCGGGGTCCGCCCGCGGCCCAGGGCGCCCCCCGCCCGCGGCCTGTTGCCGCGCAGAGCGGCCCCTTGTTGGCCGCGGGCTTGAAATTGGGCAAAGGCGCGCTCGCGCCTGCGACGCTTGCCGCGGCCGCGCACAAGGGGGGCTTCACTCCGATCGCACCCGTCTGCCCTGGGAAAGCCGCCGTTCGAGCGAAACTCCCTCAGGTCGAGCGTGGCGGGGATCAGGGCCTCGACGCTGCTCTGGGGCGTGCTACCGCAATCCCCGCTTGTGTCGCAACGGCTGAAGTGTCTCGTGTTTGCGCGTGCAAGTGTTGTCCCAGTGTGATGCGGATGTAGTTCAAGTGCGGATCAGGTGTAGCCAATGTCGCTCGAGTGTGGTCCAGGAATAATTCAAATGTAGTTCAAGCGTAGTTTGAATGTAGTGCATGTGTAGATGTAGTTCAAGTGAAGTTCAAGTGAGGTTCAGGTGTATCCATTTTAATTTAAGTGTAGTCCAAGTGTTCTATAAGTCTTGTTCAAGCGTAGTTCAAATCAAATTTCTGTTTAGTTGAAGCGTGGCTTACGTGTGGTACAAGTGTACTTGAAGCGTGGTACAGGGCAGTCCTTTTAGTTCAAGTGTAGTTCAAGTGCGCCCCGCGTGCAGTCCAAGTCGAGCTCAAGTGTGGCTCAAGGGTTGTCCGGCCGTAGTTCGCGCGCACTTCAAGAGTGGTCCAGGCGTAGCCCTTGTAGGTCAAGTGTAGCTGAAGTGTAGTTCAAATGCAATTCAAAGTCTTCGGTGCACTTCAAGCGTGGTCCAGGTACAGTCCCTGTAGTCCACGCGTAGTTCATGCGAAATTCAACTGTGGTTTAAATGTGATTCGAGTGTCGTTCAAGTGTGGACCAGGTCTGGCGCAAGTTTAGTTCAAGTGCGGTTCAGGTGTTACCATGGTGGTTCAAGCGCGGTCCGAGTGTAGTTCAAGTGCACGTCAGGTGTATGTTCGACTGTAATTCACTTGTGTTTCAATTGTAGTTCAATTTTTGATGACATGATGATCAGGCGTGGCCCGTGTTGTCCAAATCTAGTGCAACTATAGGCCAGCTGTTGTCCTAGTACAGTTCAAGTCTACTTCAAGCGGAGACCAATGGTAGTTCGGGTGAAATGCACGTGCGGCCCAGGTGTAGCCATTGCAGCCACTGTGTGTTTCGCGTGTAGCTTAAGTGTTGTTCAAGTGCGGCTTAAGCGAATTGCAAGTGCGATTCAAGTGCGTCCCAAGCGTCGCACAGGCGTGCTTCAAGCGTGGTTCAGGCGGCGCCCTTGCGGTTCACAAGTAGTCCTAATGTAGCCAACGTGCAGTTGATGTGAGGTTCGATATGAGGTTCAAGTGTAGCGCAGGTGACATTCAAATTCGGTCCAGCTGCATTCCAAGAGTGTCTCAAGTGTGGTCCGGGCGGGATTCTTGTAGTTCCAGGTATGCCTCAATTTGATTTCCAGCGTAACGCAAATGCAGTGCAAGCGTAGTCCACGTGTAGACCAAGTGTAGTTCACGCGTGGTACAGGTGAAGCCGTTATATTTCAAGTGTGCTTCTACCGTAGTTCAAATGTAAACCAGGTGTACTTCAAGTCTAATTCGCGTGATGTTCAACTGTAGCTCAAGTGTGGCATAGCTGCAATTCAGATGTAGTTCGGGTTTCGCTCGGGTGTGAACGGTGTAGCCACAATGTTGTCCAAGTGCAGTTCAAGTGTACTTCGAGCGTAGGTCGAGCGTGCATCGAGTGTAGATCAAATCTAGTTCAAGTGTATTGCAAGTGAGGATGCGGCATAGACCTCGTAATCCCAAGTGCAGCTCAAGTGCGCGTCAAGTGTAGTTCAAGGAAGGGTAGTTCACATGTCGCGCAAGTGCAATTCAAGGGTACTTCAAGTGCGTATCAGGTGTAGTTCAAATGTGTTCCCAGCGGGCGTGGCCCTGGCAGTTGAAATCTTATTCAAGTGCAGCCCAAGCTTAGTTCAGGTGTATTTCAAGTGTAAGCCCGGTGTAGTCCGCATGTGGTTTTTAATTCACGTGTAGTTCCCATCTAGACCTCTAGACCAAGTGTAGTTCCAGCGAGTGCAAGTCTACGTCAAGTATCATTCACATGCAGTTCAGATGTAGTCCAAGTGTAGTTGAAGTGAAGTTCAAGTGTGGTTCGGGGGCGGTGGAGGCCTGCGCAATCAAGTGTAATCCCAACGTAGTTTAATTTTAGAGGGTGTAGTCCACGTGTCGTTCAAAAGCGGCTCAGGTGAAGTCGTTTCTGCTCAGGTGTAGTTCGCGTGGCATCCAAATGTAGTTCTTATGTTTTCCAGGTGTTGCTCGCATGTGACCCTAGGTGTATTCCAAGGGTAATTCAAGTGCGGTTCAAGTGAAGTTCCACTGTCGTTCAAGTGCGGCACACTTGTGTTCCATGTGGTGAGGGTGCAGTTCGAATAAGATTCAAACGTGGCTCACATGTAGTTCAAGTTCTCTCATGTGTAGTGCACGCGCAGTCCTTGTAGCTCTAGTGGAGTTCAAGTGTAGTTCAAGTGCGTTCCAGGCGTAGCTCATGTGCAGGTCAAGCGTGGTTCGAACGAGATTCAAGCGCAACGCAAGCGCAGTTCAACTGCACTTCGACTGCAGCGCGCGGCGAGACGCCGCGTGGCACCGCGCGGCGCACAGGGGCACGAAGCGAATTCCGATTCGGGGGGCGTTGCCCGCAGCCCCGCGCGCAACCGCGCCGCGCGGCGCAATGCGGCGCCGCGAGAAACAGCGAGCGCTGTCGTGGAAAGTCCTTGACGCGACGCAAGTGAGCACGAGTTGTCCATGGCTCGCGCGCGTGATCATGAGAAACAAGCGGCAATGCGACGCTGCTCCGCAGCGGCGGCGCAGCGGCTCTCGCGCGCGAGCGCTTCTAGTGGGGCTCCGCGCTCCAATCTCGCATTCGGCGGCGGCGGTTTCCGCGCAGCCATCCGCCAAGAAGCTGCTTCGACATTGCCCGTGCCCGCGTGGCAGGTTTGCTCGGGCAAGCGCGCGTCGTTCTATCGCAGTCCTATCACGGCGCGAAGAGTGGCGCCGCGCGACGCGGGTAGACGAACGCGCTCGCAGGTGGCATGCGAAACAGCTGCTGATGCCTCCGAATGATAGGGCGCGGGTACTTCCCTGCGCTTCGGCGGCAGATCTGCCATTCTTGGCGCAATTCCATTGCATCGGCGGAAGCGCGCGCAAATCCGCTATGATGGATGCAAACGCGCGCGCTGTCTCTGCGCATTCGACAAAAAACGCGAGCAGCGTCTCCGCGCCTGCCCAAGTCTCGCCGGCCCGCCCAGGGGCCGCGGGGCTACTTCTGGCGCCCCGGTGCGCCGAGGGCGGCCGCGTCGAGGGGCTGGCATAACCGCGACGTTTTTAAGGTGCGCGGCGCGCGAACCGCGCCACCGTGGACCCCGCCGGGGTCGCCCCCCGCGCCGGCGGAGCTCAAGCCCGCGGAGAGAAGTCCCAAATAGATGCACCCGACTGGTCTTACAGGCAGCAGTGGGCCGAAGGGCAGGCGTCGCATTCTGCCCCAGCGGGGGCGGCGCCCAACGGGCTCTGGACCATCGCCTCAGAGCAGGGGGTCGAGCTGCCAAAGCGAGCAAGACTGCGGCGAGGGTCGGGTCGGCGACGCGCGCGATGGGCGCGGCTCGCGCGGTCTTCGGGGCCCATTCCACGCCGGTGGATTACTTCGAATCGGTGGGGGGTCGGGTGACCGAACAGATCGCCTTGGAAAAGGCCTGCCCGAGCTTCGCAGAGGCGGAGCTCCTCTCCTGCTGCGCAACGGCGACTGCGGAGGGATGAAGCTCGCGACGGGCGAGGAGGACTCAGAGCTGGACGCGGCGTAGGCCAGGCGCGCGAGTTCCTGGACGGGCATGGGAGGGCAGTCCACGAGGAGGG
This sequence comes from Prorocentrum cordatum, assembly GCA_963575745.1. NCBI lineage: Eukaryota > Dinophyceae > Prorocentrales > Prorocentraceae > Prorocentrum > Prorocentrum cordatum. The sequence continues at coordinate 225,992 of CAUYUJ010016475.1, read as the reverse complement.
CGCGGGGGGGCGACTTCGGCGGGGTCTGGGCCTTTCGCTCACCAGTCGCCCTGAACGCCCAGTGGATCTTCGGCGCTGGTGTGTTGGGCGTGGGGCGCGCCGGCATGCCGACCAGCTTTCGCGATGCTGGATGCGCGCTGCCAATGAGTCAGTGCCTATCGTGGGGACCGCGCGGAGGATTTTTAAGTGCTCGCGACCGCCGTCAAGGACGAGCTGAAGGCGCTTTCGTCGCGCGCAGTTTTCGTCCGAGTCGAACCTGGAGCTGTCGTGGCACGCGACGGTCGACATGGCGCGCGCGCTCGGCGAGAGTTTCGCGGCGATGGCGACGAAGTACAACGTGAGCGAGATCAGACGGGAGCTGGCGAGGGACGCGGGGCAATTATGGCAGACCGGGGTGGAGGAGGAACGGGAATCGAGGAGGCGGAGTCACGCGGGCTGGAGGGGGGCGAGATGATGCATCCAAAGGACGGGCGCCCTGGGGTGCTCGGGCTGGGACACGGCGCGGTGGACCGCAAGGGGGCTGCGGGTCCTTTCGTGAGGACCTGGGTGGATGCCCTGCGCTTGGAGGAGCTGGCCGAAATGGGCGTGGTCGAGAGGCTGCTCAGCCGACTGAGGAGGCGCCGGTACTGGCTCGCTCCCGCGACCTTGTCTCTGGGCGTCTTCTTGGACGAGAAGCACAAAGAAGAATGTCGCCCTGGGCCCCGGGGGCTCGGGGATCTCAGCGAGGGGGCGCTTCAAAGAATCAGCGGGGCAACTACTGGGCGCAGGTGGTCATGGAGGTGTTTCGGCTGGTGACGCGGGGGGTCATTATCCTTGGGCCTATCATGCTGGACGGCCTGCTGTGGGGACCCTGGGAAGGCTTGCGTAGCTCGGCGGGGGGCCTGCTCCGCGGCCAGCTGTCCGCAACTGGGGAACGACTGGCTCATCTGAAGGCAGCTGGTGCCGCGAGGTGCTCATGTGCGTCTACGACGGGGGCGGCCACGAGCCGAGAGCGCCCGAAGGCAGATGATGCCGATCGGGGCGTTTTGGGCGGACGAGAAGAGGCGGTGCGAGCTTGTTCGTGGACGACGAGAAGGGGGCGGAGGGGCACAGCGACGTGTTGGAGATGCAGTGCGCGGTCAGTGTGCTACACAAACTTGTCACGATCATCCCGATGCTGGTGGACGCACGTCGTGATCATGACCTGTTCGGTGGTATCCGTGGGGGTGAAATGGAAAGTCGTCGGCTACGGCGTTGTTGAGGCTTGCTCGAGTGGCGTGTTGCATTGCGCTGGTCCTGGGCAACAGGGGCTTCAGTGGGACATTGTGGGTGAGCCGAGTCGTGGAGTCGACGTCGGAGCAGCGGAGGCGACGAAGGACGCACACATAATGAAATTGACACCGAAGTCGGCCAGGCCGCTCTTGAAGCAGATGATTTGGCCAGCACGGTGTTGCGCAGCGGGGCGATCCCATGGTGGATCATAGCACTGGTGACGTTGCAGGTCGTGGAAAGAGTGCGACGGAGGGAGCGACCACCACCCTTGCAGAAGCGTGGAGCTCGCCCTGGGGATCAAGCCACGCAAGATACGCAGCGCTGGAACAACCGTCTGGTGGTCCATGCGGTGGACGACCCCACCAATATCGCATACGAGCGAGAGGTGCGCGCCTTCCCCATCGATTGCAAGAGGGGCGAGGTGGCCTTCGGGTCGGTGGCTGAACGGGACAAGGCGCTGGGCAACTACATCAGCAACATGTGCTAGTGGCGATGGGGACAACTACACGCGTGCACCGTTGGTGCACAAAGGTTCCATGTGCAGATTCAAGCACCGACAACACTGCGTGCATAAAAGACGTGGGAGCGAATGCCGTCCAGAAGAGAAGGACATCCAATCCCGTTTCAGGCGATGGCAGTTGTGGTGACGAACAAGTTTCAGGCAGGCCATCGACTGGAGGCGACAAAATACAGCGTGCAGTTGCACGGGTGGCTACACAAACAAGATTGGGAGATGCAAGGAGATGCTGCGAGTAATTACGGCATGTGAGCTTCACACCAGACGGATGAATAGGCTTGCGTTTGGGTGACCATACCATCGGACAGACGACGAAGACGGGCGCCAACCAGGGAGCCGTACTCGAATGGGCGGTGTCGAACAATATCATGCAAGTGCTGGTTCAAGATCGTGAGCCCAATGATCGGCTTTTCTTATTCACTCCAGTTGCTTTTCGGAAAGTGTGGAGTCAAATTCTGAAGAAGGTAGTTTGGAGACGATGGGGCCTCCGCATGGCATGCGCCACGCGGCGGCAGCGAGATTTGTAGCGCCCAATGGTGACCTTGAGACGGCGCGTAGCCGTGGAAGGTGGGCCAAAACGTCAGCGCTCCAAAATTATACGAAGTGTCACGTGCTGGCTGAGAAGATGTCAAAGCTGGACGGTCGTCAGCTCGGCCAGGGCGCCAGGGCACCAATGTTGGAGCAGACCAGTGCAGTCAGTGCATGATGCCACCGTAGCGGCCTTGGAACAGGGGCACCGCTAAGGACATGTTTTCGAGCTTGTCCCTCGAACGCACGCCGACGCGAGCAACCCGTGTCCGTGTCTGGGGTTGCCCAATTCTGTCTTCTCATCCTTCCCATTCACCTCCACCATACCAAGAAGTCCGAGAGCCTAGCCTGGAGAGGGATGGGGGGGTCATTGGGGGCCCTTTTGCCAGTTGCCCGTGCTGGGCTTCTCCTGTTAGAATGTTCGTGGGCCTTTGGCAACTGGACCCTGTCAGGTTCGACTGGAAGGGGTCGACAATGATTGGTGTTCCCTGGGCCTATCAGTTCGGGGGGCCTCAGAGGCAGCAGCTCGTGTAGCGAGGGGTGGAACGCCCTTTTAGCACTACCTCTGTGGGAAAAAGATGTGCGATCGCTCTCTACCGCTGCTGATATATCAGGCGCTACGCGCTCGGCCTCCTCGGTACTATTCGGCCGTCGTTCGGGGCATTCCGCCTGCACCTCTCAAGCTCGAGGGTTCTCAACCCCTCTCCAAGAATGGCTCTGAGAGGATGGTCTGTGTAAGCGATGTTTTTGCAACGTCGGATCTCGGGGGGTGGGATATGTTTCCCGAGCACGTCGCAAGCCACGCCTCGCTCTGGACTCCGGCCCGTGGACTGATCATTCACCCCTGATCGCCTGTTTGATGCTGCTGGCACCTGGGACGGGCTGCGGAGGAACAAGCTGGAAGCAGAAGCAAAACTGTGGGCACCCCGCAACGCTGAAAGGTCTGGGTCCCCCCTGACTGGGGGGGGGGGGGGGGGGGGCGCTAGGAGGGGACGGGCTCAGGGAGGGAAGCGTCGAGCTGGAATCGGCGATGCATCGCCGATAGATCGGCGATAGGCCCCCGATAGCGACTCCCCACGTTCCTGGGCGGGGTGGGCTATCGGGCCCCTGTCGGCGACGAATGGGCGATGGGGGGTCGACGCCCTCTGAGCCTATCCCCCCCTAACGTGCCCCTGAACAAAGTCTGGCCCCTGGACGCGCCCAGAGGGGAATGCAGAGGGGGCTGGCCTTCCCAGAAGGTCTTTGGCCTTTTGAGAAACTGACTGAGCCCCCTCTTAAGCCACAGGGATTCTCAGGAGGCCAGGGTGCTTCTGAGAAGCCCCGCCACCTTCTGAGAACGCCTGCCCCCTCTCACTTCCCCCCCCCCAGCACGCCTCCAGACAAATGCCTGCCCCTGATGGGCGCTCGGGCGTGTGGGAAAATCAGGCCAGGCAAACATGGAAAATTGCCTGCGACACAGAACAGCGCACAGCTGGAATGACGACGAGCGTCAGGCGCCTGTTGCATGTTATACACCCCAAAGCACACACACAGAGGGCTCGGCGCGGACACGGAGCAGCTCCCGCCGTCGAACTGGCTCCCCAGACATGAAGCCGTCTTGATTTCTGCCATGCGGGGTCTCCAAGAGTCTTTACGCCAGGTTAGTTTCCATCGGCAAATTGCAGCGTGTCTGTCTCCAAGAGCCTCGACCCTTGCCTTAGGGCCCATGTTTTATCCCAAGTCGCTTCTTCACGGGCCTGGGGTCTGGCGAAGGCCCCCAGAGGCCGAAGACAAGGACTTACATTCGTGCATTCTTGTACCAAGCATCGTGGCCAGACCAAATACCCTCGGGCTCCCCGTTTCCCCTCTGGGACTCATTTGATGATGTGTTTCTTCTCCCTCGCTTGTTTCTGCAACTTTTGAGGCCCTCTAGAGCCCTAGCGAGACGCGACTCAGGAGATAACGCCGCACTTAATGTTCTGATACGCTGGAGTCTGTCTTTGGAGTGCCATGTGGGATCTGCTCTAGACCAGGACACAGGGACATTCTGTAGACGGGGCTACCCTGACTCCGTCCCTGCACGGCACCGGGCGCAACGGCCGCGTTGGCTAAAGACGCACACACCCCACATGTATCGACGTACGCATCGCCTCCCAATGCGTCCATAGACGCTTGTAGCTGGAAGGTGAGAGCGGTGCTTGCCATATGCCCCAGGCACCGGCTTGCTAGAAGCAGGTATAGATTTTGCCCTCCCAGTCTGGCCCCCTCTCTCGAGGTGCGCCCCGCGCCCTGGCCTGCTCGGGCGGTTGCCCCGCTGCCCAGCGTGGTCGCCGCGGTCGCCGCCGTCGTCGTGGTCGTCGCAATCGGCGCGTCGGGCGCCCTCGGTCCGTCCCTGTCCTCTTCTGGGGGCCCGCCACGCTCAGGCCGCCCAAAGCACGGCTCCTGCGGGCTCCGGCGCCCGCGTCGGCCCCGCGCGCGGCCCGCCGCGCCGCAGCTCGAGGAAACCCCGAAGGGTTGCCTCGTCCAGCCAGGCCGCCGCCGCGTCGAGGTAGGCCTGCAGGCCGTCCCTGCGCCGCTGCTCGAAGCCGCTCGCGCCCAACTTGTGCCGCAGGCCGAAGACGCCTGGCTCCGGGAGCTGGGGCATGGCCGAGTGGAGAGCCGGGCTCCTCTCCCGGAGAGTCTCGTCGAAGGCCCTGAAGTCGCTGTACCTCTTCGTGTACGTCACGGGGCCCGCGGAGCCGAAGAGCCTGATGCGGTAGAAGGTGGTCCCGTTCTGTATGAACGTGCTCTCGATCAGGGCTCTCAGCCCAGCACGGTTCTCATTCTCCCCGCCGGCCTCGGAGGCTGCCGCCGAGGTCAGTCGAAGAACCTCGCCCTCGCCCGCCAAGGCTTCCCCTCCTGCACCATACACCTCGAAGAGTTGATCCCTCAGTTTCGCCTTCTCCCGCTGAGGGCCAGGCTCGTCTACCTGCTTCGGCACTTCTCGGGCCGCGAGCGGGTGACTCACGGGAGTTCGCTGTGCCGTCGGCGTGGCATCGGTTGCAGCCCCCGTCCCAACCGCCGTCGGCGGAAGGTCAGGAACAATATCCGTCGGCAAACTGTCAGGAGCGGCCCCCGCCCCAACCGCCGTCGGCGGGGTGTCCGGAGCAGCATCCGCCGCAGCTGCCGTCGGCGGGGCGTCGGGAGCAGCCTCCACCCCAGCAAATGTCGGCAAACCGTCGGAACCAGCCTCCGCCACAGCCGCCGTCGGCGGGGTGTCGGTGGTAGCCCTCAACCCAGCCGTTGTCGGCGGGGCGTCGTGGGAGGCATCCGTCGCAGCCGCCGTTGGCGGGGTGTCGAAAGCTGCCTCCGCCCCAGCCGCCGTCAGCGCGGTGTCGGGAGCAGCCCCCGCTGCAGCGGCCATCGACGGCGTGTCGTGAGCAGCATCCACCGCAGCCGCCGTCGGCGGGGCGTCGGGAGCAGACTCCGCCCAAGCAGTTGTCGGTAAACCGTCGGGAGCAGCCTCCGCCGCACCCGCCGTCGGCGGGGCACCGATGGCAGCCTTCAACCTAGCCGTTGTCAGCGGGGCGTCCGGAGAAACATCCGCCGCAGCCGCAGTAGGCGGCGTGTCGAAAGCTGCCTCCGCCCCAACCGCCGTCGGCGGGGTGTCTGGAGCAGCATCCGCCGCAGCCGTTGTCGGCAAAACGTCGGGAGCAGCCTCCGCCCCAGCCGCCGTCAGCGGGGCGTCGGGAGCAACCTCCGCAGCAGCCGTTGTCGGCAAACCGTCGGGAGCAGCCTCTTCCGCAACCGCCGTCGGGTTGGTGTCGGTGGCAGCCTCCACCCCCGCCGTTGTCGGCGGGGCGTCGGGAGAGGCATCCGCCGCAGCCGCCGTCGGCGGGGTGTCGGGAGCAACATCCGTCCGAGCCTCTCTTTGGAAGTTCTCCTGCACGAGCGGCTCCCACCTCTCCTTGGCCTGGCGCAGCCTCTCGCGAAGCCCCCAGTCCGAGAGCACCCCCTCCACCGAGTCGCAGGACTTCGCGCACCTCCCGAGGCGCTCTTTTGCTGTCGACAGGTGCTCCCCGGCGTGGCAGGCGCCCTCGACACCCAAGCCCTGCTGAGCGACTGCGAGCAGGGCCCTCGTTCGCGCAATCTTGTCGCACTCCCCGCCGAACTCCTGCAGCAAGGCCTCTCGGCCTGGGTCCGAGATCCCCAGCAGCGCCTGCATCTTCCTGGGAAAACTGAAAGATACCAATACAGCTGCTCCCCCGACCTCTCCAAGAGTGCGTTCTGACTATGCTTTTAAGGCGGATCCAGCGGTGGCGACGAGGGCCTCCCAGGAGGCCCATGAAACGGAAAACGAGGGAAGGGTAGCAGTATGGGTACATGTTCATCCTCTGACTTCCCGCTTGCGGCGTCAAAGGGCTCGAGCAGTGCCATGGAGATCTTTCTGAAGCGGACCGTGCCCTGGGCGGGGTCCAGCGGTGCCAGCAGATCCCGGCCCAGCCTCGTGTTGTTTATTTTCTATTTTCGCTTTTTCTTTAAGGAATCCCGTCTCAGCCTCTGGAAGAAGATAAATAATCAACTGCACATGCGTACACTTTCGAAGTTCCACGCGGCTTCCTTGGATCGTCGCTGGAAGCGCGCGGAGCGCGCCCCAGGGCGGCGCCAGAGGAGGCGCCGCCAGGGGAGCGCGGCGCAGATCCAAGCAACCCACAAAGAGCTCCGACATTGTATGCTTGTGCAAGTGTTTCTTCTTCGAGTTCCATAAGATCCAGACCCAGCCTCCTGTTCTGGTCCTGCAGGACCTCAGAGAAGCTCATGACACGACTCTCGATCACCCGCAGCAGCTGCTCGTAGGGCTGGTCGCCGAGAACGTTGGCCTCTCGCCCCAGCGGGGCCACGGACCTGTCGGAGAGGATCCTGGAGGGCGAGACGAACGGAGGGGTCAGGAAAGGGGTGTGAGAGGATCGGCCCCCAGATGCCTTCTCCCTTCTGAAGGCTCCGCGGGCCTCCAAAGGCGTACCAGAAACTCCAGGGGGCTCCCGAATCTGTCAACCTCTGATGACCTCCATGGAACCCCCGGGATTTCCTCTGAGGGGGAACTCTTGGGTCGGGGGAGTCCGGCTCAGGTGGGTGGGGGGGGGGGGGGCAATATCGAACTCGAATCGGCGATATATGGTCCAGGGCTTGGCCCCCCCCCCCCCAATGCTGATGCCATTGGCCCCCCCCCCGCGCGATGGTCCCCCCCGCCCCCCCCTGTGGGCGTGGCGTGGTGCTGCGCTGCGGTGCCCCCCCCCCCCCCCTGTGGATGTGGTGTGGTGCTGTGGTGGTTCAGAGGTGGGCGTGGCGTGGTGCTGCGCTGCGGTGCCCCCCTCCCCCCCCCTGTGGATGTGGTGTGGTGCTGTGGTGGTTCAGAGGTCGTCGTCGTCGTCGTCATCGTCGTCGTCGTCCTCGTCGTCCTCGTCGTCGTCGTCGTCGTCGTCGTCGTCGTCGTCGTCGTCATCGTCGTCGTCGTCGTCATCGTCGTCGTCGCCGTCGTCATCGTCGTCATCGTCGTCGTCGTCGCCGCCGCCGCCGCCGGCGTCGTCGCCGCCGCAGCGGTCGTCGTCGTCGTCGTGGTCGTCGTCGTCGTCGTCGTCGTCGTCGTCGTCGTCGCCGTCGTCGTAGTCGTCGCCGTCGTCGTCGTCGTCGTCGTCGTCGTCGTCGTCGTCGTCTCTGGGACCATACCATCTGGGGGGTGGAAGGGGGAAGGGCCCGAGGAATCCTGGGACCATACCATCTGGGGGGGGGGGGCCCGTGGGCCCGGAGCCCGGGACCAGATATCGCCGATAGATCGGCGAGGAGCGCCCGAGGGCGAATCCGCACAATCCTGAGCGAGGTGGGCGATCGGGCCCCTATGCATCAGAAAAGGGCGATTGGGGGTCGACGCAGTCTCCCCTGAGCCCATCCTCCCCCAAACGTTGCCCCTGATCCAAGGACGCTGGTTCTCCAGGAACTCCCTGGCGACCCGCGCGACCGTGTGTGGGCTGCGGGGCCGTTGCCACCTACATGCAGCAACCTCTCTACCCCTCCTTGTGAACACCTCCGCTCCCCTGGGGCCAGACGCAATGAAAGCCCGAAGCACCGTGGAGAAAGCCACGACCCGAGCTCTCGACCCGTATGTCGGATCTTCGAGGGGCCCTTGCCCTTGTCTGTCTCATCGCGCCGCTATCCGCGTCGAATCCGCGTCGGTTCCGCCTCGACTCCACGCCGAATCTGAGTAGACTCCACTCGAATCCACGCCGAGCCAGCGTCGGATGCAAGACAAGACAGCACCTTGCAGGACAGGGCAAGGCTTCCCGAAAGTGCAGCGCAGCGATCCGATCTTTCCGTGCCATCTTTCGAACTGCGGCCGATCGGTGGTTAGTGTTTTGTTTTGTTCACGACGCTCGAACCTTGGTGCTTTGGGCGCCCGATCCTTGAGACCCGCGGGTGGCTATCGTCACCGAGCGCCGAGGGAGCCTTGGAGGCCCGCGGTGGGCCGCCGTCGCTCATGGATCGGCGCGTGACAGGGCACCCGCGCGCTGGTGGCTTCAAGCGCGACCGCTCCAGCACTGCATCTTTACCGAGAGCGAGCCTTCCAAGAGTTCGAGCTGAAAACCAAGAGCCGACGTCGCCGTCGCCGTCGTTATCGCCGTCGTCGTCTCCAGGACCGTCGCCGCCGCGGACGTCGCCGTCGCACTCGACGTCGCCGCCGTTGCCCTCGCTGGCGCCGCTGCCGCGGCCATCGCCGTCGCCGCTGGCGCCGCCGCCGTGTCGCTATCGCCATCGACGTCGCCGTCGTCGCCGTCGCCATCGCCGCCGCGGTCCCCGCCGCCGCCGCCCTCACCGTCGCCCTCGCTGGCGCCGTCGCCTTTGCCGTCGTTGTCGCCACCGCACTCGTCGTCGTTGTTGTCGTCGCTAGCTTTGCAAATGCCGTCACCGCCGTCGCCGCCGCAATCGTCGTCGTCGTCGTCGTCGTCGGCCTCGTCGTCGTCGTCGCCATCGCTTTCGCCCGCGGTCGTCGTCGTTGTCGTTTTCGTCGCCGTGGTCGTCGTCGTCGTCGTTGCCGTCGTCGTGGGCACCACCGTTGTCACGGTCGCCTTCACAATTGCCGCCGGTCTTTCCGTTGCCGACGCCGCGGTCTAGTCACGAGTATGTCCACGACTGCGCAAACAGTATATCGATGCTGCTTGAGGATAGTTCGCGCGCGTGTGTTTGTAATGCCACCAGCCCTCTGGGCTGAGGTGGTCTAGCGCACTTCCTCTTCCAACCCCGTTCTTCTCTTTTTTACAAGTTACCCCTCCCCCCCCACCCCCGCTGGGTCTGGACTGGGCGCTCCGCGAGGTGTTAGGGCGCCTAAGACGGCTCCAAGAGGTCCTCGGATAGCCCAAGGCGACATCCATCATGTTATTAGGAAATGCAAACTCGCTCAAGATGGCGTCCAGCATGCTTCTAATCACCACAAGGTCGCTCCAAGACGGTCTCAAATGGCCACGGAGCTTCCCAAGGACGCCCCCGAAAAGCCAACATCCTTACAAACTCAAAGGCGAACCAATAATGTTGACCCGCTGTCGTTTTCGCTCCCGATGGGCTCTAGAGCGCTCCAAGATGGCCACAAGGAACTACTGTTTGGCCTCAAGAGGAGCGCCGCTAAGTTCGCCCCCCCCCCCCCCCCTCCGATTCGCTCAAAGCCTAAGTGGTTGAACACAAACTGTTTATTCCACATATTTTGGCATCTCGGGGTCATCCATGGGAGGCTTTGGGGCCAGCATGTTTCCAAGATGGCTCCAGCTAGCCCCAGATTGCCCTGATGAGGGCACGGCATGGTACGGAACATCCCCAGGCCGCCCCTCGAAATCCAACTCCATTTGGCCATCGTGCACTTTCGCTTCCAAGATGATGCTGGGGCCTCAGCAGGATGGCCGAAGAGCCCCAAAAGGGGCCCAAGGTAGCTTAAAGTCGGCCCCAAGAGCGCTCCAGTAACGCCCCGAGAGACGATTATGACGGCTGCAGAGGGGCGGGGCTCGTCGAGGGCCTCCAGTAGGCACCAAGACGGCCCCAAGATACCCCCAAGATGGCCTCAAGAGACCAACACACGCTTCCCAAATGGCTCCATGATGGCACAGGGAAGCAACAAAGAGGCCCACATCGGACACCGTTTATGGTTGACTCCTGGGTCTGCTCAAGCAGATCCCGGATTTCGGTTTGGCGGTTGCTCCAATATTTGCTCTACGTGTCTACTGTTTGTTCCTGCACTTCTCTGGTCGATATAGCTCGTTTGTTGTCTCGCAACTGACTGTGCTGTTATCACCACGCACGCTTAGAAATGCCTTATACGTTTCCGTGCCCTGCTTTCCACGGACGCTCTAATTGCGCTGATGGCTGCGTCCCAAGCTGCAACTTCGGCATGGGACGCACCCGCGATGACACCGAGCAGCCTCGTCCCCACAACGTTGTTTTCTTTGACCAGTAATGCCAACACGAGGGCAATGGCCCCACGACCGTCGCTGGAGCCCGCGTCAGATAGAATCTGCAAGCCCGTCGAAGACGGTTTCGCCTGCGTCGCTGTATCCTCGCACGCGCTGTCACAATCCACGGCATTGGATCCCCGAGGCCTCCAATCCAAGGCGTCCATAAACAAACCTGTATACTCGACTTGGTGGTTGAAAGGGTAATGTGGGGGCGTTGGATACGGAATCATTGGATCAGGAACCCAGGGTCTGGAAGCCGGTGGGGCTCCAAGGATTGGGCATGGGTAACACAGCCGCCCCTTCATCAGGCAAGGCATCCTTCAGGGTCTGAGACCGCCTCGGCAAATTCTTCAACGAACGGCCGCACCACAACGCAAGCTCGTGCGGATGCGGCCCAACGGCTCCCGGCAGTACTCGTTCGTCACGGTGGTGATGCAGTTCCCCATGGCCGCCGATACTTTAATGTCGGCAACGAGTTCTAATGGGAGTTTGGGCGAAGTCTTTGACCAGAGGCGGTCCCTCGGTAAGACTGAAGGCTCCAATCTGTCGTTTTGCTCCTCTTGGTAGGCGGCGTGGCGGGCACTTCCTGCGACTCGGCATCGCGAACGTTTGGAAGACCCCCGGCAACGCATGCCTCACAGACAAAGTTTCTCCTGCCTTTCAAACATTGCTCGCAAGACTGTACGGCGTCCAAGCGTTTGCGCCACAGCTCGCCCCAAATCTCGAAACAATTCGTGTCCTCAATCGTCTGCTGTCATCCGTGCCTGTTAAGTCCGCGGGTGACCGGGTGCGCGTTAGGGCGTCTTTGAGCCAACTCCACCACTCCTGGCCGCGATCATCTCGAATATACGATGCAATACGACCCACCTTTTTCATTCCAAACGCATGTGTACACGCGTTCCACTAGGACCACATGGGGTCAATGCTTGAATGCGTGAAAACGCCTGTCCACTTGATGCGCTGTCCGTCGATTGAACTGCGTGCATCCGTCCCTTGGCCGCCGCTCCCTTGCATCCGTCCCTAGGATCGTTTATGGATGGGCTGGTGGGGATACGTGAAGCGTCAATCATGAACTCTGACTTGTCATGAATTACGAATCGCCCAACTCGCATAGAGTCAAACATTGATAACGATCTCGGGCGAGCTGCGGCGGGGCGCCGGTGTGATTGAGACGCAACTCGGCCGCGGCCGTGATTTCAGCGGGCGCCCTGCCGTCAGAAGGAGCCAACAGGCGCAACACTAGCTCCGCTTCAGCAGAGGGCTTGGGCTCAAATAGCTACGGACGGGGAGACATTCCCTCGGCGCTCCTGCCGCCGCTGCCGCACCGAAAGAAGCCCTGAAACCGAGGTGGGAAGCATGGGAGAAGAGCTGAGATAACGGCTTCATGTGTCATTGCACCTGGTTTCCTCCCTCGTCGCTCGCAAGTGCTCCCGCTCGTACGCGGCGCGTGTCCGTAGCCATGATGAGGTCACGCGCCGCCCTCTGGCGCGCGTGACAACAATTATCCTGGCGAAGGTCCCAGACATATGCAGTTGTGGGACCGTAATTGTGAAGATCTGCTTCGGTGAAGCTCCCTATGGAGCCACGAAGCGCTGCACTGGGCGGGGGGGAACGCTGTACTGTGTGGGTGGTGTGCCGAATTGGGTTTCCGGGACGCATGCGGACGGTTCCACTGAGGGCATCGGTGGAGCTCCCTATGGGGCCACGAAGCGCTCTACTGAGTGAGCGAAAATGCCTAATTGGGTTACCGGGACGCATGCGGACGGTCCCACTGGGGGCTTCGGTGGAGCCCCCTATGGGGCCACGAAGCGCTGCAGTGCGCGAGTGAAAATGCCAAATCCCACCAGCCCTTTAGGGCGTAGGTGGTTTAGGGAGTTTCCTCTGCCAACCCCCTTCTTCCCCTTCGGGGAGGGGTTTACCCCTCCCCTTACCCCTCCCCACTGACCTGGACGGGGCGTTCCGCGGGTCGTTGGGACGGCCAAGATGGCCCAAGACATCTCCAAGAGCGAAAAGGCGAGAAACACACAAAACATTGATTTTACCTAGGTTTTGGAAGGATTTTGGCCTCTCGGGGGGGCCCAAGAGGCGACTCGAGGCACTCTAGAGGGGCAACGCTAATATACGACCCCCCTTTTTTGATAGATCTCCTCCAAGATGGCCCCAAGAGCGCCCCGAAGGCTCCCAAGAGCGCCCCAAGAGCGCCCCAAGACGGCCCCACGAGGCCCCAAGAGGCCCCCAAGAAGCCTCCAAGAGGCTGCCAAGAGACCCCCAAGAGGCCCCAAGAGCCTCCCAAGATGGCCCAAGACGGCTCCAAGAGCGAAAAGGCGAGAAAGCAAAAAACATTGATTTTACATAGGTTTTGGAACGATTTTGGCCTCTTGGGGGGCCCAAGAGGCGACTCGAGGCACTCTAGAGGGGCAACGCTAATTGGGGACCCCCTCTTCTTTGATCGATCTCCTCCAAGATGGCCCCAAGAGCGCCCCGAAGGCTCCCAAGAGCGCCCCAAGAGCGCCCCAAGAGCGCTCCAAGAGGCCCCAAGAGGCGCCCAAGAGGCCTCCACAAGGCTCCCAAGAGACCCCCAAGAGGCCCAAGAGGCTCCCAAGACGGCCCAAGACGGCTCCAAGAGCGAAAAGGCGAGAAAACACAAAACATTGATTTTCCTTAGGTTTTGGAAAGATTTTGGCCTCTTGGGGGGCCCAAGAAGCGATTCGAGGCACTTTAGAGGGGCAGCGCTAATTGGGGACCCCCCCTTCTTTGATAGATCTCCTCTAAGATGGCCCCAAGAGCGCCTCGAAGGCTCCCAAGAGCGCCCCAAGAGCGCCCCAAGAGGGCCCCAAGAGGCCCCAAGAGGCCCCCAAGAGGCCTCCAAGATGCCTCCAAGAGACCCCCAAGAGGCCACAAGAGGCTCCCCGAGATACGCAAGAGGCCCCCGGGACCGCCAAGAGGCCCCAAAGACGGCCCAAGAGGCCCCCAAGCTCGCCATTGTCCTCCTCCTCCTCTTCTTTTTCTTCCTCCTCCCTCCTCCCCCTCCCCCTCCTCCTCCTCCTCCTCCTCCTCCTCCTCCTCCTCCTCCTTCTCCTTTTCCTCCTTCTCGTCCTCGCAGTTCTCCATATCCTCCTCCTTATCTTCCTCCTCCTCCTCCTCCTGCTCCTCCTCCTGCTCCTCCTCCTGCTCCTCCTCTTCCTCCTCCTACTCCTACGACGACGGCTCCTCCTACATCCTCCCCCTCTTGGGGTATATGGCGGCTCACCCCGCCCTTTGTTCTTCTGCATGCTCCCCCGCTTCCCTCATAACCTCCACTCCCCTGGGACTCATTTCTGGACGGGCTGGTGGGGATACGCGAAGCGTCTAGAATTACATTTCCCGGACGCAAACGGACGGTGGCACTGGGGCCTTGGGTGGAGCCCCCTATGGGGCCAAGAAGCGCTGCACTGGTATGCGAAAATGCCAAATTGGGCTTCCGGAACGCATGCGGACGGGGGCACTGGGGCCTTCGGTGTAGCTCCCTATGGGGCCACCAAGCGCTGTGCTGGGTGGGTGAAACGCAGGGAGGAGGGGGAGGAGGGCCACGAAACGCTGTACTGGGTGTGCGGGACGCATGCGGACGGTAGCACTGGGACCTTCGGTGGGGCTCCCTATGGGGCCACGAAACGCTGTACTGGGTGTGCGGGGCGCATGCGGACGGTAGCACTAGGACATTCGGTGGGGCTCCCTATGGGGCCACGAAGCGCTGTACTGGGTGGGTGCAAACGCAGGGAGGAGGGGGATGAGGGCCACAAAACGCCGTACTGGGTGTGTGCTGGGTGTGCGGGACGCATGCGGACGGTAGCACTGGGACCTTCGGCGGGGCTCCCTATGGAGCCGCGAATAGCTGCACTGCGCGGGTGAAAATGCCAAATTACATTTCCCGGACGCATGCGGACGGTGGCACTGGGGCCTTGGGTGGAGCCCCCTATGGGGCCACAAAACGCTGCACTGGGTGGGTGAAAATGCCAAAGTGGGCTTCCGGGACGCATGCGGACGGGGGCACTGGGGCCTTCGGTGGAGCTCCCTATGGGGCCACGAAGCGCTGTACTGGGTGTGCGGGACGCATGCGGACGGTAGCGCTGGGACCTTCGGTGGGGCTCCCTATGGGGCCACGAAACGCTGTACTGGGCGTGCGGGACGCAGGAGGGGGAGGAGGGCCACAAAACGCCGTACTGGGTGTGCGGGACGCATGCGGACGGTAGCACTGGGACCTTCGGTGGAGCTCCCTATGGGGCCACGGAGCGCTGTACTGGGTGTGCGGGGCGCATGCGGACGGCAGCACTGGGACCTTCGGTGGGGCTCCCTATGGGGCCACGGAACGCTGCACTGGGTGTGCGGGACGCTTGCGGACGGTAGCACTGGGACCTTCGGTGGGGCTCCCTATGGGGCTTCGAAGCGCTGTACTGGGTGGGTGAAACGCAGGGAGGAGGGGGAGGGCCACGAAACGCTGTGCTGGGTGTGCGGGACGCATGCGGACGGTAGCACTGGGACCTTCGGTGGAGCTCCCTATGGGGCCACGAAGCGCTGTACTGGGTGTGCGGGACGCATGCGGATGGTAGCACTGGGGCCTTGGGTGGAGCCCCCTATGGGGCCACGAAGCGCTGTGCTGGGTGTGCGGGACGCATGCGGACGGTAGCACTGGGACCTTCGGTGAGGCTCCCTATGGGGCTTCGAAGCGCTGTACTGGGTGGGTGAAACGCAGGGAGGAGGGGGAGGAGGGCCACGAAATACTGTACTGGGTGTGCGGGACGCATGCGGACGGTGGAGGAGGAGGGGGAATAGGAGGAGAAAAGGAGAACGCGGGGACCGTCTGCAAAACGAGGACCCCACACCACAAAATGGTCGGGGGAAAAATGTGTGCATTCAGTAATCGCGCCTACCAAACGGAAAGTTGATGTCTGAACTCAGGGGGATTGTTTTGGCCACGGCGAGCCTCGGCTTCGAATGACCCGACCTGGATCCAAGGAACGGCCCGCAAACCACAACCCCTCCTGAGACCGAAGCGCCGAAAAGGTCCTTGTTTCCGCGCCTTGACTTCGCACTCACTGCGCACATGTCGCTGCACGGACAAACAGTTTCGAGCATTTGCTCCGTCGTCAGCGCAATGCACCTGGGCTGGCATTACAAAACAGTGCTAAGTTCCGTGGTGCACCTGGAAAGATGCGAGGTGAACTTCCTCTTTGCATGTTGAATGTGTTCTGCTGGATGGGCGGATGCATGTAGGCACGTCGCTAAGAACCACGTCGCTGTGGATCGCCAATGCTAAACAAGAAACTACGTTACCCGTCTCGTCTTCCCCCCGACTCCCCTCTCTCGCTGTACACCCCTTCTCCCTCATCTCCTTTGCACCACAACACCGCCCCCCTCTCCTCCTCCACCCCCTTCGCAGCCAAAGGGTACCTGTCCATACCATGCACAGACAACGTCCTGCAGCAGAAAGGGAAGCCTCCTCCTCCTCCGTGCCCACACCTCCTGCTCCTCCCGCCTTGCCCTCTGCAGCCAGCGTTCCCCCCTTCCTCGGAGAGCCCCCCTCTGCTGCGACTGCGGCGCGGAGCGGCGGGACCTTGGACGAGAGGGAGTACTTGATGTCGCAGGCATCGACAAAGTCCCTGCCGAGCTCGTAGGCAGCCTCCGCTGGGGAGAGGCAAGAGGCGGGGCAACCGGGGGGGGGGGCGGGAGAGAGAGGGAGCCGAGGAGAATGCGGAGGAAGATCGGGGGGGGGGGGGGCGATGAAGAGGAGGAGAGGAAGAGGAAGAGGAAGAGAGGAAGAGGGAAGAGCGGATGATACGGGAAGAGGAAGAGAGGAGGGGAAGTAACAGGAGTAGGGCGAGGAGGAGGGCTGATGATGATGGAGGAGTTGGAGAAACGGGGAGGTAGGAGGACGAGGAGGAGGAGAAAGAGGAGGAGGAGGAGGAGGAGGAGGAAGGGGAAGAGGAGTAGGAGAAGGAGGATGAGGAAGAGGGGGGAAGAGGAGGACCAAGAGAAAGATAATAACGGGTCGCGTGTAATTATCCAGGCGAAGGTCCCAACCATATGCAGTTGTAGGTACCGTAATTGTGAATACCTGCTTCGGTGAAGCTCCTTTTGGGGCCACGAAACGATGCACTGGTCGGGGGGGGACGCTGTACTGTGTGGGTGGTGTGCCGAATTGTGTTTCCAGGACGCACGCGGATTGTCCCACTGAGGGCTTCGGTGGAGCTCCCTATGGGGCCACGTAGCGCTCTACTGAGTGAGTGAAAATGCCAAACTGGGCTTCCAGGACGCATGCGGACGGTCCCACTGGGGGCTTCGGTGGAGCCCCCTATGGGGCCACGAAGCGCTGCAGTGCGCGAGTGAAAATGCCAAATTACATTTCCCGGACGCAAACGGACGGTGGCACTGGGGCCTTGGGTGGAGCCTCCTATGGGGCCAAGAAGCGCTGCACTGGGTGGGCAAAAATGTAAATTGGGCTTCCGGGACGCATGCGGACGGGGCACTGGGGCCTTCGGTGGAGCTCCCTATGGGGCCACGAAGCGCTGTACTGGGTGTACGGGACGCATGCGGATGGTAGCGCTGGGACCTTCGGTGGGCCACGAAGCGCTGTACTGGGCGTGCGGGACGCATGCGGACGGTAGCACTGGGACCTTCGGTGGGGCCCCCTATGGGGCCGCGAAGCGCTGTACTGGGTGGGCGAAACGCAGGGAGGAAGGGGAGGAGGGCCACGAAACGCTGTACTGGGTGTGCGGGACGCATGCGGACGGCAGCACTGGGACCTTCGGTGGAGCTCCATATGGGGCCACGAAGCGCTGTACTGGGTTTGCGGGACGCATGCGGACGGTAGCACTGGGACCTTCGGTGGGGCTCCCTATGGGGCCACGAAACGCTGTACTGGGTGTGCGGGACGCATGCCGACGGTAGCACTGGGACCTTCGGTGGGGCTCCCTATGGGGCCGCGAAGACCTGTACTGGGTGGATGAAACGCAGGGGGGAGGGGGAAGAGGGTCCCGAAACGCTGTACTGGGTGTGCGGGACGCATGCGGACGGTAGCACTGGGACCCTCGGTGGGGCTCCCTATGGGGCCGCGAAACGGTGTACTGGGTGGGTGAAACGCAGGGAGGAGGGGGAAGAGGGCCACAAAACGCTGTACTGGGTGTGCGGGACGCATGCGGACGGTGGAGGAGGGGGAAGAGGAGGAGTGAAGGAGAACGCGGGGACCGTCTCTTCAAAACGAGGACACAACACGACAGGATGGTTGGGAAAAAATTCGGTCAGATGTCAGATGCGGGTGTAAAAAGTAAAATGTGTGCGATTGCTGTGCATCAATTGCGGCAACAAGTGAAATCCAATGCAAAGACTGCATTCGGCAACTGTGCATCGGTCGATGCAATATGTGAATGCGATGTTGAATCGTTTTTGCCACCAACGTGCACTGAAAACGTTCCATCGAGAACGGCGGACCAGCCGCATGCTCGTCCGCGTGATGGCGCACCAGGGGCTCCCGTCAGAAGTTCGCATTCGCAATTCGACAACCCTGCATGTCGATCTCGCATCTTCGCCCGTGTGCGAGATCCGTGCTGGAAGGTCAGGTTCATGGTCAGAGACGCCCGTGCGTGCGAGCTCACATGCTCGCCTGCGCGTTAGGACCCGGATGAGGAACATGCACCTCGTGCCCGCCCTCCCCCGCACCCTCCAAACCCGCCAGGCAAAGGTGAACTCGCGGCCCGTGGGCCGAGTCGTTTCCACCCAGCATGGCATGTCCTTGGGGGAGGGGGAGGTATGGCGGGAAGGACAAGAGGAGAAGGAGTATGATCGACAGCAGGGCTGTCAACCAGCAGACGAAGCAGCTCTTACTGGCACAGTCCACCTTCCAGACATCACGGCCGAATGGCATGCCACTGCCACGACCACCAATGACGCAAGCCATCAGAACGGACACAAGTACGCCCGGTAGCAAGGTCTACCCAGTCGTCACGACATGCACAACACTGCGCCCCGACTGGACTGCCATCGAGGACCAGAATGAGGACGACGAGTACTACCCGGGCTACGACATCAAGACGGACGCTGGCCCACCGAGAAGTTCGACGAACGGCCGCACTTGACTCCAGCCCACGGACACCGCACTTGGAGCGGACAACCCACCCCATTGTGGCTCTACCCTCCAGGTCAGAGCGGCACCACCTATCCTTCCCCTCCCCGCGACCAACGGGTAAAGGCCAATACCATCCTCATGCCGAGGGGGGACCTGCCGCACAGAGGCCTGTCATTGCGTCGCAACTCCCCCAACGTGCCAATACTGCTACCTTACGACCGCGGATTCCTAGCCGTTCTTGCTCAGGTTGCGCCACGCGCCACCAACTGTCCCATGATCCACTCCCGACCTCTGCGCTAGCCTTTTGGCCAAGCCGCCGCACTGACTGTCGCGGCAGCAGCAGCAGCAGCAACAGCAGCAGCAGCAGCAGCAACAGCAGCAGCAGCAGCTGGACTCTTCCCTCCCACGGCACACAACACGCGACCACTCATGCCCCCAGATGGCGGCAACGCAGGCAAACGGCGACAACGGAAACCTCATGAGGCGCGAATGCAAGGCGCCCGCGGTGCCGTAGGGCTTCCTCACCCACACGCATCCGACGTGCCACATGCACCCACGGCGGCTACATCTTCAATAGGCTACGCTGTGCAGTGGGTCCACGGCCAGTCAAGGCTCCCAAACCCGCCATGGTTTCACCCACGTATGCGGTTCATTCGACGCAGTGCGAACATGTAAATCGCATTGGCCGCATGGGTAGAACAACATATTTCCAAAACCGGTGGATCGAGCTCTCTCGTGCAACTCAAGACCTTGACCAGCAGCCTCGAGCTGGTTCCACGAAGGCGGCAATCACGAAAAGCCAACTTTCCATCGGTCCTGAGAGAGCCCCCCACCCAACCTTCACCCCCTTTCTGGCTCCACCTGCACCTGCATGCCCCGCTTCCCCCACCGCTCACCCACCCAACTTTCTCCTTCCCGCTTGTGTCGCGGCGGAACGTGCGAGGTGGATCATTGCGGGAGGACGGGCCAAAGGGGGCCTCACCGCTGGCCGCCCTGGCAATGACTAGGGCAGCCGCGGCGCAGCGCCACCGCCGCCGAGCCTCCACGGGCCGGGCCCAGGCAGCCCAACCACCTCGCTCAGCATCGCCTGTTGGACCCGCGCCCGCGCCGCCAACTTCAAAGCCTGCCCCGCTGTGTTCGCTGCCTCTGATCTCCCAGCACCGCCTGCTTGCGCGCTCGCGGCCGCGGCAGTCTCGAACGAGCACCGCTCTCGCGCCTGCGCCCGGCATTCGCAGTCGCAAAGCAGCGGGCTCCAGCCACGCATGCGCTTCTCCAATGCACCGCTGCGCCTGGGCGCCGCCGGCCGCTCTGGCATCGGCCGCGGCGGCCGCGGCTAGCCGCCCTGTCTCGCCATGCCGCCGCTATGCGAGGGGGGCGTATCGGAGCGGGGTGGAGGGGGCTTGCCTACGCGGCCGCCGCCTCTTGATGGCGCGGACCTCCAACCGCCCGGTGGGCAACCCTGAGGGGCCCCAGGCCCGGCCCCGGGCACCCTTCGCCTGCCTCGGCAGGTCAGGGTGCCGGGGCTCCGCCCCCCCTCGCTTCGTTTCCCTCTGGGAGGTGGGAGAGGCCCTTCCGCCGCCCTGCCTTGGCGCGCGTGGCCGCCGCGCACGCCCGCGCCCCCCGATCGCTCTCGCCACCCGTCACTGCCCTCTCGCGCCCAAACCTCTCAACTTTGCAGCCTGCCCCGCTCCGCTCAGTTCCTCGGCTCGCCGCAGCGATGCTCAGCTACCCCTGTCTAGTTGCAGCGCGTCGCTTTCAACAGCAGATGCCGCGCAGCGCCCGCCGTAGAGGGGCGCGCCAGCGGATCGGGAAGGCCGCGAGTTGCCGCTTCGGCCCCCCAAGCGCTGGCCAAAGTGGCAGCCGTTGCCGCCTCAGCCGCTAAAGAAGGATTGGGGGGGGCGCTGATGTAGATGGGCGGGCGGAGCAGGCAGCGGCAGGTCATGGCTGGGGGCCCTGCCGCCAGCTGCGAAATACCGCGAGCTGCGCCCGCCTGCGCGCGCCGACCTGCGGCAACGCCAAGGCCAAGGCCTGCGCGGGGGGCGCGGGGCAGCGCCGCCCGCCTGCGCGGCCCTGCCCAAAACTGCTGAACGGCAGATGGGGCGACAAAAAAGCTCACCGCAGGCTCGCTCCTCAGGGCTGCCGGCTGCCGCGCCGCGAAAGGATGCGCATCGCGGTGACCGCCCCGATCCCCGCCGCTCGCCCGGGACAGGTCGGGGGTCGGGGGCGCGGGAGGTGCCCTGGGAAGTGCCCAGAATAAAGGCGGGGACAAGGGGCAAGGGTAGGGACGATCGCGACAAGGAGAGCGGAGGCGAGGGCAGGAACTGGGGTGGGAACGGGGGCAGGGGCGGGCGAAAACAAGGGCGAGAACGAAGGCGAGAAGGAGGGCAGGAACGACGACGCGGACGAAGGCGAGAAAGAGGGCGGGAACGAAGGCGGGGGCGAAGGCGGGAACGAGGGCGCGAGGGAGATAAAGGAGGCGGGAGTGAGGGCGGGAGCGAGGGCGGGAGCGACGGCGAGGACGAGGGAGAACGAGGGCGAAAATGAGGGCGGGAACGAGGGCGGGAGCGAAAGCGAAAACGAGGGAGAGAACGAAGGCGAGAACGAGGGCGGGAACGAGGGCGGGAACGAGGGCGGGAACGAGGGCGAGAACGAAGGCGGAAACGAAGGCGGGAACGAAGGCAGGAACGAGGGCGAGAACGAGGGCGAGAACGAGGGCGAGAACGAGGGCGAAAGCGAGGGCGGGAGCGAGGGCGGGAAAGAGGGGGGGAGCGAGGGCGGGAATGTGGGCGGGGGGCCGCCTCTGCATGGGCGCCTTCGGGGTTCCTCCGGGCACCTCGGGAATTCCCCGGGCGCCTCCTGGGAACCTCCAGGGAACCGCCGGGGAGCCTCCGGGGAACCTCCGGGAGGTCTGTTTGAAGTCTGTTTGAGGTCTGCTTGCATGAACTATGATAAAGGTATGTTTGAAGTCTGTTTGACGTCTATTTGGGGCCAAACTCTGATGAAGGTCTGCTTGACTGTATAGAGTCTGGTTGGGATATGTTTGAAGTCTGGCCGGAACTCTGTTTCAAGTCTGACGTCCCCGGGCGGCCCTGTTCCCTGGGCGGCATCCGGGCGGCCCCGGAACGGGGGCGAGAACGAGGGCGAAAAAGAGGGCGGGAATGAAGGCGGGAACGAGGGCGAGAACGCGGGCGGGACCAATGGCGAAAGCGAGGGCGGGGGCGAAGGCGGGAACGAGGACGAGAACGCGAGCGGGAACGAAGGACGGAACGAGGGCGGGAATGAGGGCGAGACCGAGGGCGAGAACGAGGGCGGGAACGAGGGCGGGGACGAGGGCGAGAACGAGGGCGGGAGCGAGGGCGGGAACGAGGGCGGGATTGACGGCGGGAGCGAAAGCGACAACGAGGGAGAGAACGAAGGCGAGAACGAGGGCGGGAACGATTGCGGGAACGACGGTGAGAGCAAGGACGGGATCGAAGGCGAAGGCGAGGAAGAGGGCTAAAGTGAAAATGGCCTCGGGCGAGGGCGAGGGCGGGCGCGGGGGCGAGGGCACGAGGCCGGGCGCGGGGCCTGGAGCGAGGGGGGGCGGGGGGGGCGAGGGCGAGAACGGGGGCGGGGCGCTGAGGCCGAGGAGCAAAGACGGACGCTCGATGCGGAGGAGTGGGAGGGGGAGGAGGACGAGGAGCAGGAGGAGGTACAAAAGGACGAAGGGAAGAATGGGGGCCGAGGGCAGAGGAGGGACAGCACGTGGAGGGCGACGGCGACCGAGGAAGGAGGAAGCGGGATTACGGAGGCCATGGGGGGGGGGAAGAGGAGGAGGGGGGAAGGTGGAGGAGAAGGGAGGGGATGTGGAGAGGAGGGAGGAGATAAACTGAGGAGGGGGGGCAGTGGGGAAGAGGGACGCGAACGGGGGAGGAGGGGAAGGGAGGGAGAGGGAATCGGAGGAAGGAGGGACGGGATAGACGAGGTAGGAAAGAGAGCGAGAGGAGGGGGGAGGATGGGCAAGGAGAGAGGAAACGGTAGAGGATGGGGGGGGGAGGAGGCCTTTCCCTCTTCCCCCCATCCTGCGGCGATGCCCTCCTTCGTTTGCAGGAAGGCAAAGGCACTTGCGCAGCGCGCCCCGCGCCCTCCGCCCGGGACTGCCAGAACTCTGATTGTACTCTGATTCAGCTCTGTTTTGGCTCTGGCCTGAAACTCTGATTCATCTCTGGTTTGGCTGAATCTCTGATCTGGCTCTGGCCTGACACCCTGATTCATCTCTCTGGTTTGGCTAAAACTCTGATTTAGCTCTGGCCTGGAACTCTGATTGAACTCTGATTTAGCTCTGGCTGGGGACAGGGCCGAATCAGAGTGAAATCGGAGTTCAGAATCAGAGTTAAATCAGAATTCCAGACCAAAGCTAAATCAGAGTTTCAAAAACAAATCATAGATGAAATAGAGTTCCGGGCCAGAGTTGAATCAGAGTTGAATTTGAATAGTATTAGAATTTTTGTGAATTCAGCCTTTGAGGCTAGCTTGCCTCCAAAATACACACTTAACATGAGTCTGGAGATTGTGAAAGGGGTGCGGGGGATTGCAGAGAAATGGCAGGTGGAGGAGAGGACGAGGAGGTAGAATCCACTCCACTCGGCTTCACACCACGCTCCGCTTCACACCACGCAACTCCACTTCACCCTACTCCACTCCTCGCCACTCCACCCCATTCCACTCCACTCCTCCCCCCCCCTCAATTCTCCGAACTCCTTCGCACTCGTCCCAACTCTTCCCATCACCTCGGCACGCTTCCCCACTCCTCTGCACTCCTCGCACTCCTCCGTATTCCTCCGCACACCCCCCGAGTCCTCTGCACTCATCCCAAATCCTAAAAAATGCCTCCGCACTCTTCTCACTCCCCCCATTCCTCCCCACCCCCTCGCATTTCTCACATCCCGGCCACCCCCCGCACTTCTCGGCTCTCTCCCAAACTCCTCTTCACTTCTCCGCACTCCTCCCAATTCTCCCCATTGCTCCCCACTCCTCCGCGCTTCTTCGCGTTCCTCCGCAGTCCTTCACACTCCTCCGCACGTCTCCGCACTGCTCCGCATTTCTCTGTGCTCCTCCGCACTCCTCACATCCCCCTCCCGTGAGGAAGAGGGAAGAAAGGAGGTGAGAGAGGGATCCGGCTAATCGGCGACACGTGTCTGCACTGTGATCGTGGACCAGCACCTTTAGTGTACCGAGTGACTGCGATGGTGCCGCGCGCTCGATTGCTGTGACGCCATTGTTGCAGACCTCGCATGTGAAAGGTGCATGCGATTGCTCTGACACGATCGCGGTAACATGCGATTTAAATCGCGTGATGCGTTCTGCGTCACAATTTCATTTATGTTTACGGGGGAGGGGGCAACTGATGACAACTGAAGTGGCTGTGATGATGACGACGCTGGTGGCAACAAGTCGGCGACGACGCACGACGACAATGCTGGTGACAATGCATGGTGGCGTTGCACGGCGGCGATGCTAGGCACTATGCATGTGGTAGTGGCGGTGCAGGGCGGCGATTTTGGTGATGAGCGGGGCATCGCAACGGGCAGCGCGCGCGTACCAATCAACCTTGGCTGGCAGAGCCTGGATAGCAGCACGACAAGTGCGATGGCGCACTCACAACGGTGATTGCGTCACCATCGCAATCGCAGGCAAATAAATCTCACCTCCATTGCTGGATGTGGCACTTACTTTCCCGCGACCCCTGTGGCGCGCCAAATGGTCCAGCGCATGTCCGCACCGCAGCGAACGCGACCCTTGTGACACAGTCTCACTATCAACCGGTTTCACCACACATCGTATACTCGATCTCACTATTTTCCGACCTCGCGACCAATTGATCCCACTGTCGATGCCACTAGCGATCTCACAAGCGATACGTATCGATCTCACTATCGATCTCCTTCTATCGGTCTGACGATATATCGAACTCACAGTCGCCCTCACTATCGATATTGCTATCGATTGGTCGATCGATATCACTCTTGATCTCTTGCAACCGATTGGTCGGTCGATCTCACCATCAATCTCGCGACCTTCCTGCCAGCGACCTCGCTATCCATTTCCCTCAATCGGTCTCAAGATCGATCTCGAAATCGCTCTCGTTATCGATCTCACTGTCGACCTCCGCGCGACCACCACAGGACACCGCGGGACACCGCGAACCACGGAACACCGCGGGACGCGCCGCGGGAGCTCCCTCGGATCACCGGCCAGCCAGAACCGGGGTGAGGCCATACTTGAAGCCCCGCTTGGCCCTGGCCAGGGCGGGATCGGTCCTGCCGACCAGCCATACCTGGGGGAGCCGTGGTCCCTACAGTCAACCCGTATAGTAAGGATGCTCGAGAAGGATGCAAGGGCCTTGGAAGCCCATTTCGAAGCTTTTCGAGCGGGGCGCGGCCAACAAAAGTGGCGAAGGATGGACCGAGGAGGCAAGGATGCAAGGGTACCGCTGCGAGGGTTACCCATCCTTACTGTGCGGGGTGACTCTTAAGTGGGGGAGCTGTGGTCCCTACCCCCCTGGGGGAACCCATCGCATCGACGATCTCTCGAGAGGGGCGTCGAAGTCGATGGGCCCCCCCCCCAGGGGGGGGGGGTAAGGACCACGGCTCCCCCGTCTGTGGCTGGCCTGTCCTGCCGCCCGCGCACGCAGCTTCGCCTCGCCCGCGCGCGCGAGACCGAGGCCGAGGCCGTTTCACTGCAGTCGGAGCCCCTGACCTCCGACGGGGACCAGGGGCAGGAGTGAGCCGGAACGAGCCGAGGACGAGAATGAGGAGCCAAGAGGGCGAGGAGACTGAGGCAGAGGAGGGACGATGACCAGGAGGCAGAGAAGGAAGAGCAGGAGGAGGAGGAGGAGGAGGAGGGTTAAAAGGAGGGAGGAGAGATTTGGGTGCCAGAGAAATCCCAAAGAAGAAAGAGGACCAGGGTGTGGCGCAAAAGCCTCTGGAGGTCCACGATGCGGCCACTGGGGAGGTCCCCAGCGGCCCCTGGAGCCCCGAAGAAGTCCAGAACACTTCAACAAATAGAGGCAGAGAACACTACACAAACAGAAGCGCTGGGCTTTGAGAAGCGCCGACTCCCTCGAAGGAGCAAAAGAAAACACCACCTCTCTTGAAGTTGTGCGAGTCTGGCCCAAGAGGCCCCAAAAAACGGCTCCAAGAGCGTGCCCAGACGGGTAATCCGAACGGACATTTCGAGCCCTCGGCCCCAGGAGGCTCCCAGGAGGCCCCAAGAGGTTCCCAAGAGGCCCCCAGAGGCCCACAGGAGGTCCCCAGGAAGCCCGAAGATGCCCCCGAGAGGCCCCCGAGAGGCCCCAAGAGGCTCCCAAGAGGCCCAACAATTTTTTCCCAGAGGCCACCGAGGGACTTCCGAAGAGACCCCAAGAAGCATACCTGAGGACTCTGGCCCAAGTCAGCGTCGTCGTCGTTGCCGCCGCCGCCGTTGCCGCCGCCGTTGCCGCCGCCGCCGCCGCCGCCGCCGCCGCCGCCGTCGTCGTCGTCGTCGTCGTCGTCGTCGTCGTCGTCGTCGTCGTCGTCGTCGTCGTCGTCGTCGTCGTCGTCGCCGTCGTCGTCGTCGTCGTCGTCGTCGTCTCCCTTCAGCGGCGCCGGCCGTAAGGCCTTCGCAATAAAGGGAGAGAACACTGCACACACAGAAGCTCTGGGTTTTGAGAAGCGCCGCCTCTCTCGAAGGAGCAAGAGAACACACCACCTCTCTTGACGTTGAGTGCGGGCTGGAGGGGCCTCGCCGAGCTGGGCGTTGAAGACAAGAAGAGCAACAAAAACAACATAATGATAAACTTGCGGAGCTCCGCGTGGATTTCTTGAATCGGCGCTGGACCCGCGTCCCTGTCGCGCTTAGCGCGCCAGGGGCGGCGCCGGGGGCTCCGCCAGGGAGGCCCAGCGCCGATCGAAAAGGTCCGCGCTGAGCTCCGAAAACTTACGCATGTGTATGCAGTTTCTGATGTTCGGAACATCCTCTCTGCGTCGTCGTCCCCCTCCTGGAGAGAGAGCCTTC
Source organism: Prorocentrum cordatum (assembly GCA_963575745.1). NCBI lineage: Eukaryota > Dinophyceae > Prorocentrales > Prorocentraceae > Prorocentrum > Prorocentrum cordatum. The sequence continues at coordinate 199,114 of CAUYUJ010016475.1, read as the reverse complement.
TCCCCGTCGATGTCGATGTCCAAATAAACCTTGCGCTCGCGGAAGCCCGGGCGCCAGGGTGCGAGGGGTGCGGTAGGGTGATCAACAAGTGGCGAGAGCGGAGGGGTGGGCGGGGATCTGTTCTTGGAAGGGGAGGCCTCTCAGATTGGCCCCCGAGGTAGAATGCCAACGCTAGCCGGATGAATCGCGTCGGCTAGCGCGCTGTAGTTTGAAGGCTGCGTGGCCTTCGGAATCTCATCGATGACGATGCTTCAGAGGGGGGACGTACCGGAGGGATGGAGGAATGACAGGGAGGGCAGGAGGGGAATTGGAGCGTGGGGGGGAGGGGGGGGAGACTCGCCATCGCTCGGACGTCCATGCCCCGTCCATTAGTTTCGACTTCGCGCGTGCATTTTTTCGCAAGATGATCCAATATGCTCGTCGATGGTCCTCGCCGAGGAAAAATACACACGTCCGAGCGATACCAAGAAGAGAGGTGCCAGGAAGAAGAGGGGAGGCAGCGACGGCCACGTGCTCGCAGCGGGGGGGCGGGGCTGGCCGCGGCGACGCGGATGGTCCAAGCGCCGCCTCTGTTTGGAGTTGTGCGAGGCTGGCACGGAGAGTTCGGCAGCGAGCCTGGGGGGGAGGTGAGAAGGGGCGGGCCTTCTCAGAAGGCTCGGAAGTCCCCCAGCCTTCTGAAAAGTTGTCTATGTCTTCCCCGAAGACGCAGAAAGTTCTCAGATGGCCAGAGCGCTTCTGAGAAGCTCCGCCGCCTTCTCAGAAGGCAGTCTCCTCCTCGCTTCCCACCCTCGCTCGCCGCCGAAGAGTGGAAGAGAGTGGAGGCTGGCTGGGCCTAGTCTAGCCTGGCGAAAGATACTATAGGAACAAAAAGCTGAGTAAGCATAGAACTCCCCGCGGACTTCTTGCATCGGCGATGGACCCCCCCTCCCTGGCGAGCGAAAGTGAGCCAGGGGCCGAGCCGGAGGCGCCGCAAGGGGCCCAGCACCGATCGAAGAAATCCGCGCGGAGCTTTGAAAGTTTACCGTCGGGAGCTTTTGCATAGTGTGTCGCGGCGGCGGCCCTGGCGTTACGCTATGCCTCGCGAGCGCATCGCGTGTTGCTCCGCTCCGCGGGGCGGGGGGCTCGGAGAGACTCGGGACGTTGACGCTGGGGGACCAGGGAGTGGATGGCGTGTCGGGCCGAAACGAGCAGCGCGACACGCTATCCGACACTTCCTGGCCGTGTGCTCGTTCAGCGTGCGCTGCAAGCGGCGCGCAGTGCGCTCCCCGGCTCGCGGCCAGGAGGGCCACAAGCAGGCCCTCGACGCCGTGTCAAGGCCTCGGCGCTGCGGCCTGTGGAGCCACTGGCCCCGTCCAGCAGCGCGGGAGGGAGAATGCCAAGGCTTGGTGTTGCGGATGCCTCATCCCTCACACACACACACACACACACACACCCCTGGCCTCCCCCACCTCCACCCCCTCCTATTCCTCCCCGCCCTCATATTTCTCCTCTTCCTCCTCCCCCCCCCAGCTCCGCCGCACACTCGCCATCGTGCTGCCCCCATCCCGACAGCAAGAAGCAAGGCTGATGCTCCAGGGTCCCCTCTCGAAGCGTTCCACCAAAGAAGCGTTAGACGTGCGGATCAAGAAGAGGAACACACAGACAAATTCGTAGTGTGCAGAACACCATTGTTCTGCTGCTGCTGCTGGTCCTCCTCCTCCTCCTCCTCCTCCTCCTCCTCATCCTCCACCTCCTCTTGCACCTCCTCTTGCACCTGCTCTTCCAGCTCCTCCTCCTTCTCCTCCTCCTCCTCCTCCTCCTCCTCCTCCTCCTCCTCCAGCCTCCTCCTCCTGTTGCTCCTGGTCTTACTGGTGCTGTTCCTCCTCCTCCTCCTCCTTCTCCTCCTCCTCCTCCTCCTCCTCCTCCTCCCTATCCTCCTCCTCCCTCCTCCTCCTCCTCCTCCTCCTCCTCCTCCTGCTCCTCCTCCTCCTCCTCCTCCTCCTCCTCCTCCTCCTCCTCCTCCCCCTCCTTCTACTTCCTCTCCCCCTGCTTCTGCTCGCGCTCCTGCTCCTCCTCTGCTCTTGCATGCCTTCCCCCTCGTCCTCTTCCCCACGTACCTCCTCCTTTGCCTGGAGGCCGGCGGGCCGGGGCGTGAGCGGGGTGCCCGGCCGGCCCTCGAAGGAATGCCAGCCCGAGCACAGCTAATTGTTCTCATAGGGGGCAAATATACGGGTGGCGCTGCGCGTCCTGGAGAATTCGCGTCGCCACGGCTGGATTCTCCCCGGAAGGCTAATCAGAATCGGGCGGGGGGACTCAAATGGGAGGTGAAGACAAGGGCCCCTTTGAGGCCTTTTTTTTCACCCCCCATTTAGGTCACCCCCCCGTTACCACCCGCTCGACAGAATGCACTCCAGGAGAGGTCCGGGGAGCAGGCATATCAGTACCTTGTCGTCCCCGCTATGCCCGCACGGGACACGAGTCGTGAATACCATGACAGGTTCTTGAGGTGCCCTGGGACCAATAATCTCGCATAACTGATGTGATTTGAGCGCTGCTTCGCAACTGATCCGATTCCGATTCCGATGCCCAGTCCTCCCTCCGTCCCTCTTCCCCATTGTGTGTCTGCCGCTTCGCTCCCTTGCCACGTACTTCCGAGCGATGAGGCTCAGGTCTGTATCGCAGATGTCCCCTCCCTCCCTCCGCCCCAGGCACTTCTTGCCTGATAGGGGAGGGCCGGCGAGCGAGAGAGGCGATAGTGGAGGGCCGGTGAGCGAGAGCGGCGATCGCGTCAGGAATATTGGTGATTGATCGTGCGTCTGTAGCTCCGCTCACATTCCGCGTATTCGGCCGCGAGGTGAGGTTTCAGGTCTGCGTTCCAGCCTATCTCTATCCTCCTCGGCTTCATTCATCACCATCCCTCCCTCCGCCCATCCTCCCGAGCGCCCTGGAGGGAAGAACACGTCATTATGTTGTCGCTGTAGCGCTTTCCGTCCAGTTGCCCTTTATGGAGGGTGGGGGGTTCAGTGAGGTTTGGGGGGGGGTTGGACTCCTTGCCCCTTGCCTCGGTTCGACGCGTTCCGTCCGCTCTGTCGAGGGGGTCCCATCGTACTGCACTGCACTTGCTTTCTTGGTGCACGTGCAGAAATGTTCAGATCGCCAAAATATTCTGCTAGCAGAGACGCCGTCCCGTCTCGACAGGCCTTGAGCTTCGATAAGTTAGCAGTGCAAAAACCCTCTTCCCCCTCCCCCCCACCCCACCCCGCCTCTTTTCTCACTTCCCCTCCTCCGTCCCCCTCCTCCCACTCCTTCCTCCGTCCCCCCGCTCCCTCCTTACTCCGCCCCCGCCTCCCTCATTCCCCCCGCCGTCCCCCTCCTTCTTCCATCCCCGCACCTCCTCCTTCTTCTCCCCCTCCCCCCTCCTCCATCCCGCGACCTTCCCGCCCTCCCCACCCCCTTATCATCGCCTCCTGCACCTCCAGCTCCACCCCCCAGGCGCCCTAGCACGGACGAGGCAATTGCTTGTCGTGCCTCCGAGTGCATTGCGGACCCCACCAGCGCCTTCAAAGCCCTGAGCTGAGCCCGTCTGGGGGACCAGTCAACGATACCGCTACTCCGCGGACTTCTCCTGGGGCGCGCTCTGACCAGCACGTCGAGGAGAACCTGGCCGTGGCGGCCAGGGCTCTCCAGGAAACGAGCAGCGGGCTCGGCACCTTTTCCTCCTCTGGCCCTCCCCCGGACCACCCAAGCCAAAAAGCCCCCCCCCGCCGCCGCAATCGTCCCTGAGATCCGACGCTGCCCCCCAAAATGCAAAATCGCGAAAAATCACGACCGGAACCCACCACCCTTCTGTGCGGGACGGGAAAATGACCACAGCCACTGCTTCTTGTTTGCGCCGCCTTCCAGCTGGCCGAAAAAGAAGCAGTGGTTGTGGTCATTTCCCTGGTGCCAAGCTCAACGAAAATGACCACAACCACTGCTTTGTTTCTGCGGGCTGGAAGGCGGCAACAAAAGAAAAGCAGTGGCTGTGGTCGTTTTCACGCCCCGTATTCTGTGGCATCTGCCGCGCTTCAGCTTTCGGGGCCGCGATCCCCGCTCGCCATCGCTCGGACGTTCATTCCCCGCGCTTGTTTCGATTTCGTGCGCTTTCTTTGCTCGTGAGGTGGCCCTCGCCGAGAGAAGCTGCACACGTCCGATCGATGCCAAGCCCGCAGGCGGCGCGCCTTGCACGAGCCCTCCGCCATCGCCCCCGCGCGCGCGCGCGCGCGCGCCCGCGCGCCACCCGGGCGAGGACGGGGCGCCACGAAAACATCTACACGGACACCCTCCGACGAACTTTGCGCGTACCCCCCAGCCGAGGGCGGCGGTGTAGAAAGTCGCCGGCTTCCCACTGTGAGGAATACACCGCCTCCCTCCCCCGAGGCCCAGGGTTAGGTCGGGCACGTCCCCCTACGGGGGGGCTTTGGAGGAAAAATTGCAAATTGTCCAAACATACCCCAAAATGATCGAAAATGCTCAGAGAATCGTCCCCAAACTATTTTTTCATATTTTTTGGATATTCCTCCTGTGGAGGGACAGGCCCGACTTACGCCCAGGGTGTCTGTGTAGGTCTTTTTGTGGCGGAGGCGGGGCGCTGTGGGGCCCGCCCGCGCCGGCGGGAGCCTCGCGGCGGCGCGCCTCGAGGGAGCGGCGCGCCCCAGACCTCCGACGGCTGTGGGCCTCTGCAGTGCGGGCCCGGAGGGTTCCGAAGGAGGTTTTCCGGGAGGGGGTTTTCCAGGGAGCCCCCCCCAGGGGCCTCGGAACCTTGTCAAAACAGGGGGTGCGAAGCCCCTGGGGACCCCTCCTGGAAAACCCCCTCCCCCAAACCCCCTTTGGAACCCTCCGGCGGGCGCTCTTCCTCGAGGTCGGTCCCCAGGGCCTGCTGCTGGCCTTTGGGGCCCTGGGGTAATCAGGAGCTTGCCATCGCTCGGACGTTCATTCCCCGTGCATTTTTCGATGTCGTGTTTTCCTGCTTTTTTCGCAGGATGATCCAGGATGCTCCTCCAATGACCCCCGCCGCAAAACAAATGCACATGTCCGGGCGCTGCCGAGTCAGAAGCGGATCGAGGACGAGGAACTGCCCCCCTGAGGCCGCGGAGGGGCGATGTCTGGCCTTCTCAACGCGCGGCGCTCGTCCTCGGCGGCCTGCCGGGGTCCGCTGCTGGGCCCCGCAGGGCCGCCCGAAGCAGATCGGGGTCGAAGAACTTCCCCCTCCGGGGCGGGGTCGGGGGCCAACACTCCCGAATGGGGCACCCTCGCCGCCGCGGCTGGACGCGGCTCGGCAGGCTGGTGCGTCCTTGCCCGGGAGTGGTCCGGGGGCCGACCGGCCTCGAGCCGCCGCTGCCGCAGCTCGCCCACGCGCGGCGGCCCCTCCGCCCGGAGAGGCATGCCCGGAGGGAGCCCTGGGGCCGCGGGCTGGAAGCAGAGCAGGGATGTCTGGGGCGGGTGGGGCTCATCAGAGGGGCCCATGGGGGGCCTCTTCGAGGCCCTGCGGGCTCGCAGGCTGGACGAGGGGGGGGGGGCTTCTTGGAGGCCTTCGGGCCCAAGGGGGCTTCTGAGAGGCCCTTCGGGCTCGCAAGAGGATGAGGGGGGGAGGTTCTTGGAGACCCCCAGGCCTTCCCAGGAAGGGCCATGCCTTCTCTGAGAATCCGGGCCCTCAGCGTCTCCTGGGAAGGCTGGAGGCGGCTGCGCAGACCCGCTCGCGCCGTGGGGAGATCGACTCGCACAGTGTCTGGCGATTTTCGCTGGGCCCCGTGGCGGTTCAAGACACGACTCGGGGTGCACAAAGCGCGTTCCCGGGGAAGGGGGTCGAAACCTCCAGGGGCCCACGTCGGAGGTCTGGGGAACTTGCCCGAGCGAGGGCCTGAAGGCTTCAAGGAAGGGCCCATATCGTTCCACGAGCCCAGAAGACTTCCCACAACTCCCTCGCATTCTTCGAACCCCCCACTTATCTCGACACCTTCCCGGGGGCCGTCTTTCGCGCCGGATCCATGTCTGCTAGCCCCGGGGCCCGAGAAACAGGCCCTAGGAGGCTAGGAAAGAGAGAGAGAGAGAGGCGCACAGGCAAGGGCAGAACTAACAAGATGATCCGCCCGACCCCTCAGATCCAGCATTGAGAAAGGTTGCCTTCGGGAAAATCACGACTGAAGCCCTGGACTCGATCTTTCTGCGGCATTCTGCGAATCGCATCGATCTGTGGTGGGCCCTGGGCCCGAGCCCCAGCGAAAACTCGGGGGCGTCCAACAGGGGGGACGTCCAAGAGAGGGGTTCGCAAGTCATGGCCCAGGCCACGTGCGCGGCCGAGGGTGGAACCAAGGACCGCATTGATAAAGGAAGAGGGGCACAGGAAGTCAGGAGAGGCCCCAGCCATGACATGTCGCCGCGCCATTTGTTCTCGACGCACCCAAGAGGAAGGCGCCGACACCACGGCAAACCCACGTCAAGCCCTGCGCCCCGCGCCCAAGGAGACGAAGCCGGCACCGCGGCAAACCCACGGCAAACTCTGTCTCCGAGGCGGCGTTTGCCCTGGTGGCAGCGCCGTCCTCCCCAAGGCGTAAGGCCGCGCGCCGGAACTAACGGCGCGGCCACATGTTTAAATCGCCCCCCCCCCCCCCCTAGCCATCACCCCCCCTTTGGACGCCCCCGAACAAAAAGCCTGGCGTGTGAAAATGTGCAGCGCCTGGATCCCAGCGAAGGTCCAGGACCATGCCGCCCCCTCTGTGCGCGCAGCCGAGCGTCTGCCGAGGCCTCCCACATGGGGTTCGCGCTGATGAGGTCGGGGCACCGCGACGCTTCGCCGATGCATGGGCGATGCGTCGGTGATGCAGCGGCAACGTCGGCCGTGCATCCGCGACGTCGGCGTGGAGAAGCTCGGGTTCCACATCGAGCCCCCTCGGCGATGCATCGGCAATGCGGCGCGATCCTCCGACCCCATCTGCTCGGACCCCACCTGGGAGGCCTCGACTCTGGGGGGTCAGCCCCCCCCCCCTACGTAACTACTCGCCGCGTCCCGAGCCGGAGGCGGGCCGCAGGCTCCCGCGAGGGCGGGGCCCAGGCGGTGAGCGGCGAGCAGCAAGGGGGCCTCACGCGCGAGGGCACACCCAAACATCCGGCGTCGCGAAGAGGCAGCAGCACGGACATGCCTCATCGTTAGCGGCCTCTCGGAGCCCTCGCTCAGCCTCGGGAGCGTGGACAAAAATATCAAGGATGGCCCCAGGGAAGGATGTCGAGAGGTCGGGGGCCCGTGTCTCAAAAAACGAATGTCTGGATATCGACCATACGCCGCAGCTTGTGCGGCCGCCAGTAGCACGCGACATTGGAAACGAGGGCATTCACGCGCGATCTTTACGTGGACAGCTTACGAGCCAGTGCCCGCGCAGATCACCCCGTGTTTCTGTGTCGCTCAGGTGACCTCTTGTGTGCGGCTTTAGGGGGGCCGCAGGGTGAGATGCAGGGATTTATGCATGACAACCGCCTGGGGGATTGACCTTCGTTGACCTTGACAGGCGGTGGGTGTGGATATCTTTGCCCCCCCCCAGGGCCCGAGTAAAACCAGACCCACCGCCTGCAGAGGTCCAGGAAGGTTGGGGTCCCAAGCGGTGGTCCTGGGTGCACCCCGGCCTCAGCGAGATGACCTTAGGCGCGCGGCTTAATTGAGGGGGCCGCCGGGGGAGGCAGCCAGCGCCTCTGATCGAGCGGCCCTTTGGGGCATCGGGATGCCAGTTTCGGGCATTGGGGCCGCCCAGTGCGGGGGGGGAGCCCAGTGTTAGGAGGCAACTACTGGGAGGTCTTCGCCGGAATGATTAAGGAGGATTACGCCCCATTGGGGGGCTGTTACGCCGGAGTGGGCCTCGGACTAAGCAGGACTAAGCCGGATTAAGCGGGATTAAGCCGGATTAAGCGGGAGTAAACGGGATTCAACCGGATTAAGCCAGCCTTCAGACCAGGGCAAAATCAAAATTTTACCTCCCAGGAGTTGCATCCGAACCAGTGGGTCCGCACCGAAGGTCACTCTGCGGAAGGGTCACTCTAACAAGTAGCCGAGAGAGGGACAGGAGGACCGAGGAGGAATCGGGGGCCGAGGATCGAGGACCGAGGATCGTCGACGCCGTCGGATCGGAAGCTTTGGGCGCTTCTGGAGCGTCTCCTCGCCACGGCAGGACCCAGCTCGAGGAACTCGCTATGACTGTGTACCCCGGGAGGGGACTGGACACAGATTTTGAGCGAAGCTTGGTCGGGGATCCCAAACCGAGGATCGATGCTTCTGTTGTGCCTTGGTGGATGGATGCACGGGAGCCTCAAGAGAGGCCTCGGCAGAGAACATGCTGACCCACGTGCTGGGCCTGGTAGATAGTGCTTGGTTGGCTGGCGCGCGTGCGACCCGGAACCGCCAGGAACGTAGAAGAGCACGCGCGCGACCACCTTGACCGGACGTGCATTCTCACAGGAACACCTTGACCAGACAGACCGCTGGCGGGAGGCGCGGCGCAGCACTGTTCCAGAAGAGACAAGACTGACTTGATCGGCGCTCGCCACTGGCATCGTTTGATGGGGAAAAATCAAGAGAGGCCTCGGACCCCCCGAGACCCCTGGCGTCGCAAGAGAATCGGCTCTCCGGCTCTGGGCCGCGAGGCCCAACCACAGCGCAGCCCGACCGCCCCCTCCCCCCCGCTCGGAGAAGAGCGAGTTGAGACACTGGGAGCCCAAGATCGGCTCAAAATCGGTCCCCAGACCCCTCCCGGGGTCCACACGCACCAATTTTCCGGGACGCGTCCAGCCGTGGCGACGAGGGGACCCCCCGAAGGCCAACCACCGGTGTCTCGAACGGCCTTCCGCTACGGCCCCCCCCCCTCCCCCGCCCCTGCACGCACGGGGCCGATCAGGTCCAGGGCGTCCGGGGCCCACGTCGCGAACTCAAACCGTGACGCCGGACGTCGGGGAGCGCGCGAGGGACCCCACTAGTTCCTCGTCGTCGTCGTCGTCGTCGTCGTGGTCGATGTCGTCATGGTGGTCGTCGTCGTCGTCGTCCTGATGTAACCCCGTCGTCGCCGGTCGCTGCCCCCCTACACCGTCGTTAGGACGGGGTCAAGATCGGACCCGGGCAAATCGGGGATCTGTGAGATCCAGCGACGCGGAAGGATGTATGGCCGCCGCACCCTTCTCAGAGAGCGCTCTGGAACGCTCTAGGAAGGAGCGTTCCCGAGTGCTCCAGAACGCTGTAGCCCTGTCCCAACTCCCCTCCGTCGTCGCCGTCGCCCACGTCGCCGCCGCCCCTGCATCGGTGGCTCCGCCCTCGTCGTCGTCCTCGCGGAGCGCGCTTCTCATGGAGTTCAGACAAGTTCGCCTGCATGGAAGTCATTGAATTCAGCGTCGCCCAAACCCCCCTCTCGCCCCTCCGCCGATGAAACAGTGCTGGGCAGAAACGGCGTGCATGTGAGTTTCGACGTGCGTGAAATCCAGAGTTCCTTCAGGGCCTCGCCAGTAACAGGGAATCTGTCGACCCCTATCCCAAGCTTCGTGGAATTTTCGACTGGACCAGAAAATTGTGGCCCAACCCTGGGATATACGATGGGGGGCGCCCATCCTCGATAGAGGTGCGTCCTATCAGCCTGGGGTGTATCCCCGAGTTCCCTTTCTTTTTTGAACGGCTTGACCTTTCGTGGAAAAATTTGGGGGCTGGGGCAGGAAATCGCCTGCGACCTACCCCTCCATGCAAGCGCCCGCCGGTCGGAAGAGATGGGTAAAAAGCATGAAACAGAAGGCGTCGGAAGTAGATTGGACTTCCGCCCGCCTTTTGAAGAGGAGGGAAGAGGGGAAGCCGCTCGACTCTTAAAGTAGGAAGGCGCCTCAAATAGAACTGGCGTCTGGGAGCCCAACAATTTCTTCTTTCAACGACCAGCGTGTAAACTTGCCAGGTCCTTAAACAACCAGCCTCCTGCAGCCCCCGCCGCCCTGGCGGGCCGCCCGCCGGGCAGCCCCCTCCTCTGCTATCCGCCGCTCTCTCTTTCTCTCTTTCTCTCTTTCCCTCTTTTTCTCTCTCTCTCTCTCTCTCTTTCTTTCTGTCTCTCTCTCTCTCTCTTTCTCTCTCTCTCTCTGTCTCTGTCACTGTCTCCCTCTCTCTCTCTTTCTGTCTTTTTTTCTCTCTCTCTCTCTCTCGTCGCTCGTGGGGCTGCGGCGAGGGCCCGCCGCTCGTCGAGGGGGGGGAAGGGGCGGGGGGGCCCGCCGACAGCAGGGCGAGAGGGCTGGCCCGCTCGCGCACGCAGCGACGGCCGACGAGGAGGACGAGAAGGAGAAGGGGGAGGAGGAGGAGGAGGAGGAGGAGGAGGAGGAGGAGGAGGAGGAGGAGGAGGAGGAGGAGGAGGAAGGAGGAGGAGGAGGAGGAGGAGGAGGAGGAGGAGGAGGAGGAGGAGGAGGAGGGGGGGGGGCAGGAGGCGGAGGAGGAGGAGGCGGAGGAGGAGGATGAGGAGAAGGAGGAGAAGGAGAAGGCGACAACCTACATATCTCACCCATCCCTTCCCAGTGCGCCATCTTTCCTAAGTCCACAGACGCGTGTCATAGTGGACCTGGATTTCAAACAACAGCAGCAACAACAACAACAGCAGCAAGCACAGCAACAACACGAAACACATCCACAGCAAAAACAACAACAGCAGCAACAACGACAACAACCACACCAGCAGCAACAACAACAGCGCCAACACCAACACCAACACCACCAACAACAACACCAATCATTATAAGACTGTTCGCTCTTACTTGCCCTCGTGTCATTCGAAACGAGTTCTCCCACACTCTCGATACCCGCCCTTTTGGTCTTCGACCACACCCACTTTGGAGGATTATTTCTCTTTGCGGGGGGCGGCGGGCTTAGACAGGCGGGCAAACCTGAACGGGCGGACAATTCTTCGTGGGCGTACATGTGCCCGCCATTGGAGTTGGTGTGGGCCCTGCAAAAAAAAGGAGGGGGAGAACGAGGGAGAGTGGGAGAAAGGGAGGGGTAGGGACGAAGGAAAGGGAAAACGCCAGGAGAGAAGGAGCGAAGAGAGGGGGCGGTTGATTAGAGGCAGAAAGAGGGAGAGAGAGAGAGAGCAAGAGAGGAGAGAGAGAGAGAGAGAGAACAAGAAACAACAACAAGACATATAAGAGAGGTAGAGCAAGCGAGAGAGAGAGAGAGAGAGTGAGAGGAAACAAACAAGAAAGGACGGCGGAGGCAGGAGAGGAGAGGGAGAAGGGAGGAGGGAGAGGAGGGAGAGGGGATAGAGCAGAGAGGCATAGGCATAAGGATGAGGGACAAGAGGAAGGAGAGAGAAGGGAGGAGAGGAGGGAGGAGGGACAGGGAGGAGGAGCAGGAAGGTAAGAGCGTGAACGTTTGAGGAAATCATCGCGGCGAAAGCCCCGGGCAGGTGTGACATTCAAGCGGGATGCCTGAGTATGGCGAGAGCGCGATTACCAAGTAAATTGTAACGGCGTCCTTGGCGCAGCGTGTTTCCTGAGCGTCGACAGCGCTATTTCTGAATAAATTGCATGGGTGCCACAGGCGAGAGCGCAATTCCTGAATAAGATGTGAAGGGTTCTCTGGCGGGTGCGGGAGCGAGGAAGTTTTGATTCAATTGCGAGGAAGTCTCTAGCGGGAGCGCCGTTCCTGAGTAAATTGCGAAGAGGTCTCACACGGGAGCGGGGGTCCTGACTAAATCGCGAAGAAGTCACAAGCGGGAGCACCGATCCTGAGTAAATTGTTGTGAGGACGTCTCAGGAGCGGGGGTCCTGAGTACATTGGGAGGAAGTTTCCGGCGGGTGCCGTTGTTGTTGTAATCCTGGGGGCCAGGGGCCCAGTTTGAGCACCAAGACTTTCCCTGTCAAAAACAGGGTGCGAGCGTCGATGGCCACACTTTGATTGAGAAGAAACAATATGCACTGGTGAGGGGGATCAACAATACTTAATTTTCAAAAGTAAGAGTTCAACAGCAGCAACAACAACATCGTGAGGGGCCATGCGCAATCTGAAGGATCAGGACCAGGGGGCGAAACGGGGAGAGGGGGGCGAGCAGGGGAGAGGGTTGGGGGGAGGAGAGGGCGGACGAAGAGGAAGGCGAGTGAAAGGGGGAGGGTGAAGCAGATGAACGGATGAAGGGGAGGAGACGGAAGTGGCCCCCCCTCGTAACTAACCAAACCATCCTCACAGCTGATCCCCGCTGTCGCCGCCCTTTCTGCGCATGCACGGTCGCGGTGGCGGAAACCATCCTCGGCGGGGGCTTTTGCTTCACCTCAGAGGGAAGGCGCCGGGGCAGCCTAAACAACATGGATTGTGAGCTTCCACCCTGGTACACGCACGCACTTGGAAAGGGAGGAGGAATGGGAAGGGAAGGAAGTGGCGAAGGGAGGGGACTGGCCTTCATAATATCAGCTGTTACCGGCTGCCCCGGTGATAAAGGATCAGTGCGAAAAAATTATGCAAGCAGACAGACCTGTCGATTAGCGCGCCCGCCAAACGCTTCAGCCCGAAGCGGGCACGATGCCTGTGCGCACACGGACCCTCCCTCGCACCTGCTCGGGGGCGTGCACGAGGGAGCACCCAAGAGGGGGCTTAGCAGAGGCACGTGGCCCGAGGCACGTGGACGAGTGGGGGGCCCCGGGACGTGCCGAAAGAAACAGAAGGGGCCACGGCATCCAAGGAGATATGATGGCCCCGCCCATGGCATACCCCCTCCCCTGGGATCCGACAGTGCAAAACGTGATGCCAAAGCCCATGGGCCTCATCTTTCCGAGCCATGTTTCGAGCCGGCCCGATCTGTGAGGGCCCCGAGGCCCGAGCTCGGGGGCAAACGCGCGGTGCGAACAAGACTGCGACACCCAGATCCGAGGCCCCCCCGAGCCACCACCCCACTCTCGGCCGCCCCCGCGGCCCTGCTCTGCCAGACAAGGCCGGGGAAGGCCGCACCGGCACGGCACGCCCCAGAGCCAACAGAGCAGAGGCGGGCGCGGCGACCAGCCGCGGCGCCACGCCCCAGGGAGGCCGCCCCCGCGAGAGGCGCCGTGGCACCCGCAGCAGGCCGCGGCAGGCCGCGAGGGCCAGACGCCGCCTGGGCCTCGTGCCGCTGCCTCCGGCGGCTCCCTCTGCAGCAGGGCCGCGGCGCGCGCCCCGGTGAGACTCTGCGTGGAGAGGAGGAGGGCGACAGCCACGACCAAGACTGCACGCGAGACCCTGGCGCGCATCAAGGCCACCATCGATTCGCCGACGGTCCTCGCGAATCGGCAACGGCCAGCATGAATGGCCAAGATCGGCGCCGTCCAGAGTCCAGATCCCGCGGCATCTTGGTCGTGGTCATCGTGGTTCCTCCCTCTACTGCAGCGTGCAGCGCCTAGAAGCGGGTGAACCCTTCCGGGTTCCCAGCCTGCGTGCCGCTGCTGCTGGCGATCACCTCTCGAGCGCTGCTGCCCATCCAATGGGTGGTCATCATGATGTTCTCCCGCTCGGATTCGCCAGTCAGCATGGGCAGCCCCGCTGGCCTTGGGCACGCTGGTATTATCTACGGACACGTGCTTTGGGGCTGGAGTGTTAGAATGTTTTCGTAACTTTGCCCTGGTGCTACATGTTCTTCGCTCCACGGATTGTGCCTCCGCCGTTCTTGTGCTACTCTGCTGTTCCGCAACGCGACCTGGACCCTCTGGCGCTGGGCGATCGCCAACGCCGCGACAAAACACATCACATGATTTCGCTCTGCCGCCTCTGAAGGCTTAAGATGGCCCTCTGCTGGAGCTCGTCCGCCATGGGCGGCGCCCAGGCGTCCAAGAGGCACCCCAAACAACGGCAATGCGGCCGCCGGCAAGAGGAGCCCAACAAGAGGACCTCTAGACCGTCCGAAGACGACCCCAAGTCTCCCCAAGACGTCTCTGGGCTCCCTTCCTGGACCAGGCCCCGCACGCCTTCCTCCACGACTCCTCTTCCCCTATCCCTATCCCAACCCCCTCTCTCGGGTGTTGCTAGAAGTGCTCCTAGCCCAGGGTGCCCCCATGAAACTCCTGTGTAACCCAGACGGCCTCCAGAGCACCCCTCACGAGGCCCAGAGGGCACCAGGGGCACCGAAATGGAGCGAGAAGTTGGGGGCACCTTGGGCCCGGGGCCCTTCTAGCAACACCCGACTCTCTTCCTCCGCCCTCCCTCCTTCAGGGCGCAGGCCCGCGACGAGATGTCCTGCGGGCCGCCAGGGTCGTGTGCGCGCTCCCCCGTCGGGTGCGCGCCCTGGCCGGCGCCAGCCGCCGCTCGCGCCGCAAGGCGCTGACGACGGGCCTGTCGCCGCCCTCGCGTGTCGGTCGAGGCTGCTCTGCTGCGCTGGTGCGGCGCCGGGGGGGAATTATGCGGCCTGGTCTGGCCGTTGCCCATGGCGCGGCCGACGCGGCGGCTGGCCGCCGCAGCTCACCGTGCTCACTCTACGTACTAGCGGCCTTGCGGATTGGCCGCGGTTCGCAGGTTGCTCAGAGTTCTAGGGGTCCCAACGGCTCAGGGGTCCCAGCAGCAAGCAAAGAACAAACAGCAAAGCATATATTTCATCACTGTTTTGCATAGCGCGGTGTTCCCCGCAGGGCCCTCCAGTGCCAATGGCAAAGGAGGTCGCCCCACCAAGGCAACTGAATACCGGTCGCCCCAGGGCCCCGGGAAAGGTGCTGCAGGGACGGAAGGCGGAGCCGAAGTCGTGCGCCACCTCCCGGATGCTGGGCCCCGGGAATTCGCGGCGCACGCCAAGGGCACGGGCGCCCGGTCGACGACCACGATGGGCCCAGCAAACAGGTTAGACCCTTGAAAGGCGATAAAGGGGTCGAAGAACCACCCCAGACCCCGTGGGGGCCAGAAAAAGTTGCAATTCGTCGGGAAACGCGCCAGTCACACACACACACAACCTGCAGATAAGCTTTGCCCAATCGGGCCCTCGCGAGATGCCAACGGGGGCGGGGCGGACGCTCTCGCGCAGGTCCCGCTACCACTCCCGGGGCAAAGGAGACCTCGGGCCCAGCGCGTTCTACGCGGTTCGAGGGCGAGTTCGGCAAACAATTCGACAGCCGATATAAGCCGCAAAACCCAATCGGTCGATCTTTTGAAGATAGCGCCCGCCAACAAGATCGAAAACGACTACTTCATGCGGGTTTCTGTTCCTTGAGACAGTCCGGGCTCGGGGGTTCACGGGTCCGGTCCGCCCGCCTGCCGCCGAGAGACAGACCGCGCACGCGGAGTTCGCCGTCTTCCTGATCTGCGCCTCTCTGAGCTGCAGTCGCTCCTTGTTGTGGTCTCCTTCCTGCCAGGCACCAGCGGTCCTCTCCCTCTGCACTGCCGTCGCCTCGGCCCGTCGCTATGTCGGCCGCCGCCGCCCTCCTCTCGTACTCCAGATGCTTCCGCCGCTCGCTGAGCCAGCGGGCCGCCCTCTTGATCGACGAGATTCGCCAGGCGACCACGGCGCACCTCTTCCAGCCGCAGGTGGAGGTCGAGGCTGCCAGTGTGGCGCGGGCCGAGCGCGCTGCGGCGGCTGCTGCAGCCCGACCTGGTGGCCCGCTGCCATGTGGGCATGCCCAGCCCTGAGGTACCCCGTCCCACAGGGGAAGGGGCAGGGGCTGAGCGGCAAGGGCTGGCCTGGACTGGGCGGTGCGCCCGGCCAGAGCGGCCGACGCGTGATGCGCTCGGCATGCAGGTGCGCCGCGCTGGCCGAACGGGGGCGCAGGGACGAGCAGATGAGCGCGGCCGATGCGGACAGCCCGGCTGCGGCTGAAAAGCCCGCGCCTCGACACTGGCGCCTGCCGCCTCGCAGCCAGCCCACCGCGGTGTCAGAGCGGGCGGCCGTGGTGCCAGAACCAGTGCCTGCGGAGCGCTTGGGGCAGTGCGGGGCAGGCCGAGCGCAGAGCGGACACGGCGACCACTCGCCCAACGGCGCAACGGGGGCTGTGTTCTCCGCGGGAGGCTGCGGGTGGCGCCAGACGCAGTCCTGCGCCTGCTTCCCCTGGCCGCCGTGGGCTCACTGTTTGGGGAGCGGGCCAGCCCGCACCGCGTGCGGCTGGTGATGCTGCCGCGTGGCAGCGGACTGCGGCAGCGGCTGGATTGCCCTCTGGCCACCGCCCGCGCCACCGGTGGCCATCGCCTCGCCAGGTCCTCGTCGAGCTCCGCTTGGAGCCGGCTCACCGTCCTCGAGGTCGCCTGCATATCCAGCCAGGGGCTGGGCGGCGCGATCAGTAGAGGTCGACGCCGAGCGTCAGGCGCCAGCAGAGCGGCGCCCAGAGGCGGGATGCAGCGCCGCGTGAGAGCGACGCTGCGAGCATTGCGCTGGAAGCCAGACTGCCTCCCACAACGGCCGGAAACTGATTGCCTGGCGAGGGGGCCGACACCAGATCGCGCGACCCTGCGCCAGCCAGGAGCCTTCGCCTGCCGCACGCCGCGGGCCCAATCTGGCCTCCTGCTAGTAACGAAGGTGGCAATCGGCTCCGTGCAAACCGCAATTGGTCGCTGCGTCTGTCCAGCGCGTGCGGAGCGCAGCCACACTGTGCTAGCTCGCCATGCGATGGTGGTGCGCTGGGCGCCACATTCGTAATTGACAAAGCAGCTGGTGGTGGAGCAACCCACATCGCGCAGAAGGGTCGGGATCGACGTAGTATATTTAGCTCGGTGATGTGCTTCCTACATTCCCGATTGTCAGCCTCCCGACTCAGGCAGCGTCGGCTTCTGTCCGAACTGCGTCGCCGCTTTTCACCACCGTTGAAAGGGCGGGGGGCGGTGGGACAAGGCCGAGGAGGAGGACAAGGAATTTCGTGAACGGTCTGTATCCCAGCCAGCGGTCGCTTTGTCCCCCTTCCCTCATGCTCCCGACCCCCCCCCCCTTTCTCAAACATGATTGCTCTTCGTGCGGTAAGACCGCCACGGACGATCCACGCTACTTCATTCGTGAGCGCACCGTGTCCCCTTTGAAGACAAGTCATGGAAACCTTCAGCGGACTCGGAAGGGCCTGATCCCTGGCCGCAAGGGCCCCTCGAGGGCCACGGTTGCCCACAAGGAGGGCATGATCAGGCGGGAAGCCAGTCTCCGTGGCGGCCTGCCTAGTTCTCTCTTGCTCTGAGTTCGTGAACGCATTACGGTTAGCAGCGATCTCCAGCGAATTCCCATTCTAGAGGCCTCCTGGATGGGGTCAGAGTAGATGTGGTGGGGAGATCGCGCTGTATCGTCGATGAAAAACCATACATCGCCGATGCATCAGCGACGTCGGCGATGCATCGGCGACATCGGCGTGGATGCAATTGGGCCTCGCATCGACCCGCATCGCCGATGTATCGGCGATGCGGCGCGATCCTCCGACCCCATCTCCTCTAAACCCATCCGGGTTCCCGCATGTCCTGTCGACGCTGTCGACCTGGCCCGCTGTTTTCCTCTGCATCTTCAGAGGCGCCAGTGCTGGACGTCCTCTGCTGTGCTCGTTTCCTCAGACACTGCGTGTACCATGCTGTGCTCGATTAAGCTCTGTGGGGCCCAAATCTCCGACGACCCGACGCTTCAATCCGGGCGAATCCCCTCAATTTCGGCTTCCGGGGCCCGCCACTGGGCCCCGGGACCAGGATCTGGGACGAAACGCCATCCCCAGACAAGGGGTCGGAACCTCTGGGGCCGCGCACTTGCAAAAAAACATCGTCGGATGTATGGGGGTCTGGCGCAGGATCATTCGATTCGTTCCAGGTTCCAGGCCTTCTCTTCGCTGGCTGGGCTTCATGTTCGTCATGCACCGGAACCCATACGTCCTGCTGCTCCCTGACCTGCCTCTCAGTGCCCGTGGAGCCCTGGCAGGCTGGGCCTCCAGCGCTTCCGGGGCGCACTACTAGCAAGGCGCCACGATGATGATGACGATGACGATGATGACGATGACTAGAATAACGATGACAACGACGACGACGACAATGACGATGACGATGATTTCATCATCGTCATCGTTATTTTCATCATTCCCGGTCACACACACGCACTCTCCGCCTTTCCCGCAAATCTCGCATGCCCCCGCCACTGCTAAGGAGTGCCCCCACCTCATCTCATGCGCGCCTCCTCCTCCTCTGCCTCCTCCTTCTCCTTCCTCCTCTCCCTCCTCCGTCTCCTCCTCTTCCTCCTCATTTGTTCCTCTTCCTCCTCGTCCTCCTCCTCGGGGCTCCATGGCCTGGGTTTGGTGAGGTGCTGGAACAGCAGATAGCCGCCCAGGGCCAGCGCGCACACCACAGCTAGCCCGGCAACCACAGCGCTCCCGCCCCCTGCGCCTTCTGCATCTAAGTCGTCCTGGGCCATCTCGAGAGAGAGGGTAGAAAGGATGGTAGGAGGAGGGGGGAAGGAGTTGTAGCGGTGTCGGTATCTTCTGGTTTCTCCAATTGTGCTGCCCCGTAGTGCATTCCGGATGGACTGCCTACTGGGTTGCCTGCTGGATTGCCTACTGGATTGCCTACTGGATTACCCCAGGCTCCTGGCTCCTCCTCTGGCGCGTGTGCCAGCTCGCCTCACATGTAGTTTTTCGCTGCCCTCTCCCTTGACGTTCCATCTGGCGTGTTCTTCTCTTGCCATATTGCCCGCCGCCCTCCGAACATGGCTTCTTACCTTGAGATGCAGCATACCATATCCTCTGGGTGTTGCTGCTCTTCTAGAGTGCTACTGGAGTATTCGATATGTAATCTAGCATGTAGCATACCTCCAGTTTGCTGATGTTTGTTTACTGGGGGCCGTTGTTTGTTCGTTTGTCTTCTAGCTGGTGTTCGTGTGCGCCGTCCTGCACCGCTTCGAGCCTATCCACCCTGGCCTGAGCTCCGCAAGCTTGCCTTCGGCACACACTCTCGCGGACCGCCTCAACGCGCTTCCTGACGTGCATTCCGCTTGCCCCCCTTCCCCTCTCCCTGCCTCCCAGACTGCTTGAGGGGGCAATGCGGGGACGGGGCCGGGAGCGATTGGGAGGAGATGGTGGCAGAACATCGGGGGGGAGAAGGAGGGAGCGAGGGCTGCGCATCCCCGACGAACAGCGTCGACCTTCGAGCCTGCTTTCACCACCCTGTCGGGAAACCAAGAGGTACCGATACCGCTACTCCCCGGACCTCTCCCGGAGTGCGTCCTGACCAGAATTTCGAAGCGAATCCCGCGGTGGCGACGAGGGCCTCCCAGGAGGCCCCGGAGAGGGGGAAACAAGGGAAGGGTAGCGGTATCGGTACATGTTCCTTCTCTGACCCTGGGTCCTTGGC
The DNA here is from genome assembly GCA_963575745.1 of Prorocentrum cordatum. Lineage (NCBI taxonomy): Eukaryota > Dinophyceae > Prorocentrales > Prorocentraceae > Prorocentrum > Prorocentrum cordatum. The sequence goes on along the minus strand of CAUYUJ010016475.1, from coordinate 179,868 downwards.
GCCGTGGGCGGGCCGACCCCTCACGGCTCGGTTGACGGCATCCTCCGGCGCTTCAGAGATGGGGGGGCGCGCCCGGAGATGTGGGGCCCCCCAGGGCGTGGAGGCCAGGAGCAAAGCAACTTCGCCCCAGAAGCCCGTCCCCGTCCCAGGGCCCCATCCCTCAAGGCCCCATCTAGATGACCAGATATGAATCCTGCCCCGACCTCCCACGAGTTCTAAGTGCGGGTGGGGGCTTAATTCGCTCGGGAGCTTCCGAACGAAGTGAACCCCCACCCCCCTTAGAAATCGTGGAGGGTAGGGGTAGGGTTCACAATTGGTCACCGACCATCTTCGAATCACCGGATCCTGAGGGTTTGCCACCGTTCTCTTGATATCCTCCGGCTTGGCGCCGCGAAGGGAGTGCCCCAAATCGTCCAGACTGGAGCCCCTGATCATCTCGGCGCCGCGCTTGACGCCGTCAGAGTTGGCCAGCTCCAGGGCGTCCTCCAGAAGGCGCGCGAGACGCACCCACAGGTTCACCGCCCTCCCCTCGACCTCTGCCCCGCCCCCCTGTCAAGGGCGAGAGGATGCGAGGGAAAAAAGTAACGATACACGTCGTTCGTTTCTAATCGTGCTCATTTCTAATTGTGCTCGTTTCTAATTGTACCTGGCCCCCTACTAGTGGTCAGGAAGAGGCCCAGGATAGAACAATCAGAAATGAAAGGATCTTACCCACCCAAAAAATCGAGGAAAATTCTAATAATCAGAAATTAACCATGTGTACCGCTTTTGTCTCGCCCTCCCCGGGGGCCCAGACCACCTCGCGTCGCGAAACAAAACGCGGCGGATACGTTTCACTATCTTCGGCCTCTGGGGGCCCTGGCCGGGCCTCGGGACCGTCGACGAACAAAGCAGGGCGAAAACCTCCGTCCCAGGGAAAGTGGTCCGGGCCTCTGGGGCCCACGCATCGAAAAACATTGAGCAGCTGGACGTGTCCTGTGGCGCGAGCTTCGAGGGAAACCCAGCCGCGGCGACGGGAGCTCGCTGGGACGAGCAGCGGCAGGGGCACCGCACGTCCACATGTCCCCCGTCAAGGCTGAATAAAGGGGCCCAGGGACACACACACACACACACACACAAGGAGACGCAACTCCCAGGATTCCCAACATTTTCCAATATATTTCATGGGCTTTCGTCGTCCTCATTTCACTTCCAATATTTTCCTGTATTTTTCTGGGAGTGGACGTTTGTTCGCGTCTGCGTGTTACAGGGAGGACCCCAGAGGTCACCCAGCAGCTGCGCGCCCTGCGCCGCTCGCGGGAGCGCGGCTGTCTTCGCGCCCTCGCGCGCCCTCTTCGGGCGCCCTCGAGGGCGCAGAACTACTCGCGCTCCGCGCTTCGCGGTTCGGTTTCGATCCCTCCCCATCCTCCTGGGTGGGCGGCGCGAGAGCGCGAAGTGCCGCGCTTCGCGCAGCGCGAAGCGCGAAGTGAGGCGCCCTTGCTTGGCCGACGTTCCAGTCCCCAGGACGAGGCCGCCGGTCCCTTCGGAGGGGCTGTGGAGGAAGAAGAAAAACAACTGAAACAGGAGCCTTCCAAAGGTCCGCGCGGATTTCTTGGATCGGCGCTGGGCCCCCCCGGCGGAGCCTCTGGCGCCGCCCACGGCGAGCTCCGCGCGCCACGGAGGGGGGTCCAGCGCAGATCCGAGATAGCAGCGCGGGCCTCCGAAAGCGATTCCAGGCCCGAACGTCCGACGGATTGGCTTCTTCCATCCGCAGCCTCCAGAGGTCTCAACAGCTTCCCCAAAGGTAGCTCCTCGTCCCGGAGCCACTTCTGAGGGCCCCAGGGCCGCGAAGTGGCGCCAGGAGGAGGAGGAGGGGGAGGAGGAGGAGGAGGAGGAGGAGGAGGAGAGAGGAGGAGGAGGAGGAGGAGGAGGAGGGGGAGGAGGAGGAGGAGGAGGAGGAGGAGGAGGAGGAGGAGGAGGAGGGGGCCGAAACCACGAAAGAGCACAAGGATTGAGACGCTCATTCCGCCTGAAGTCCCAGGGGAGCTGGCTCCCCACCCCGAGCTGCCCTTTGACCGCCCTGGGGGGGCTCGGAAGCGGCCCCCCTCTGCGCCCAGAGCTGCCGTATAGAGAGAGAGAGAGAGAGAGAGAAGCCTCTGGCGCGCCTTGTGGCGCCTCCCCCGAGGGCCGCCGACGCAGAGCCACGAACCACAGCAAAACATAGGATTTCGGAGGTCCGCGCGGGGCCTGTGCCGCCGACCCTGAAAGACATCGACGACGACCAGGAGGAGGACCAGGAGGAGGAGGAGGAGGAGGAGGAGGAGGAGGAGGAGGAGGACGAGGAGTACGAGGAGGAGCAGGAGGAGAACGAGGAGGACGAGGAGGTGGAGGAGGAGGAGGAGGAGGGGAAGGAGGAGGAGGATCAGGAGGAGGGGGGGGGCTTCTCAGAAACCCTCCGCGCTCCTGACGGCCCTCCTCACGGAAACCTCCTGTCCAGACATCCGACGCCTTGTTATGTCCACACGTTCCCCCCCCGAAGTCCAGAGCAGACCCTTTCGTCGCGAGCCGTTCTTCTGAGGCTCGGGGGGGGGGGGCGCCGAGGCACCCCCCCCACGGAGGCCGAGGACAGCAAGACGTCCCGCCGTGGTGTTCCTAACAATCAAGGGCCCCAGGACACACAAATAAATACACACAAGTAAAAGGATCCCCCATATCTTTCCATATGTTTAGGGTTTTCGTCTTCCCCCCCACTTCCCATAATCTCTCTTATGTTCTGGGAATCGTCCATTATTTGTGTCTCTGTGTGTTTTCTCCCTCCTGATAACGCCGCGAGCATGTGCTCGCTTCCTTCGCTCTTCGAGCACTCGCTGGGTCCCCTTCCGTCGCGCCGTGCGTTTGTAATACCAAGGAGCTGCGGTCGGACACTTCTGCTCGGCGTGTCGCGGCGGCGGCCCCGGCGACCCGCGCTGCGCCGCTGCGCCCAGCAAGCGGACAGCGTGTCGCTCCGCTCCGCGGGCTGGGAGGCTCGGAAATAGGGGAACGAACTCTATACACCTACGCTTTTTTTTCCGACCCTGCGCCGAAATTCGCATAGGAACGCGGATGCTGGTGTCTACGGGATCCTGGTGTATACATTCTTGCTTGTTTCCCTCAGAAAACGGGGGAACGTATACACCACACCTCCCCGACGTCGCCCACGACCCTCGAAATGCCGTGGGATTGAAAAAACAGCCCGCCACTGGTGATGTATACGTCCCAGTTTCCGAGGACAGGCTCGGGACGTCGAAGCCTGGGGGACCGGGACGTGGATGGCGGGTCGCGCCGAGGCGTGGCGGGCCAGCACCGACGGAGCGACACACTGCCCTGACATATCCCCAAGGAGTTCCCCCGCCCGCAGCGCTCGGCTCTTGGCCCGTGCCCCAGGGAGGACACCGCGAGCACGTGTGGGCCCTCGTCGCCTCCGAGCGCGGGAGGCGGACGTGGCTCCAGCCCAGACCGCGACGCGCAAGGGGCGCGGCCTCTCTGGCGCCCCCGTGGGTGCACTGGGCGGTCAGAGGTCTCAGGAGCCGAGCGTCTCTACAGATCCACCTCCTCGCCCCTGCCCCCTTCCTCCTCTGGATGTCTGCCTCGTTTTCTGGAGGCGGGGGGGGGAACGGGGTGGATGTGTATCGCCGTCAGCCTCCAAGATCTTCGGGGCGGGCGCGGGATACCCCCCGACCGCCTGCACGTTGACGGTCTTTGCCCTGTCGACCAGGTCTGGCTTGGACAGCGTGCCCACGACGCCTCCGAGCTTGTCCGTGGCCTCGCTTGAGCTGCCCAGATCTACGAGATGTTTGCGTTTGCAGTCTTGGCGTGGTTCCTCGAGCTCGGCATCCAGGGGCTCGTTATCGGGCCCCGGGACCATCAGACACGCATATGGGGCGCACATTTCTCCCCGAGAACGTGGCTAGGAGCTCTGGGACCGCTGATTGAATCAACAACAAAAAAACAGCGTCGGGTGTCTGGGTGAAGATCTCAGCCCCCCGAGGCCGGGGCCACTGCCCACAGCGGTGGGCTGCGCGCGTTACTGTTGGTGTGGCCCGCGCGGTCCTCTCCTCCTCTCCTCTTTCGCAGTGGCAGCCGACGGAGTCTGGAGCCCAAGCTGATTGGACCAGCGCGTCATATGATCGGCTCGCGCAGGCTGGTGGCGCCCCCTCGGTCCAAAGGCCCGTTTTCCCCGCCCGAATCCCAGGAGCTGAGCTGCCCCCACAATCGCTGTTCCTGGAGGAGGCAGCGAGCACCTGTTTTGATATAGCCTCGCCCCCCTGCTGTGAGGCTATCGACGATCGAGGCGGACTCGCCACTCACAGTCACGGCCTGCCTCCCGATCTTGAAGATCATGAGGGCTGACCCAACATGGACGTCCTCCATCCAAACATCCGATGTCTTTTTTTGATACGGCCCCCCCAGAACCCCGACCTTTTAGCAGTGGCGGGTTTTTCATCTCGAGCCGTCTTTTACCGGTCCCTGGACCCGGCGACGGCCCCCCGAGGGCGAGAACAGCCGAACGCACTCCGTCGTGATGTTTGTCACGACGCGAATATGTCTGGCTTGCGTCCTCCTTCTTCTCCTCCTCCTGCTCGTCCCGGCCCGTGGCCTGGCCCACAGCTTCCTCCACCGCGGTGCTCGCGGTGCCAGGCACAGCCTTCCCGATGTCCTTGACGGTGACGTCCTGCAGAGTCTCGGCGATTTTCTGACCGTGCTCCGTGACCTGTGTGGGGGAGGGGAAGGGCTGGAGAACCAACCCACGCGGAGATCCGTAGGATGAGCGCGATGGAGGGTTTCTCCTCTGAGGCGAAGGTAGGACAAGAAAAGACCCCTCCATGGCGCGGGGAGCACGCCAAGGGGCCAAGCGCAGATCCAAGAAAGCAGCGCGGACCTCCGACAATGTATGTTTTATGCAGTTTGTTAGAGGAAGTGTCAACACCTGAGCCGATTGGGCAGCGGATGGGGAGAGGAAGGAGGTAAGAGAGGGTACACACCCCCAGGACCTGACTGGCAACGTCCCCGAGCGAACCGACGTCTGCCTTCTTGATCGTCTCCATGACGCTGCTGGCAGTGGCGTCCTTGACGCCCTTGATCAGGCCGCCCAAGGCGCTGTCCTTCACGGCCTTCTTCACGGTCTCCGCCTGCCAAAGTGGCCCTTTTGTCAACCATGCCTGCCATACTTCCTCAACCCTCTCTTTCCATTCCCCTTCACATCACCATCGATATCATTTCCATGCCCCCATCACATCACCACGGCCACCAACGCACGGATCTGTCATATCCGCCACCGTACATCCTGGCAGCTTGAGGCGTGGCATCAGTAACGTCAAGAGCTGCCAAGTAGGGTTGTTGTATGTCTTCGACCCCCCCCCGTTCAGTAGCTCTCAGACGCTACCCCTCCCCTCTCCCGAAGATCCCTGGGCGGCCCGACGCTTTAATGGAGCTCTCCAAGGCCCTCCAGAGGATTCCACTACGACCTGTGAAGGCCATGAATGCCGCCAACATGGCCCCATCTTGCCTGAAAGGGCACCCAACAGTCTAAGCAAAACACCCCAGGGCGCGCCCAAGTAAGCCCCCATGGGCTTTCAAGACACGAAGGAATAGGCCAAGCGACCATCCAGGAAGGCCCAACTCATCTTAACACCTGAAACACCAACAAAGCTAGTGTATGTACATCTGCGTGCCTAGGCAATGCTTCCTAGGAGGAGCCACGCGGAGGCCAAAAGAGCAGAATCAAGCCCTCAATCAGGACAGCCCCTCTCGGGCCTCCTCTCGGACCTCCGAACGGAAGTCCTCAAGATGTCCCCACGGGAGCCCAGGACAGCCCCAAGACAGCCCAAGCAGGCCCTTCGAAAGCCCCATCAAGACTGGAAACGCGAGGTGACACATGCTCGGTCTTCTGGGCGGCGCTCAGAGCGTCGCCACACGGAGGGCTGCGCTGGCGCGCGAGCGCTGCGGCGGAACGTTTGCCGCAGGCAGCTGCATGCGAAGTAGAATTATAGATCTGCGCATCTGCATCAGCACGTGCACGCAAACGTATACTTCTACACGTGTGCACGGGCAAATGCGTGAGCATGCGCGTACGTCAGTTCATCGATGGAGAACAACTGCACATACTTACACCTTCCGTCGCCACTTACACTGTGAGGAAGATGCCAGCGCATGTAACATCTGAGGCAATGATTCCCTGGCCTTCTAGCCTAGCGCCCCACAGGCCTCTCTCCCATGGGGGGGCAAGGAGGCTCACAGTGCGAACATTTTTTCTCACGCGGTGCCTACCTGTTGCATGTCGCCTCCCAGTTCCTCCGGCTGGGATCTGGGACAGAACGAGCCTCGCTGCCCGATGTGGGTCCGACGACCAAATGCCCGAGGTGGACAACACCTTGTTCAAACAAACAATATTTGGTTAAACAGCCTGAGGACCAAACCACGCAGGTGCAAGTCGGCCAAACTGGCGGCTGCATCACCGTCTCGAGGATTGGGGAGACGTTGAACTCGAGTTCGAGGGACTTGGGTTGGCCCGACGGGGCCGTGAGGGAAATCACGAGACCCAGTCCGAAATTCGACGCGAGCTCCCGCTGCAAACATCGCACGAGGAATTGGACCGCCAGCACTCAAAACGGGCCCGTCAAAAAAACGCCGGCCAACCCGAGCATCGGCGAACTCGAGTCTTATATACACGTCGTTCACGTCTAACCGTGCTCGTTTCTGAGTGCGCTCGCTGCTAACTGTTCCTGGCCCCCTAGTGGCCAGGAAGAGGCCCAGGATAGAACAACTAGAGAGGAAAGGACCTTGGCCCCCCCAACAAAAACCAGAGAACCTTCGAAGAAGTAGGAATGCACAAAGCGTGCACGCCCCCCCTCCCCTCCCCGAGGAGGGCCCGCGGAGACAACGGTGGCTCCCCCGCCCGGCCCGCGCTCGCCGAAGATCTCTCACCGGACTCCTGCCGGGAACCACCCCAGCGCGCCTCGGGGCGGATCCGGCCGTGGCGACGAGAAGCCCCCCGGAGGCCCCCAGGAGAACGCGCCTTTTCTGATCGGCGGCCGCGAGGAGCCGAGCAGCGTGCGGGCGACGGCGTGGCGCATCCGCAGCGAACTGCGGCACGAAGGGCGGGGGAGTCGCGTGCGAAGCCCAGGAAGGAGGGCCGGAGGAGGGCCCCGGGCAGGCGAAAGGGGCCGCGCTCAGACCATGCACATCTTCGCGTGCGTGCCGAGGTGCACGGGCAGGTCGAGGTCGAAGCCCATAGAAGTACACAGCATGAGGGTGGAGCGCCGCACGCCGGAAGAAAAAACGAAACACGCCAAAGAAGGCCGCCGTTGACTCGACTTGCCCCACTCCCACGGCACGACTGCCGCTCCGACTTTTCCCAGCCGCGGCCCAGAGATCCCGAGTCCTTCCCCGGGGGCGATGCAAGTGCTATAGCCCTGGAGACCGAAAGAGCCGCCGAGATCGACGGAACACTGCCGTCGCTGCGGGTTGAAGAAGTCCCTCTGTCAGGGCTCTGGGAAGTACCGATCGCCTTCGGCGAACTGACAATGACGTGAACAGAAGAACTCCGAGGTCCGAGCGGAGTCCTCGGATCCACACTGGGGCCCCCTGGCGGCGCCTCCAGCGCCGCCTCTGGCGCGCTTCGAACGCCAGGAGGGGTCCAGAGCAGATCCAAACAATTCGCGCAGAGCTTCGACAATTTATGTTTATGAATGTTTTTCTTCTTCGACGTCTGTCCTCCATCTCCGATCCCTCCCTCCCTCTTCAACCTCACCCTGCTGGGAGAATAGGTGTTACATGAGATGCAGAGGTGTTTTGCATCTGGATCAGCATGGCTTGCGAGTAGGCCACACCCAAAATGGCTAAGCAGTTAGGCAACTCCGCTAAGTGGCTGGAGCCCACTTAGCCTGGATTGTGACCCCGCTTAACCCACTTGGGGTACCTGTTGCCCGCTTATGTGCTGGATTGGGCTAAATATGAACTTTGCATAGCGTGTCGAGGCGGCGGCCCCGAAAACACGTTATGCCCTGTAAGCGGATCGAGTGTCGCTCGGTTCCGCGGGGCGGGAAGCGGCCCAGGAAAGCTCGGGACTTTGACGCCTGGGGACCGCGACGTGGGTAGCGTGTCGCGCCGAAGCGCAGCGGGCCAGAACTGGCTGAGCGACACGCAAAGCCAAAGTTCCTGACCGTAAGTCGCTTGGGGCATCTGTGACCCGCTGGTAAGCCAAGTCTGGGCCAACTGTAACCACCATGGCATCCGCTCACACCCTCTCCGCTCAAGGGTCGAGACTGCCGGGGACCCCGCATGAAGAACAGCAAGACATCGGATGTCTGGGTTGAGGCCGCCCCCGGGAACGCTTCGCGCCCCCGTCAAGGCCGCGCCCGGCCATCTCCTCCGTCAGCCGAGGAGGAGGGGGGCGGGGAGGGGGGGGGACGAGGAGGAAAGGGAGGACGGCTGATAAGCCTACTCCCTCGGCCCCCCCCGCGGCGATCCCGGTGGTGGAAGCCTTGTCCCCTGGCGCGGGGGCCAGCGGCGGCGGGGTCGTCGACCCGCCGGTCTCGGGCTCGGCCTCGCCGGGCCCCGTGCCGCTGCCGGTGGTGATGGAGACCTTCGCCAGGGAGAGGGGGGCACGGCCCAGGCCTCCAACGTATTGAACAAAAACAATGCGGAAGCGTTTCGTCGTTATCAGCCTCCGGGGGCCTTCACGGGGCCGCGGGACTGTCAAATAACGACTCAGATGGGGAGAACATTGTGTCGCGAGCGGAGAACGTGTCCATATCTGCGCTCTCGCGGTCTAGATTACAGGGAGCAATCCCGCGGATACGCGGTCGCACGGATACGTTCCGCGCCTGGCACCCGCGCGGGGAACCATTCATGATGGGGAAAAATCCAGATGGAGAGATCGCTGAGCCATAAAATCTAAGGAACGCGTGGGCGGAAGAGCGAACGACTGGCAATTCTCTGGGGAAATCACCACAGACAGCGAGAACGCGGAGCGCCCCACGACTGCGATGCAGACAGCAGCACGCATCACAACTGCGACGCGGACGAACGAAGCGCAACACAACTGCGAGGTGCAAGAGAGGGGAAGGACACGGTGAGATGGGAAGACGGGGGCAGGAGAGGGGAACTCTCGTGGAACAAAAACATGATTGATAACGTCATGACTTCTTGCGCACGTGTTGGGAGCAATGTTCCCATCTTCTTCTGTATGCGCATCGAGGGTAGTCAGCAATATTCAAACCGTTGGCCTGGTACTCACGAGAGGCCGAAATGATGTACCAGTTACTGATACCTAGATTGTCCAGCCCCCCTACCTCCCTCTCTTCCCCTCCCGTCGGATCGACCAGGAGAGGATACCATCCTTGGGCCGCATGGAGCCCTGAGGCCTCTAGGGCCCTCGCGGGGTGGCCTCCGAGAGCATCCTGCTACGCCGCGTGTTCTCCTGAAGCCCCTGGATCGTCTGGAGGCCTCGTGGCTCCTGCAGCCTCCTGGAGCGTTCTCTCCTCCTCATCCCTCCTCCTCCTCGTCCTCCTCTCCTCCTCGCCCTCCTCATCCCTCCTCCTCCTAGCGCGCCCCCCCTTCGACCCCTTTCCATCCAGAGGTGGGCGGCGAAAGCGGCGCAACGTAGCACTTGTCATGGGAAAGTTCCCCGCCGCGCCGCGACGAAATATACAGCGCGGCCGGCGGCCTCCAACTCGCGGCCCCTTGGGCCCTTGGGGCTTTGCGGGGGGGGTGCTCCTCCTGGAGCCGCCTGGGCCCTTGCGGGTTGGCCTCCTGGAGCCTCCCGGGGCATCGCCGGGTGGCTCCTGGAGCCTCCTGAGAGCCAAAACGCTCGAGTTCCCAGAGGCCAGGGGCCCGCGAGGTAAAGGAGCTGGATGGAGAGGACGACGAGGAGGAGGAGGAGGAGGAGGAGGAAGAGGAGGAGGAGGAGGAGGAGGAGGTGGAGGATGGATGGGACGTCATCAAAGAAACCCTGGCGACCGTCAGCACGCTGACGACCGTAAGGGCCTGAGATGTGTTTTAGTCATTTACGCGGCCGCGCTCCCCGCGCGCGGCCGTAGCGCACTCGACGGCGGCGCCCAAGGCGCGTCCGCTCGCTCCTCGCTGGGGAGGGGCTGCAAGGTCCCCCAGGCGCGGCGGTGGCCCAGCGGGGCGCCGCGCTGGCGGCACTTCCCCGCCCTCCGCCAGCCGCCGCAGCAGTCAGCTACTACTCGCCCCTGCGCGCGGCCTGGGGGGGGGGGGGACCGCGAGGTCCCCCAGGCGCGGCAGGGGCCCCGCGGGGCGCCGCGCTGGCGGCCCTCCCCCACTTGCGGAAGCGCGCCACTCCTCCTCGCGGGGCGGCCGCGAGGTTGCTCCTGGCTCGGGGGCGGGGCCTCAGGTTGCTCAGCGAACTGCTCCCCGCCCCGCCCGCCCTGTCCATCGCGCCGCCCCCGCTTGCTGCCGGGGCCCCGCCCGCGCCGACCCCGCCAGCGGCGGCGCGCTCTCCCACCCTCGCGCCAGCGGCGGCCCACGGGCAGGGCCGCAGGCCCGTGGCGCTCGGAGGGACCGCGGGCAGCAGACGGGGCAGCCGCCGCAGCTGCCGTCTTGCCGCGCATTGTGAACTGCGCCAGCCCATCCTGCAGCCAAGCGGACGGGGATGGCGCGGGAGACGGTGGCGCCCAGCGGCTGGCAGCTCTGGACGGCGAACGGCCCCTCGACCTGGATCGACGGGGTGGCGGGAACCAGGGCGGCTGCTGATCGGTCGCCGTTCGCGCTGGGCGGTCGCGCAGCCAAGCTTCCTCGCGCAGTTATTCGGCCATCCTTTCCCTCGTGCGCCAGGCTTCTTTAGGCGTCATGTTCTCGAAGAGGGCGTGGAAAGGCTCCGTCGCGAGGAATTCGGACATCTCCCCCATGCAGTGGGCCACCCACCCCGCGTGCCCAATGGCCAGGTTGGGGATCCACTGCCCAGCAAGGTCGGCCAGCCCGTCGAGGAAGTGCCTGAGCCGCTGCTCTGCCTGGTGAGCGTGGAAGTCCGTGGCCGCGGCTGGATGGCTGGCTCGCGGGGCACGCATCCACGAGCAGCGCGCCCCCTTCGGGGCACCGGCACGACGTGGCGACTTTGAGCTTGGAACGCTCCCTTTTGCGGGCCCCCCCCCTATCACTTTGCGCTCTGACGCCTCCAGCATGGAGTGGCGGCATGGTGCCTGAGGTGTTCCCTCACGCGGGGGCTTCCTCGGGACTTTGGGTCGCCCTGCCGACGCAACCGCCGCTGCCGCCCTCGAACATGGCGCGGGGCTGGTCCTGCTGCAGCCCTCGATCACGTGCACTGCGATGGTAGTCCCCGAGACTCTCCACTACACCGTGCTCGTAGAAGCTGCTGGGGCCGACCCGCTTCGGCGCGGGCAACGGCGCGCGCGCGCTGCGACGGTGGCCCCCGCGACTCTCCGCTACGCCGCGCGCCGTGCTTCCGCTGGGCGGGCCACCCCTCGCCCCGCAGGGGCCAGTCGAACATGTCCGTGCCCCCGCTGGGCGGGCGTCTGCCCCTGGCGCACTGGCCGCGCAGCGGTCGTCGCAACCGCGGCGCCTCGAGGCGCGGGTCCCACCGGGGGCCCGTCCTTAGGACAACGAACCGCTTGCGCAATAGGACTGCCATCAAGAAGCTCCGATGATCCGACTTGCGGGCCAAGTGGGACCTGCCGAGCCACCGCCTCAGGCTCTCGCGCAGGGGATGACTTCCCGGGGCCAGCGTCGCGTTGAGGAGCTCAAAGCACTGCCCCTGCCGCGCGCGCCGGTCGCTGCTCTGAAGTGCTGCGCCATTGAACCAGTGCGCTGCCCAGTCGCGAAGGTCGCGGCGCATGTCCAGGCAGCCTCTCTCGACATGGCGGCGATCTGGGGGGGCAGGGCGCGGGGGGCCCGCACGTAGCCGACGGGGGCTGGCCCCCTCGGCCTCCAGGATCTGGGCCCTGAGCTTCGCCCCGCTGGCAGCGGCCAGGGCGAAGCGGGCGGCAGCAGCCCGCTTGCGCCTGGTCGCGCAGCGGCCGTCGCAACCGCTGCACCTCGTGGCGCAGGCCCCACCGGGGGCCCGCCATCATGACAACCATCCGCTCGCGCAGAAGGACTGCCACCAGGAGGCTCCGATATGACGGCTTTCGGGCCAGGGGCGGGGCCTAGCAGGGCGGCGCGACGTCTGCTGGGAGACGCCGTGCCGCTGGGGCTCCTCCTCTGGGACTCTCGAGGGTGGCTGCCTGTGCCGCGGGAGGCATGAAGGAGGAACTGAACCTTCTCCTGCAGGGTGCGTTGGTCGGCGCTTGCGCGGGTGCCGCTGCCTCCGCAAAGGGCTGGGGGCACCTGCGCAGCTGCCGCTGGACGTGGGGGCAAGCTGTCGCTCGGCAGATGCTCAGGCTCAGCCCGCGCGGTCGAGCTGGCCGTGACCGTCGCCATGGTGGTCGCCTCGCAGTTGAGGATGCCTCCGCCCGAGTATGGCGCCGCGTGGTCCTGGAGCCATAGCCTGAGGCCTGGCATGGCCGACGGCGCCTCAAACTGCCTGGCCCTCCTTGGTGCCTGTCTGCTGCGCTCCCGCTCTGTGGATGGTCCCCGTGCCCATGGAGACTGGGTTGCCGTGGGTGACCTCATGAACGTGGTCGAACATGACCCAGTCGATGTCTGAAAGGTGGCAGGGTCCCGCAGCCGCCCCCTTGAGCGTGGCGAGGGGGAAGGAGGAGGAGGAGGAGGAGGAGAAGGAGGAGGACTCCAAGACGATACTCTTCCTTCGGGGTGGAAAGCCCCCAGGTGGCTGGACATTAGAGGAGCAGCCACCAGAATTAGGGCTTCAAGCCCTGGCGCGCGTCGTTTGGTGCCCTCCAAGATTGAGTGTGGCAATGCATGATGGGGACACATCCCCAACAGGACTATGGCAAACATGAGGGGCCACGGTCCCGACATGTGCATGGCAACCTACGTGGGGTCAACACTCAAACCAGCCACGCATGAGGGGCCACAGCCCCAACATGTCTATGCCCAGGCTGGCAACGGGGTCAACACTCCAACATGCGGGGTCCATGCATGAGGAACCAAATGTGGCAGCAGGAGAAGGAACATATGTTTTCCGCTTGGGCCACAACGGTTTCAATGCACAGCGGCTGCTACATTTCGGGCGTGCCGGCCCATCCGCTATCGCTCTGCGGCCTCTGGGCACACACAACCCTGGGAGTGAAACGTAAAACTAACACTATCCCCGATAATCTGGACCCCTGAACAGAAAGCTAAACCCATACCCGATGATCTGGACTCCTGAAACACAGGAGGAGGAAGAGGAGGAGGGGGAGGAGGTGGATGAGGAGGAGGAGGAGGAGGAGGAGGAGGAACAGCAAGAGGGTGGGATCATGGAGCGGTAGGATGCAAAGGTGAAGCAGCAGCAGCAGCAGCAGCAGCAGCAGCAGAAACGGCGATTCCACCGACCCCCTGCCCCGAAAGGGAGCGGCATGAGGCAGAGGTGAAGCAGCAGCCACTCGACTCCCCCCAGAGGTAACTCCTCCTGGTAGGCCGTTCCCCTCCCTCCCTCTATCTCTGCCCCCTCTCCCCCTTCTTCGAGGACGTGCTATCAGCGCTAACCCAGGCCAGCCAGGGCGGGCCGCGAAGCAGCTCCCAAACGCGGGTCAGCGGAAGGAGGGGACGGGACGTCGGCTCCGCACGGCCCCCCCAAGCGCGGGTCGGCCAGAGGAGATCGCAGGGAATTGGCCGACCCCCATTAGCGCTGACCCCTCTTACGTGCGTCCGTCCCGACGTCTCCCCCCCCCCTCCGCAACCTGGCGCCCCCGCCCCCATGGCCTTGGGCCCCCCGCCCCCCGTGGGACCGCCGGCAAGCTCCCCGCCGCGGTCCGCACCGCGTCCTCGGGCCCGGGGGATCGCGGGCCGGCTTGCGAACTGGGCTCGCCAGCACGCAGCTCGCATGTGCGGATCGGACAGCTCAGGAGGAGAAAGGTCGAAGGAGAAACCTATACTGATACCGCTACCCTGCCCGTGTCGCCGCGAATCCTCGCCAGAACGCGCCACGGGAGAGGTCTGGGGAACAACGTATCGGTGCGTTGCCCACCCCCGAAGAGGAGGCCCCCCCATCTCCTTATCTTTCCTTCGGCTACGAGGGGAGGGAGGATGAGGAGCTGGATGAGGGTGCCTCTTGATCGCTGTAGGGTGGTGTTTCTGGGGTCGCGCAGCGGGAAGGACCACCCCCCCTCCTCCTGCTCCCTCGGCTCCTCGAGGGGAGGGAGGATGAGGAGCTGGAGGAGGTTGGCTCTTGGCCGCTACAGGGTTGTGCGTTGGGGTTGCGCAGCGAGCGGCGCGGAGCAGCAGCAGCAAGCAGGAGGAGCAGGAGCAGGAGCGGGCAGAAACAGGAGCGGCCAGGTTGTTGATGCGACGCGGGGCATTGCAGAGTGCGTGTTGATTTTGCGGCTGAGCAGGTGGGTGGCGCAAAGACTCTGAGAGTAACCACTTCCGCCACCGTCCAGCTGAACCCCCGAAGTGGAAAAGGACAAGACTGAAAAACATGTTTCTGACCGCGTCAGCCCCCTGCGTGCAGCTGAAAGTATTGTCCCCCTTTGGGGAGTGGGCAAGAGGGAGGAGGGACGGTGAAGAGATGGAGTCACCAACGGGCGAAGAACGGCACAACGTTAAATCATCCACCCATGCAAACGTTTGCTCATTCGGCGTTTCGACATTGGCCGGAAAGGGGGGGGAGGGGGGGGGATGCTTGGGTCCGGTCCTATGCTTCATGCGAGTGTTTGCAACAGTGCGTCCTATGGGGGAGATTCCACCTGCTTGAAACAAGCGCGAAAACAGCCAAGATCTACTCCATGGGAGGGGAGGGATGAGGTACGAGGGCCCGCGCCGATCGGCAAAACAATGAATAGGACAACGATCACCATCGGGGCTTGTTCCAAGACGACTCGAAAGCTTGTGCACCGAAGGTGGCACAGCAGGCGCACAGACCTTCCAGCCGCCTCTGGACAGGGGGCTCCGCTGGCAGAACCGATTTTTTTGGTATACCGTTTGGTATACCGTTCCTCGCCCTCTGCAGAGTGAAGGGGGAGGGCGGGAACCATGGCGGGCGGGCGGCGGGCGGACAAACGTGGGGTGTGGAGGAGGTAGGCCGGAGAAAACCAAACAAACACCAGCGATGATGCAATTCACCATTTAGTCGCTGGCTCCCTCCTCGCACGTCTCTACAAGCCCCCTTGGAAGACCAACACCCAATGAGCACGCCACTTCAAGCAATTATCCTGTTATCATAAGGAACTGGTTCGCATGCTTCTCGCGCGCCACCAGAAATGCGGGAAGGAACGGTCTTCCAACAAAACGAGGTGTCCGACGACAACTCGCTAAAAACTTGATCCAATCAGTGGAAATTTCGAACAGTCTTACACTTATGGTCCTGCGTATTGGAGATATGGTGAACATAGCCTCGCGTCGGGAAAACATAATAAAAGAAAACGTCTTCCATCCGTACCGCTGTTATGTTTATCGCAAGTCGAGACGTGTGGCCCGAGGTAAACCAATCCTGGAATGGGCGGAAGGGAGAGCGAGAGAGAGAGAGAGACAAACAAAACAACAAGAGAGAGAGAGAAATATGAGGAGAGTAATACATAACGGGAGAGAGAGGGAAAGAGAGAGAGAGAGAGAAAGACATAGCGTGATATATGAAGAGGGCATGAAAGGGGAGAAAGAGTGAGAGAGAGAGAGCGATACATATAGAAAAGGAAAGAGAGAGAGAGAGAGAGAGAGACAGAGACAGAGGGAAAGAGAGAGAGAGAGAAGGAGAGAGAGAGAGAAGGATATAAAGAGGGGGCAAGGGGGAGTGAGAGAAGACACGCGAACTAGAAGCTGAGAGAGAGGAAGAGAGGGTGTGTGTGTGAGGGAGAGAGAGAGAGAGAGAGAGAGAGACCAGCAAGTCTTGAGAAAAATGGTGCGTTGCATACACGAAGAAGGAGACAAGGGAGAGAAAACATATAACTAGAAACATACAGCAAGAGAGGGATAGAGAGAGAGAGAGAAAGCGAGAGAACAACTAAATAACGAAGGAGAGATACAGCGAGAAAGAGAGACATAACGAGAGAACGGGAGAGAGAGAGAGAGAGAAAACGCCAGAACACGCGAGAAAGAAAGATAAACAAAACAAGCGGATAGAGACAGGGAGAGAACCAGCGAGAGAAAGACAGAGAAAGAGAAACACGCACCAAAACAAAGAGGAAGAGGGACACAGACGGAGAGAGAGAGAGGGCACAACAACAAACAACAGCACATATACACATAACAGAGAGAGAGAGAGAGAGAGAGAGAGAGAGAGAGAGAGAGAGAGAGAGAGAGAGAGAGAGAGAAAAAAAAAAAAAAACAGAGAGAGAGAGAGAGAACCCAGAAATCGAGAGAGAGAGAGACAACAAAACTATATATATATACATGTATATGTATATATTATACAGAGAGAAAGAGAGAGAGAGAGAGAGAGAGAGAGAGAGAGAGAGAGAGAGAGAGAGAGAGAGAGAGAGACAGACAGAGAGAGAGGGATAGTGAGAAAGAGAGAGAGAGAGAGAGAGAGAGAGAGAGTGATACATACTACACAGATTTCCCCACACAAAAAAAAGGCCAATCGTCTCTGCCGCGGCCCCAAACTACACAACCGAAGGCGCGTGGCGACATGCTGACACGGGGCCGCCGTCAACCCCTTTCACTGCGGCAAATGTAAATCGAATGCGCGCGGCACAGACGAAAGCCCCTTCGTGACCCCCCGCCTAAAACTGTAGATTTTGCAAGCCTTTTAAAACGAACGCGCGCGGCGCCAAAGCGAACGCCCTAGTTTGAAGACCGCTCGCCCTTCGTTCTCGTCTGCGCTGCAAATTTGTAGAACGGGCGCGCGCGGCGCGGCGGCGAGTGCCCCAATCTCTGAACCTCCCGCCATCGGTTTCAAATGTCGGACTTCAGGGCCGCGCAAGTCGAGGGGGACTTTGGGAAAACGCCAAGCCACCCAACCGACGCGTTTAGCTGGCGCGGCGGTGAGAAATTATCCTTGCGCAAGGATGATGACGACGAGGAGGGGGAGGAGGAACAGGACGACAAGGGGCTTGTTTCCCCACCCCCATGTATCGCAACAGGTCGGCAATCTGCATGGGTCGAGCCGCTAAACACCGCGCGCGCCCCTCGATGGCCTGCCGGGCAAAGTTTCGGCTCTGCCTTCCCTGACGTCGCCAGCTTTTGAAGGAAGAGGAACAACCGTCGACAACGACGGCGCGCGCGTGCATTCAGCAGCGCGAGGACAACGAAGATAAGATGGCCACATATCAAGCAGAAATCAAAAAGGCACCCAGTACCCCCATCCGGGTGGTAATGATGAGATGAGAGAGCGACTTGCAGGGGCAGCGGTTGGACAGGAGCAAAAAGAATGGGATGCTGTCAGCACGTAGGTTACAGCGGCCGAAGACGCGCGCGCCTGCGGTCGGCCTAAATCTCCGGATCGCCGGCCAGGCATCGAACGCGGCCAAAATCATGGATGCGCAAATTCTTGCCCAAGACGTCAAACCGAAGAACGACATGATCAGCATCGGCACGAGTAGCACAGGCATCCAATGTTTGACGCGGGCGCGAGCAAGTTTACTGGCGCAAACGTGAATGCGATTTTGCAAGGGGAACTTGGCGATGGCACTCTGGAGCCTCTTTGGGGGGCTGTCCACGGGGGCCTTGGGAGTCGAGGAGCAATCATGGAATGCCTGCGCATGTGGCTGAAGATGGGGCGATCGAAGTACTCGTTCATGCTGTGGCCTGGGGCGCGGTCGTCGCCCTCGCATGCCCCTTGGAAGCGCGCTTGCACGATGTCAAACAGCTCCGACCAACTAGCCACGCGCAACATAGAAGCCCCGCGCATAATTTCCACCGGCCTGAATCGGAGCGGGGGCCCCATAGCCATCAGGTGGAACGCGCTTCTGGGGGGGAACGCATGGCCGGGAGCTCGGCGAAGGAGTTGATGGGCGCCCCTCTCGCGCCGCAGGAAGGCGGCTGTCGGCCGATCAAATTGCGCAACGTGGGAAACGACGGGCAACGCGTGCATGTTGAACCCCTGGATGGACTGGATGAAACCTTGGCCTGGTTTCCGAACGCCCTCGGCCCTCGCCCTGAGTTTGGCGAAAGCGGAAGCCCGGGCATTCGAACAGGCGCCATGCCCGACGATGACCCCAACGAGCTCCCCCGAGCGACGGACTGGATGCGAGGGGGCGTCGGGCCCCTGGGCCGAAAGAAACTTTCCTGGCCTTCTGGGTCTCCTCAACGCGCAGCATGACTCTCGCGCGCTTGCCGCGGTTGACCGCGAGCCCAGCGAGGGCAGAGGTGGACTCCATCCGTTCCACAATCGTCGGCAACACTCAGAATAAGAACCCCCCAAAAAGAACCCCAGCGTCGGCTTCATCTGCGCGAGACAGCGGATGAGAGGGTCGGCGACAAGAGCGGGCGGCACATCGCTGAGCGGGCGCCCCCGCGCCACCCCCCCCCGCCCCCGCGCCCGCGCTTCCCAGGGCCCCCGACCGCGATGGCCGAGAATGCCCCATCATATAACTCTCTGGCGGCGGGGGCCACAAGGGGGGGGCAGGTGCATTGGGAAAAGAACTCGCGCGACCCAGCTCAGGAAGACGCCGGCGAGGGCATTTTTAGGGCCGAAAAAGGCGCAGCCGCGCTACGACTTCATCAAGACAGAGCCCCAAATCGCGATCATCCCGCCCACGTTGATGACGTCGTCGGTCATCGCCCCCCCCTGACGAACCCCCTCTGCGCCTCGCGACATTCATCGGCGGCGACTTCGCTCAAAACCGAAGCGATGGCAGCGCTGAGTGTTGAAAAGAATAAGCGGGCCAACGGCAGCGTGATCACGCGCGCCCCCCACGCCCGCCAGATCCCCCCCGACGCGCGTTGATATCCTGCTGCGCGCAGCCCCCGGCCAAGAGATGCCCGCGCAACTGGTTGGGCGCGGGGGCCGGCCCCTTGTCGCGCAGAGTAGGGTGCCCCTTCGGGGCCGGATGCGGACCCCCTCTCGGGGCGGAGAAACCGCGAAAAAAAATATTCACTGCGTGGGGATCCCCACATGTGCATCTCCTTGCTGGCGCTCCCTTGGTGGTGGGACTCGGTGAGGACGAATCTGGATTTAAGTGTGACTGAGCTGCCTCTCTCTCTCTCTCTCTCTCTCTGCTCTCTCTGTCTCTCTCTCTCTCTCTCTCTGCCCTTATCTCTGTCTCTGCCTCTCTTCCCTGCCTCTCTCTCTCTCTCTCTGCCTCTCTCTCTGCCTCTCTCTCTCTGCCTCTCTCTCTCTCTCTGCCTCTCTCTCTGTGCCTCTCTCTCTCTGCCTCTATCTCTGCCTCTCTTTCTCTCTCTCTCTCTCTCTCTCTCTCTCTCTCTCCTCTCCCTCTTCTCTCTATTCTCTCTCTGCTCTCTCCTCTCTCTCTCACTCTCTCTCTCTCT
>CAUYUJ010016475.1:150588-160304 GCA_963575745.1 Prorocentrum cordatum | reverse complement strand
CTCGCGCTCGCGCGCTCTCTCTCTCTCTCTCTCTCTCGCTCTCTCCCGCTCTCTCTCTCTCTCTCTCTCTATCTCTCTCTCTCTCTCTCTCTCTCTCTCTCTCTCTTCTCTCTCTCTCTCTCTCTCTCTCTCTCTCCTCTCTGCTCTCTTCGCTACTGGCTTCTGACGGAGTCTGGGTTAGGTGAGCCTGAGTGTGGGTGAGTCTGAGTATGGGTACGTCTGTGTGTGCCTGACTCTGAAGAAATGAATCTGAGTGTGAGTGAGCTTGTGTATGAGTGAGTCTGGGTGCGAGTCTGAATCCCAATGGTGCCCCTGGCAGTGTCTGGCGACTAGGAGGCCCGGGTCGACTCCTCTTTGGGAAGCCAAAATGCTGCCCCTGGCAGCGTTTGGTGACTATGAAGCCCCTGGTGGACCCCCCCTGGGGCTCCCAAATGATGCCCCTGGCAGCGTTTTGTGACCATGAGGCTCTCAAGAGATACATGTTGGGGGCGCCAAACGGCAATTCTAGCTGAGACGTCCCACCAAAATCGGCGCGAACGGGCTCGTGAGATCAGCCAGGGTGGCTCCCCCTTGGGGCTCCCAAATGATGCCCCTGGCAGCGTTTTGTGACCATGAGGCTCTCAAGAGATACATGTTGGGGAGGCCAAACGGCAATTCTAGCTGAGGCGTCCCACCAAAATCGGCGCGAACGGGCTCGTGAGATCAGCCAGGGTGGCTCCCCCTTGGGGCTCCCAAATGATGCCCCTGGCAGCGTTTTGCGACCATGGGGCTCTCAAGAGAGACATGTTGGGGAGGCCAAACGGCAATTTTAGCTGAGACGTCCCACCAAAATCGGCGCGAACGGGCTCGTGAGATCAGCCAGGGTGGCTCCCCCTTGGGGCTCCCAAATGATGCCCCTGGCAGCGTTTTGTGACCATGAGGCTCTCAAGAGATACATGTTGGGGAGGCCAAACGGCAATTCTAGCTGAGACGTCCCACCAAAATCGGCGCGAACGGGCTCGTGAGATCAGCCAGGGTGGCTCCCCCTTGGGGCTCCCAAATGATGCCCCTGGCAGCGTTTTGCGACCATGAGGCTCTCAAGAGATACATGTTGGGGAGGCCAAACGGCAATTCTAGCTGAGACGTCCCACCAAAATCGGCGCGAACGGGCTCGTGAGATCAGCCAGGGTGGCTCCCCCTTGGGGCTCCCAAATGATGCCCCTGGCAGCGTTTTGTGACCATGAGGCTCTCAAGAGAGACATGTTGGGGAGGCCAAACGGCAATTTTAGCTGAGACGTCCCACCAAAATCGGCGCGAACGGGCTCGTGAGATCAGCCAGGGTGGCTCCCCCTTGGGGCTCCCAAATGATGCCCCTGGCAGCGTTTTGTGACATGAGGCTCTCAAGAGAGACATGTTGGGGAGGCCAAACGGCAATTTTAGCTGAGACGTCCCACCAAAATCGGCGCGAACGGGCTCGTGATATCAGCCAGGGTGGCCCCCCCTTGGGGCCCCCAAATGATGCCCCTGGCAGCGTTTTGTGATCATGAGAGAATGTGAGTGACATCTCTTATCTTGTCTTAGCTTATCTTATATCAACTCATTTTATCGCATCATATCTTGTCTTATCTTATTACTCCATAGGCTGTCTTATCTTATCGATTATCCTACCTTGTCATATATCTTATCTTACCTTATCATATTTTGTGCTATCTTATCTTATCTTGTAGTATCTTATATTGTCTTGTCTTATCTGGTGATTATCATTGGGAGGAGGGAGGCGCGAGCGGGAGGAAGGAGGAGCAGTGGGAGGCGTCAGAGTAATAACAAGAACCCAAATCCTTAGGATATGGGGACAAATTCTGCAGAGATCAGCGAAACAAGCCCCGATGTGTCGAGTTGACACACTACCCCCCGTCCCTGCTCACGTTCAGGGGAGTCGCGGAGGGGGCGACGCGCGGGGGGGGCCCCCTCCTCTTCGTCATCGAATGCCTTCCCATGGCGGCGGCCTCATTCGCATCCGAGTGGACGAAGCCGTTTGGCATCGCGCCCGCGATGAGCCGAACTCCGACGGCAGCAGCAGCAAGACGGCGACCCCGAAGTATATCACGTAATTTGGCTGCCACGGGGCAGGGCTCAGACCCGATGATCCCCCCCCGCCCCCGCCCCGCCCTATCCCCCCCTAATTCGGCGAGTTGTTCGCGGGGCTCTCTGCGGTCCAGCCAGCCCGCGGTCTCGGTGTAAAAAACCGGGACAACTCGCGGCAACCCCAGCGCGCTCTCCGAGCACGCCTCGCGCTGCCAGCGCGGCGACGGCGCTGGCAATCTCGACGAGTCGGCGGACGCGCCCGGCGGCGAGGCGGAAGATTTCTCTGATCTCGGCAACTTGCTCGCGAGGTCCAGGAGAAAGACCCGCGGCTGAGATCGCGTCTTCAACGAAACTGCCGGATTAGGAGTACCTCGACACCCAAGAAGGAATGCCCCGCCTGGTTTCTCCTGGCGCCCCGGGGACCGTCAGTGACAGGAAAAAGAAGAAGCGCGCGGTCGAAATGTTCATGCCGCGGAGAGACCTCCCAGAACACTTTCAAATTTGGCCTGTAGTCGAGCGCGGCAGGGATGTCGATATTGGTGCATCTGCGATCGTGAATTGCGCGCGTGTCTCTATCGTTGATCATGGCGCGACGCGCGTGAGCAATCTGTTCAACTTCTGCGCGCCGGGAAAATAATCGAATGATGTAGCTAATCGCGATGGCGAGAGTTTGGATGTGGAGGCCGGAGATAACAACGACATTCACAGTGCCCATGAAACCAATGGCGCCCATGATGATGTTCACCGCCTCGCGCCGCGGCAGCAATGAACGCGACGGCTTATACAGCTCAGGGCCCAAGGAAGGAGAGGGCGAGGGTTCGCCTTGGAACAAGCTCAGACGGAAGAACAGCAACGAAGTGGCTCACCAAACTTTTCCGAACCAGGAACGCGACCCCGCCAGCGCCAGCGGCCTCGACGCAGAAACCGAACACCTGGAAGTCCAGGTAGTCCCGAACAAGAATCTCCAGATCCCCGCTCTGGCCGTGAGTCTCCTGTTCACATGCTACATCCATGTCGCGCGCAAGCCTGGCCGGCGACATAAACTTCTGGCGAGGGAGATGAGGGGAGGAAGACTGAGAGTGAAACAAAGTCCGAGCATTCCAAATGCACGCTCGAAGCGCTTCTGAAATAAAAAAGTGGACTGGGCGCTCTTGGGCCAACCAATGCCGCGCCTCCTACCGCGCCCCCGGTAGCGCATGAACTTTGCGAAGAGAAGGTCGCCGTCGCTGAAGGGGCACTCTTCAAAGAAGATTATTGTGAGACCGATGCCACTGTGGCCCCTGCGGAAGGCAGGATGCTAGCACCGGGCCCCCTGGCGCCAGCGGCAGCAACGTCGTCACCAAGCCAACGAATGTCCTCATCGTCATCTGCGTTCGGTGAACGTGACAGTGGTGTTTCTTAGATGTAAGGCGCGCGCATCTCGACATCCACCATGATGCTCTCCATCTGGCCGCATCGATCCCAAAGGAATGGTCCCGCGGCGTGGTTGACTTCATTGCAGGTCACGAGAAGCCACGCGTCGTCGACATTGGACCCGTGGGCCGTGCCCTTGTAGCCATTGGTGATGGGCTTGGACTCGACGGATTACTTCTGGCTGCTCTGAAAGAGCGCGAGGATTGGGTCCTAGACTTTGCTGAATGCCGTATGCTTGGCGCGGACATCCTTCGGGAGGTCGGTCCTGGCATTGATGTTGGTGAGCGAGCCATCCCGCGGATCCAACCACTGGATGATGGCCCTCTTGGGGGTGTCGGTGAACTCCTTGGCCAGCGCCTCGCTGGAGAAGGTGAGGCGGTAACTATGACTGATCCTATGGTACTGCGGCGTCACATTGTTTATCGCGACTGGACTCAGCACTTGATCTTTCCAGCTCAAGAAATGGGCAGTACGCGTGGTGGCAAGCAGCGGTCGGGGGCCGGGGAAGGTCCCAATTTACCGCCTCGCGTTGTTGTGCAGGTGCGATATCGGATTCGAATTACTTATTACTGCGGATACGTTGACGGCGTCGATCCTCCGAGTCTTCTGAGGAGGAGCGGTCAGCCTGCCTGCCCAAGTGCCGGGCTGATCTGAGCTGGAGTCCATCAGAGGTGCCGCCGTAGTTCCAGCCTGAAGCGCAGCGATGGCGTCCTGGTGGGACTTGATTTGCTGGTGGATGGCGGCTATGTGCTGGCTCTGCGCAGACATGTTTTTCTTCTGCTCGGCAAATTTCATGGTCATGAAAACACTGAGGGCGCCGATCTGATCCGAAATGCTGGCTGAAACCTTCTCAATCAGCGCGTTCATGTGGACCACCAGGGAGGCCTCGAGGGATGACTGCACTTGCCTGGGAACGGCAGCCACTTCCTGCGACATGGCTGAGCAAAAATGAGCGGCGAGATTGGGCGAAGGAAGGAAGGGAGAGAAATGTCCGCCGGATCACGACAATTCGGATGGCCCAGGCTGTTGGGCTGCCCGCTCAAGAGAACGAGAGCCAAACTGGCAACGGTGGGGAGAGGAGGAGGAGGAGGAGGAGGAGGAGGAGGAGGAGGAGGAGGAGGAGGAGGAGGAGGAGGAGGAGGAAAGAGAAGGGCAGAGAAAATGGTCGGCGGTTCCTGGGAATTCTCCTGCGCGGGGCGAAAGAAAGAACGGTTGGGGGCGTGCGGAAAATATCGACGTGTTGCAGGCTCGCCCTGGGATGCAAGTTCTGCCACGGGGAAGCCGCCAGGAACACGAGGGAGGAAGAGAGAAAAGAGATGGAGGGAGGGAGGTTGGGGGGACATGTGAGGAGAAAGAGGAGCAGGGGCTGGAACGGCTGCGGACCCGCCATCGGGATGCAAACGGCAAGTCCGTACTGGAGCCCCGACACCACTCCCAGACCGAGGGGGTCAGGGGCAGCAATTCGAGCTAGCATCGATGCTCTTCGGCCCGTCGGTGCCAAACAACGGACAACCTGTCGCCCGGGACTCCCAAATTATGGCAGGGTCGCGCCGAACGGCCGCGCCGGCCTCTGTTCTTGACGCCGCGCGGATCGTTCAGCGCTGCGTTGCCGCGGCTATTTCCTGTCGCCACTGCCTGCGTGTAGCCCCGAACGCCCGCGCTGCTGGGGGCGCCACCGCGTCGGCACGACGCGAGCATAATTACCGTATCTGGTTTGGCGTTCCGCGCTGCGCGAGGCGATTCTTTTTTCACCCGAGAATGTGGGCGCAATGCGCAGCCCGGAACGCCCAGACCAGCAGCGCCCAGCCCGGCACCCCGGGGCCGCCAGGTGTGCCAAGGCCGCTGAGTTGGCCCCAGCGCCAGGCGCACCTTCCCCTCTTGACCTCTCGCTCTCGCGCAAGCCCTTTTGGAGAGGGGCGGACCCCGTGGCCAGGCCCACGAGGCGCGAGGAGCGGCTGTCTTCGCGCCCCCGCGGGCTGCCCGGGGCGTGGCAGGAGGGAAGTGGGCCCTCGGGGAAGCAGGCCCCGGGCCCCGCCCAGGTGCGGTGAGGGCACCGGATACAATCAAGACCTTTTGGATACAGTGTCGCGGCGGCGGCCCCGGCGACACGCTACGCCTTGCGAGTGGATAGCGTGTCGCTCCGCCCCGCGGGGCGGGAGGCTCAGAACAACTCAGGACGCTGACTCCTGGGGACCGCGACGTGGATATCCTGTCGCGCAGAAGCGTTGTGGGCCAGAACCGGCAGAGAGACACGCTATAATCAAAAACGTCCGGCCGCAAGGAACACTTGAACATCCGGAAGCCTGTACTGGCAGGGCACTCTCCTCGACCAACGCCCCCACCCTCCGAAACTCTTCATGCTGGTGTGGCTTCTGATGTTCATAGGGGGCCTGAATGGGGGAGGCCTCAGGACGCGCCTGCCTCATTGCGAAAGATTCCCTTGGGGACGGTCCTGGAGCCTGTGGGAAGGAGGAGGACGGGCCCTGGGAGCCCGGGCACGGCGAGACACCTCCGCACGGAGGCCTGGGTCCTCACGCACCCTTCACCTGGGCACTCCTCGACCATCGAACCTCCTCAATCCTCCTCGATCCTCGATCCTCCTCGATCCTCCTCGTTCCTCAAGACCGGTCTGCTTCACGGCGAAGGACTCTCCTCGGAGGGGCCCGCGGGGGAGGTTTGGCCTGTTTTTCTCGCGGCAGGGCCTGCCTCCCGACCGCACCCGCCCATCACCGAGCGCCGCCCGGTGCCGAACAGAACAGCACATCGAAGCCGCTCGGGGCGAAGCCGGGGCGAACATCGATCTGAGGGCGCAAACACTGCGCACCTCAACGCTCCCCTGACGTGTACTCCACCAACGGGCACTTTGGCCAGCGACCCAGCGAATCCAACACTTCCCGATGCGGGCAGTGCTACAATGCCGGAAAGAGGCCCTGAGGGTTCAACTTTCGGCGGGTTTCCGAAGTACCCGTCGGTGAGTACCCATTGCGGTGCCGCTGAGCACCTTTCGGGCTGCGAAGAGGCGTCTTGGGGAGAAATGGGGCGGATCGGCATTGGCATAGAGGTGAACGCCGAACTCTGGCGCGAGCACAAACCAGAGCACTTCCCTCAGAGCACTTCGGCCTGCTCAGAATTCGGTTGGCTTCTCCGCTCTTCCTCCCCCTTCTCCCTTCCTCCTTTTTCCTCCTGCTCCTCCTCATCTTGTTTCTTCCTTCACCCTCCCCTTTCCCTTCTCTCCTCCTCCTCCTCCTCCTCCTCGTCCATTCCCTCCTCCGCCTCTTCTCTCCTCAATCTCTAACCCCCGCCCTTCTCCCTCCTCCCCCGCCTGCTCTTCCTCCATGCGGGCAGGCCCGAACGCCTAGCCCGGGCCGACGTGTCTGAACCGAAGCAGCACACAGCTCGATCTTGACCCAATCGGCCCGGGCTCGACAATGGCCGCCGTGCCGGCCGTCGTGTCCTTGGCCGTGTCAACAGCCTGCGGGCGCGTGCGCGTGGCAGGTCCCAGAAATCATGAAAGGCCCCCGGCATTCCGCCTGAGCGAAAGGCGCAACGAAGCCATGCCCATCCTCCACACCCGGCCTCGCTTCCTGCAGGGCCGTGCTCCCCCCCCGCTCCCCTCCCGCGGCTGCTCCCTCTCCCGCCCTGCCTCTTGCTGTTTTCGCTCTCCATCCATCCTCTTCCTCAGTACGTGCGAGCTTTGCGTCATCGCGCAGAGCGCCGTATGAAGGCATCTGAGCAGCGCGTTCGCACACGGTCCCCTGCTACCAGCGTGATTGCCCCCACTCGCTCCAAAAAACCCCAACGCAACAGAAACAAAGACACGCTGCCGCCGCCCCCGCGCTCGCGCAGAATGGCCCACCCCTCGGGCGATCCGTGCCCTCGTGCCCCGCAGGAAGCTCACAGGGGGCCTCGCTCTTGGAGCCCAGGGCGGCGCTACTGCGTGATGCCCCCCGCAGGGTCGGAAAAGCTCCAACACGCCCCGTGTGCTCTGCGCCCCGCGGGGAGGTTCAACTACTGCCACGGGCGATGCGTTCGAAGATCGGCAGCGCGCCCAAGGGGAGGGGGGGAAGGGGGGAAAGGGGGGAGGGGGGAGGGGCAGGTGCGCTCGCGTCATATCTGACATCCTGCCCTTCCCTCCCAGTCCTTACCATGACGCAGATTCCCTTTCTACTCGCACAGTCGGATGTCGAGCAAGGTGCAATGATCCCGCAAGGGTACGCGATGCATTGTAGAGCACGGCATGGCATGGCGTAGAAGAGCACCGCGAAGCGTAGTATCAACCTAGCATTGCATTGCATGCCGTGGCATGGCACGGGAAATGACGCCAGCGCTGCAGCGGGAGCAGGAGTCGAAACGAGCGGAAGCGCGGAAATGAGGCCAGCGCTGCAGCGGGAACGCGATTCGGAGCGAGCGAAGCACGCCGGAATCGGCCCGGGAGGCTTCCCGGGCGCCAGAAGCAGAAATTCAGCATTTTCAAAAGAAAAATGTATGAATGGCCTTTTTTCGGCGCCGCCTCGGAACTCGATTTTCCGGCGCCGGCCGGAACCGGCTCCAGACCCGGCCCGGGCGCCAGCCCGGGCGCCGACTCGGGCGTCCAGCCCGGGCGCCGGCTCGGGCGCCGGCCCGGGCGTCGGAATCGGCCCTGCAGGCCTCCCGGGCGCCGGAAGCAAAAATTCAGCATTTTCAAAAGAAATGTGTATTAGAATGGTTTTTTTTCGGCGCCGCCTCGGAACTCGATTTTCCGGCTGCGGCCGGAACCGGCTCCGGACCCGGCCCGAGCGCCGGCCCGGGCGCCGGCTCGGGCGCGCAGCCCGGGCGCCGACGAAATGATGCCAGCGCTGCAGCGGGAGCACGATTCGGAACGAGCGGGGCCCGAAAATGAGGCCGGCGCCTCAGCGAGAGCAGCATTTTGGAAACAAATGCAAGCGAAAACCCAACTCCGGGGAAACCTGTGTGCAAAAAAAAACAGTACGCGGGGGGGGCTCATATTTTTCGAGCACTTTCAAACCGTCATCAGGGGAAGAGGGAGAGTAGTATTCGTATTGAGTAATTGTGGAGTGGGGAGGGGGGAGGGGGGAGGCGGGGAAGGGGGGAAGGGGGGAAGGGGGGATGAGAGGGGGCAGGCCTTCTCAGACGGCGGCGGGGCTTCTCGGAAGCCCTCCGAAGAGCCGTCTCCGTCTTCGGTGGAAGCGTAGAGAACTTTTCAGAAGGCTCGAGACCTTTCCGAGTGCAGGCCCGCCCCTCCGACTCCCCTCCTGGGCTCGCCGCCGACTTACGCAAGATGGCACGTCGACCTCACGCGGTGGCCTGACTACGCGGGCCGCCAGCGCGGCACGCCACAATGGAAACGAGGGCGCCTGCGCGCGACCTTACGCGGCAGCTTACGCGCAGCAGAAACCAGCGCGACAGATCCCGATCTTCTGCGTCGCTCAGATGGTGCGCGCCCCCGCTGGCCCCGCGGACTCACCGTGGGCCACCACTCATGTGCGCGCGGTCAGAAGCAACTTCTGGGAGGTCTTCGCAAGAACCACCAAAGACTGGAAGATGTCAAGCCCGATTACGGGGCGATTGAGTCACGCCAGGATTATGCCCAAAGTTAAAACCAAAATTGAGCCCAAAATTCAACCCGATTGAGCCGGACTACAGTCGGACCTAGGACATAAAACCATTCTTCAAGAACATGAGACCCTCTGCTGGCCAAACTGACGAACATTAGAAGGTCCCCCCCCAGAATGCACAAGAACACCCCACAAACACGAAGAATATTAGGGCACCCGCCCCGAACCTCGATCTTATACCTCGGTCCGACCATAGTCTAGAACAAGGCGGTTGAATCTTGACTAACTGCCAGATGAGGCGGGTGTTCGACCACGGCTACACCGCCGATGCTGAATTTTAACCTCCCAGGAGTTGTATCCTAAGGAATGGCTTGCACACACTAGCTATGAATGGGCTCGGGAGCGCTTGCGCACTGCAAACAAATTACACCGACGCAGGACATATTTGAAAGATGTGCTGTCTCATCTGTATTGGGCGCGAAAAAATGAGGGGGGGGGCGATAAATGGGGGGGGGAGGGACATGTACACTTTGGGGGCCCTGAAAAGGCTCTTCTGGTTCCTAAAGGGCACCTGTAGGGACCCCTTTCTGCAGCCCTCGCTGCCCCCCCATTCATCGCCCTCCCCCGTCTATCGCGCCCGACTGCATGTACTTTTGCGACCTTCCGCCGGCTTTCGCCCACGGA
>CAUYUJ010016475.1:120588-145588 GCA_963575745.1 Prorocentrum cordatum | reverse complement strand
AACCCAACCCTGAAAACCCGCACGCGAGGTACACCCGATGGGAAGCCCGGAGCACCCGGAACGCAGCAGCTTCTGAACGGCGGCGGAAGTCACCACGCAGCGCGCGGATCGGAGGAACGCAGGGTACCCTGGCGAAGAGCACTCGGTTTCTTGATGCGCGCCTGCACTGTATAGGAGCGAGGGGCACACCGGCACGAAACCCAGGTGCTTCAACATGCTCGACGATCGTCGCGCACAGCCACAGAAACACTGCTCGCACAACGTGCTGCTTGACTACAGAAGGGCAGGCCTCAGAGACATTCAAAACACGAGCCCCAAGAAAGCTGCAAAGATCCAGAGAATGTGCCCGAATATAGACCCTATGCAGAGAAGCCCAAAGCGTAGTGAAATGCCCAGCTATGGATCCCCATGGGTAATTCAAGATGGGCATCAACTTCCTCCTCCTCCTCCTCCTCCTCGTCCTACTCGCTGTTCTCCTGCTGCCCCCACCAATACGACGAAGCCAAGGCAGGGACATAATCGGACAGGGATCTAACGGGGGTCTCTAAAATCAGGGGGTTCTGGAGGCTGTATCGGGCACCGCGGCCTTCACAGAGCGCTCCGCAACGATCTTACCCCTATCCTGGCCCCGCCCGATCCCCCCCTTGCCTCCTCGCCCTCTTCCTCGACTCGCTCCCTCCCTCGGGGCAACCACGTGTCCTGTCCTGAGCCCTCTCGGCTGGCTCGCGGCGTCGCCGCACGCTTGGTAGCGCCGCCCCCATCACATGTCGCGTGCAATTTCTCCCCTGACCTCGGATCCGCCGTACTTTCGGCGATTTCGCAAGCAGGGCGGAAATGATCGCCCTACTTTTCGAATTCCTTTGATGCTGATCGCCGCCCTCCTTTGCCGTCGCTGTGTCCGCCATGCGCCTGCGAAAATGTCCGCCCTGTGCTTCTGGGACGGACATGCCCCCCCGACTGCTTCGAATCGTCCGGGTGAACTTCCGACACGGCTTTCTGCTTGGAGATCGACCAAAATACTGCGGATCCGAAGTCAGGGCCTCCGCGCGCTCCTGGCTCCGTCGCCCTCCCACCCCCCCGGGAGCCTGTGCTCGCAGCTCTCCCGGGATCTTCCGCCATCTTCTGGACGGCCTCCTGCACCTTCTTGGTTGGGGGAGGAGGAGGGGGAGGAGGAGGAGGAGGAGGAGGAAAAGGAGGAGAGGGAGCAGGAGGAGGAAGAGCAACCCCATCGAGCAGGTGATCCGGGAAAGACCCTCGGGGGCGACCTATCGGGAGCGCAGCTCTCGCATGCAGCGGTTGCGGGCATGGACTTGGGCTCGGGAAGCGCAAGCCCCCGAAGACTCCTGCGGCACCGCCCTCGAGCTCAAAGCAAACCGAAACAGGACAAAAGGAAGTCGCAAACCATCAACAGACTGTTTGGCGGGAGCAGCTTATCCAAACACATCCTCCGGGGGATTGTCAGATCAGCGAAGGAGGGAAGCAGGAAGAGGAGGAGAAGGAGGAGGAGGAGAAGACGGGGGAGGGGAGGAGGAGGAGGAGGAGGAGGAGGAGGAGGAGGAGGAGGAGGAGGAGGAGGGAGGAGGAGGAGGAGGAGGAGGAGGAGGAGGAGGAGGAGAGGAGGAGGGGGTGAGGAGGAGGGGGACTCACAGCCTCCAGTCTGTCAGGGCGCCCTCTAGATGAATGACCACTAGGGGCGGCGAATTTTGCTGTGCATCGCAGTCCTGCGCTTCAGACAGACTTGTGCCCGCAACGTTGTCCACCGTGCACGCGCTACCTTTTACGCATGATCCAGCCCTTACGCAGCAGTACCATCCGCATTAAATTAGTATGGCTGTGTGTTTGATGAAGTGATGAGGCTTCTTTTCGATTCATGTAGGATGCTACCTGCTCGTCCACTACCAGTGGACGTTTTGGCCCTCGACAAGGGCGCCTAACCAAAAGGTGCCCAACTGCGGGCTGTCAAAAATCATCCGCGCACACTGCGCAACATCTCGACCGTCTTTTTCGATTCGGTGCCCTCCCCTCATGAGTACGTTTTGCACGTTCATGGTCCCCCTTGTAATCCCCTCGCACGCCTGCATACGTACGCATTGGCTCTATCCCATCCAAGGCCTAGCGGGCCCGCTCGCCCCGCGTCAGGATGCACACCGCGTGCGATGATACTATTGTGCCAAAGTGCCCACGGCACCCCTCTGCCCCCCCTACTGTTGGGCTGAAACCGACGACGCCTCACTTCACCTCCCAGCTGTCTCCAAGTCTGCGCGGCTTCCTGAGTCGGCGCTGGATCTCCGCGTGCCAGGGGCGGCAGGCGCCGCCAGGTGTGGCACGCATCCGTCCAAGGCGGAACCGAGCTGGGAGAAGGGGACATGATCAGGCCGCAATTCATGGCGAGGAGGCAGAGATGGTGGTCCTGCGCCGAGCACAGCAGTCTGTGATTCTTCAATTGGTTGTTCTTCTGGGGAGGGTCGGACAGGGGGGGACATAGGCTCGCTCAACGGTGGAATTGGCCAGTACAGCTCTCTCAGGGTATTTTTGTTGGTTCCTGTTCAGGACAAAAATATTGGCGGCGGGTCTATGGTCAGGAACTCTGGCTTAGCGTGTCGCGGCGGTTACCCCTGCGACGCGCTATGCCTTGAGAGCGCATAATTAGCGTGCCGCTCAAATCCGCGGGGGCGGGAGGCCAGGAAGAACTTGGGACGTTGACGCGTGGGGACTGCGAAGTGGATACCGTGTCGCGCCGCAGCGTGAGTAGGCCAGAACCGGCGGAACGACACGCTATCCAAAGTTCCAGACCGCACTAAGTACGAACGAGCAACAAAAGGGTGGTGGTTCCACGCTGAGCGGGCCTGGGCCTACCGATCTGCCCGGACCCTGGGGGCCGGAGGGAGGACGAATCGCCAAGACGCTGGGCCAGCAGCGAGGCCGCGTGCGCCCGAGCCGCGCGCCTTGGAGGGGTCGCTCGGAACGGCCTTCTTAACAGCGTCGCCGATGTCCTTGAACCCGAAGCCTCCTCCGGCGGCTCCTCCCGCGGTGGGATTCCCGCCCCCCCCCTTCTCCTCCTCAGACTCCCTCCCCCCGCGTCTTCCCGTTCCTCCTCCTCCTCCTCCTCCTCCTCCTCCTCCTCCTCCTCCTCCTCCTCCTCCTCCTCCCCCTCCAGCTCCCCTGTCCTCCATCACTCCCCTGTCCTCCATCACTCCTGCCTCGCACCTCTTATGACCATGTCCTCCCCCTTCTCCCCCTCCTACACATCCTCCCCCTCCCTTCCATCTCCTCCTCCTCCTCCTCCTCCTCCTCCTCCTCCTCCTCCTCTTCCTCTTCCTCCTCCTCTCCTTCTGGGCCGTTCCCCTCGGGGTCGCAGCTTCGCGGGGCAGCCCCCGAGTGCTCCCCGAGGCAGACCGGGGACCGGCAGTGCCCAGAGAAGGCCAGCCCTCGCGGCGTACGGTCAAGAATTGTTGTTTCGCGCGTCGCGGCGG
This sequence comes from Prorocentrum cordatum, assembly GCA_963575745.1. Lineage (NCBI taxonomy): Eukaryota > Dinophyceae > Prorocentrales > Prorocentraceae > Prorocentrum > Prorocentrum cordatum. The sequence continues at coordinate 142,115 of CAUYUJ010016475.1, read as the reverse complement.
CGGCCCTGGCGATCCGCTACGCCTTGCGAAGTAACAGCGCGTCGCTCCGCTCCGCGGGGGCGGGAGGCTGTGAAAAACTCGGGACGTTGACGCGCGGGGACTGGGAGGTGGATAACGTGTCGCACCGCGGCGCGGTGGAGCGGAACCAGCAAAACGACGCGCTAAGCCAAAATTCCCGACCAGACGCCCCCATAAACACCGACAATCTATCCCCCGCGCCGTGCTCAGCTCGGCGCGTGGCTACTCTAGCGGGCAGCACTCCCAATCGCGGCGCGAAGCTCGCGCGGGCGCCGCGCCCCCTCGCGCCGCCGCGGCGCGAAACGCGCGCAGGCAGCGCGCGCGCGCGCGCTCCATCGCACATCGATACCGAATCGATCGCCTGCGATCGCGGCGAGCGACGACCCCGTCCCCTCCGCCCCCTCCCCCCCGTCCCCTGTCCAGCAAGTGCGTCGGCGCTTTGGGGGTGCAGAACGACCTCGGGGTGACCAAACCCCCCGAATGGAGCGCCTGCGCGAAGACGGCGAAACCCTGACGTGATCCGCCAGGACAGCCATTCGCCCCATCGCTGGTCTGGCCCCTCGCTTCCGCGCCCCAGCGATGTTCTGGAACCGACATTTTTACGCGGCTGCGCACTGCTGCGCCCAGCGCCACGCGTCCATGAGGGACCCGCGCCACGCGGCCGGGCCCACGCTCACCTCTTCCACATGGAATCCCCTCTCCCGAGCGAGCGCATCTTCGCCGAGCCACCTGGCAACGCGCGAACGGGCGACGCGGAAAAAGAACGCCTCGGCGCGCGCCCGGCTCGCCGTGGGATCCCGTCAGAGCAGTTGGCTTCCGAATCCACCCACTCCAGCCACGCGGTCAAGCCGCAGTGAAACTGGCGCGGCGCGCCGCCCGACGCGCGCCCCCCCCCCCCCCCCCCGCGATTTGCCCTCGCGTCGCGCGCCTTGAAGAAATTCGTAAGCTTGACACTCTGGTCCAGGGCGGCCTGATCGCACCTCCCACTGACGAAGCTGTGGAAAGCGCCCGCGTTGTCAAGCACCCACAGGACGCGCCTCCCGCGGCATATCCGCGCCTCGCGTGCCAATGCCACAGGGACCGTGGCTCTGTCGCGCAGTGCAATCGGGCCAACGTATTTCTCTCGATCCCCCGGCAAGAAGCCCCATTCCGCAAGTGTGTCATTTCCGAGGAGCGCGCGCCATCCTCCCGCGCGCTCCCCTGTCACACAATCGACCAAGAGTTAACCGCCAGTGGGCCGGGTCGCCCCATCAGCTCGCGCGTGGCTCGCGATGAAAATCAACGGACGCTTCTCTTCGGGGCCAGATCAACCGAACTCAGAGTAGCCCAGGCAACGTCGAAGCGCGCGGGAGAAGGCCCAGGGGGGCACGTCTGGGCACTGCCTCTGCTTCAGCGGCTCCATCGCTGCGCTGCCAACGCCAGTGATCATCGCGGGCGACAACCACTGCAAAATGCCCCGGAGCTTCGATGCCCCCGCCGGCGCCAGACTATTCCGAGCACGCTGCTCTGTCAGCAAGCCTATCACGGTCACCATTGGCCAAAAAGGGACCGCCACCCTTCCCCTATACGCCTAGGACGCGCTGTGCTCGACGCCCAGGAAAGCGCCCGCGGTTGCCCTTTGGCGCTTCGCGCCGGCACTCAGGGCCCCCACTTCCGAGAACAGAACGTTGAATGAAGAATGCCCCGAGGTCCCCGACGCTGCCGTCGACGGCGCGCGCGATGCGCTGCGACGCCGCCGCGCGCCCGGCAGCAGCTTCCAGATAAGCGGGCTACCGCGCTAAATCCATGGCGCTCGACGACAAGCCAAACAGCAAGGCGAAATCAGCCAAGTGCCGCAACTTCCCGCTGCGCGGTTCACGTGCCGCGAGGTCGTCGTAACGCAAGTGCGCGGGGTTGACCGGCGCGGATCTGCGCGCGCCCGGCAGGTCCTCGCTTCCGGACTCAAGCGCCAGACCTTCGACGTCAAGACCTCCCGCAGCAGCTTCTCGCCTGGGGGCGCCCGCCAAACGCCGGCCCTCGAGACCGCGCGCCTGGTGAAGCAGAGAGAGAGAAGAGCCCGCCAGGCCCGCGCAAGAGAACCAACGACCAGGAAAAACGGAGGCGGCCCGCGGGGCGCGCGCAGCCTCCGGGCCGGCGGGGGAAGGGGACCCCACTCGATGTCCGCCGCGCTTCCCAGCCGTCGCCTCGAGATTTCTGCGCGAATGCAAGCGTGAAAACTGAAGGCGCAGGCGCCGCTTCTCGGGGTGCACCGTCGCTCCGTTCTGCCCGCTGGCTTTAGCGTGTCTATCCGCCGACGCTTGCAATTTCGCTGCGCGCGCGAAAGACGGCGCGGCCGCCCGACGCCCGGCCGCGCCCTCGCGGTCCGTCGCGGCCCGCGGTGCTGGAGGTGCCGCCCAGCCCTTCGAAGGGCTGTCTTGCTTGAAGTGGTGCGAGAATTCTCGCGCCCCTTCAATCGAGACCCCCCCAACAAATCGCCTTCAGGATCCACGCGCGCGTCGCTTGTCTCGGGGCGCTAACGGCGCGGTGGACTCGGCGAACATGCGGCCCCCAAAAACCGTCTCATAATTTTCGCACTGCTCCCAGATGCCCGTCTCCTCCAAACGTCCCGCGATTTCGAAACCAATCTCATGCCTCTGGGGCGAAGGCCAATCTGGCCAGCCCATGACCCAAATCAAAACGCAAATAAACGCGATGCGGGTGTTCTTCGCCACGGCGTGTACAGAAGGGCTCTGCCGCAGCCAGAGTGCGCGGGGTACCGGCGCCAGCCGCTGACGAAGCTCCTTCGACGCCCCGGCGCGCGGCTTTGGCTGCCTCAGCCGATTACCACCGGCCTACGCGAAGGCAACAGTGGCGACGGCAACATATCTGAAATCAACTGGCGCCGCGCACTCATCGTCGAATGGCAGCCGCCCCGCGCGTCCGAATTCAATGCGCTGCGAGCGTGATGCGCTCGCTCCCCCGCGCCAAATTCGATCGCTGGCGCCCGCGCTAGTCTGCGGTCGAGCACGCCTGCCTGGCGACCCGGCGCGGCGCTCGCGCGCCCCTGGGAATTTCTGCCCAGAGAACATCCCAACGGTAATTCTTCGTTCTGCAACTCCGCCCAGATGGCGAAATTAGCGGAAGGCGAAGTACTGGCCAAATCTCGCATGACCTGGATGGGAAGGCCCGCGAACCGTTCTTCCGGAAAGGACTTCCGACTTTTCACTGCGACGTCAGCCTGGCTCCACCGCGCGCTCGCGACCCCGCGGCACGCGCCCCCGATGGTGGCTGCCCATGCTGCCGCAGGGGGCGGCGCGGCAGCGGGGGCGTTTCGCCTGCCCGTTTGCCCGCGCTTGCCGCTGCCAGCCGCGCGGCCGCTCGCGTTCCTCGCGCCGACGCACCTGCGCCCCCGCCGTCTTCCGATCGCCCACCTGCGCCCCTTTGCCGCCAGTCTTCCGGCCTTGCCCGGAGCTCGCAGGCGGCCGCTGCGGCGGGGGGGCCCGCGGCGATGGCCAGCTCCGCATGACGTCGCGAGTGCGCAGGCCCTCGCGAATTACTTTCTCGACGCCCAACTCGCCAGCGCGGACTCTGTCCGTCCGCCGCGCGCGATCCCCCTCGTCCCAGAGCATGGCGTTCGCCGGCGCAATCGAGAAAGCCATCGCGCGAGCGAGCTTCAACGGAAGTGGCGAACCACTGCGACGCCCCAACGGAAACTGCTCGAAATCCGCAGTATCCGAAGACGCCTCTTGCGGCACTGCGCGAGCTGGGTCGAAGGATTTCACCCCAGCGCGCGCGTGCGCCACCGTGAGAACCTGCCACTCGGATGGGCGCCACGAGCTACTGGGATAATTTCGCGCGTGGATAAGACATCGAAGCGCCCTCCTGCGTGGTCGGATTCGATTTTGACTCTCGTTCTGCAGCAGAGCGCTGAGGCCGTTCAAGGCCATCAAATACGCATCAGCATCGCATTCAAAAGCTGCGGCCGCGCACTTGCTGGGACTGGCGGGAGCCGACGCGGCACGCGAATCAACTTGATAGTCCCACTGTGGACCTCATGAAGAGAAACTTGCTCTGACGAAGGCAAGCGCGCAATGCCGCGCCGCGGGCTTCCAGAAAATGGTTGCCATGGCATGTCGCGGTATCTGCAGCAAGCCATGACGACGCATGTCATACCACCACCGCCCAATATATCATGGCGCCGCAGCACGCCGCGGAATGAAACAGCATAGCGCATCGTCGAAATGACCGCCCCGTAGAGCGGGGACAGATTTGGTCACCCCTTGCAATTGGGGCCTCGAGAGAAGGCTGGGAAGGCCACCCTCTGGGCCCTCCCAGGCGGTAGAATATCGTTGAAGTCCAGGCCCCAACGATCTCATAGCATTGCCTTCTGGCATGATGTCGGCGGGCGTGAGCCCCAACGATATCGCGCGGCCTGGGATGGGCAAGAAGGCCTCTCGGAGATCTGCGGAAGCTGTCGGGGGCCATCATGGGCCCCTCGTGGAGAATCCTTTCTGGGCCCTCCCAGGCCGCCCGACATCGTTGGGGCGTGGGGCCCAACGATGCCGTACCAGAGCCTCCTGGCATGACTGCGCTGGGCCTGCACCCCTACGATACCACGCGGCCTGGGAGGGCCCGTGAGGGCCTCGGCCTTCTCGGAGCCCTCTCGCGGCCCTCCTGGGCCCTCTCGGGGCCCTCGCTGGCCGCGTGATACCGTTGGGGCCCCTGCCCCGTAGATACCTCACGGCCAGGGTGGGCCCCGACAGGGCCTGGCCTCTCGGAGCTCCGCGGGAGGGCCCCGAGGAGCCCTCAGGGGGAGCTTGCGCTGCTCAGACGGGGAAGTCGGCAGGGCACTCGGCAACGCTACGCGTCGAATTTCAGCGTTGATTGTTTCGTCTGCCGAGGTGGGCGTTTACGTCCACTGGCGCAGTGGACTGAAGGGCCCGCTAGCCGCATCCTTCTGCCCGTCCCTCTCCCTGAACTGCGTTCCTCTCCCGGGATTGGGGCGACCCTCTCCCCCCCCCTTCGGCTGGCGCCGCGAGGACCGCAAACCCTGCGGCTCCTCAACGCAACAATCGCCCAAACTTGGACCATCGAGCCCTGCGCCCAGCCAGATCCCCAGCCACCTGGCACTCGATGGCTGCCGAACCACACGCCCCGTCGAACTGCAGGTGCCCCAGCCGCGGACCACTGCACCGAGACTCGTGGGCGAATGCCTGGGCGACTTCCCGGGTGACTAATCGGGCGAATACCCGATCGAATGCCTGGGCGAATCATTCGATGAGAACCCGGGCGAAAACTGGATGAACACTTGTTTCCTCCTGCTCGCGCCCGCTCGCGCAAAAACGCAAAAATCATCCACTCAGAATCCGGCGGGAAATTCATGCAGAATCCGGCGGAACTGTCGCTCAGAATCTGGAAGACAATTCATTCCGACTCCGGCAGGGATACAACTGCTTCCTCCCTCCTCCCCCTTCTCCTCAAACCCCCCTTTCCCGATGTCTCCACCATTGCTTCCTGCCCCTCCTCTCCCCCCATTTCCTCCTGTGCCACCCCCTTCGTCTCCCGCACACCCTCTCGTATCCATCCCTCCCACCCGCGGGCCCCCTTCGCGGGCCCCTGGAAAAATGCGCACAAAACCATATTCGAACAGAAAACGCGGCGGCCCGCTCTAATGGGCCAACATCCGCGCGGTTTTTCCCGCGCGGCGTCTGCGCCCGCCCCGCTCCACATCTGCCCCCCCCCGCCGTCAGCGCTCGCCCCCCGCCCGCCCCGTCGTCCACTTTTTCCTTCAATGCATCCTTCCTCCTCGCGCCCCCCTCTCGCCCCCCCCCCCCCTTCTCCGATTTCTCCCCCGTGCGCCGCCCCTCTCGCCTCCAATGCGCCGTCGCGTCTCTCCCTCTCCCCCGCTCTCTGCGCCCGCGCGCCCTCGCTGGGCGCCTGGGCGCCCGGGGGGAACCTGGGAAAACATTTAAACAACGGTGGCGCCTCCCCTCGAGGGGGACAAGATTCTGCGCGCAATGTCCTGCCCGCCCCCCTGCCAGGGGCAATGCGCCGCCCTCGTCGGCGCGCCCGCCTTCCGCGATCGCGCGAGACTCATCGCGCGAAATGAGTTCCGCAATTTCGCTGCAACACGTGGGACCTCCGGCGCCCGCGCGCGCCCGCCAAACCACCCGCCCACATCGTAAAGATACCGCGTCGAAGGCTCGTGCATCGCTCGGCGGGAACGGGCCTGGCACTGGCCCGCGTCGCACAGCGCGTTCGAGCGGCGCCCGGCCATGGCGACGAACGGTTCCCCGAATGCGATAAACCAAATCTTGCCCGTTCAAATAAAACCGCGTCGCCGTCACCCCTAACCCCAACGTTACCCCATCCAGAATTTCCCGCGCGCAAGCTTGAAAAAACGTCAAATTGTCAAAGTCATGCGCTTCTCCATGGGTCAATCCTGCAAACGCCACGACAAGGTTGCTCTGCGAGATGGAGGCTTGACTCAAACCTGAAACCTGAAACCCTGAGAGTTTGGGGGCCCCACATGTTTGGACGATGGGAGCTTGATCTATTCGGCGCAAGAGGGGGATATAACGTCTGCAAGTTTAGCCGCATAGAACAATTGAAACTATGTCCTACTTAAATGATGTCAATCGGTACGCCGTCACACTTTGCGGCTCGCAAGATTTCCGAAAGGCCATTCATTTGCTACTCCGACACTTTCAAGCTTCCGAACTCTCGCCAACCTCGAAGATAGGCTCCCTGACGAGTACCCTAGATCAACGTTCGGGCGCAATCCCGCCCGCAGCTTCTGCGAAACCATCGAATGCGCGGGCCGCCTCGATCACCTCAAAGGTCTGCGCCTCTCCATTTGACCCCCAGAAGCGGAACGCCGCCAAAAACCTGTCGTCGTGACTTTTCAAGACGCGATGGGGGGTCTGGGCCCCCCCCCTTCTCTCGTGAGGGCCAAGGACAACGGGGAACTGGCTCAGAGGGAGAAGCGTCGACCTGGAATCGGCGATATGACGTAAATTGATCGGCGACAAGTCCCCGATGACGAGTCGGCTATCGGGCCCCTGCCGACGACGACTGGGCGATTGGGGGTCGATGCGCCCCCCCGTCATCCTAACCCACCCTGGCGCTGCCCCTGATCCGAATGGCTCTTGGGGCGTAACTCGGCTCTCCTGCTGCCGTTCTGGACGATCCCGGGCACCCCCAGAGCGCCCTCGCTCTGGCGCAGCTGACCCCAGGCCAGGAAAACTCTTGCCCAGATTCTCAAAACTCCCCCCTCTTTGAGAGAACAACAATCTGCACAAACATACAGTGTCGCAGCTCCGCGCGGATTTCTGGGATCGGCGCCAGAGGCACCGCCTCGGGGGCCCCGGGCGCCGATCCAAGCAGTTCGCGTGGAGCTCGAAAGTGTGTGCCTGTGCCGTTCTCTGTTCCTCGACCTCATCTCGGTGGCTCCTCTGGCCGAGAGCGCCAGGGCGAGGAGGGCCCGGGCGAGCCAGCAGCGCGCGCCAGGCGCCCGCATCTCGGCGGCCGCGGGCGTGGCCGCGGCGGACCTCCGCGCCTCGTTGGCGGGCCGGCGGCGCGGTGTGCCCCCGGAGGCTGGCCGCCCGCTGGTGCTCGGCCTCGGCTCGAGCGTGGCACCGCTGACGAGAGCGAGGATGAGCACGACGAGGGCATTGGCCAGGGCAGGCAGCAGGTCTGCTGGCACGTCACCACAGCAGCGGGCCGACGGCGCCGATGGCTCCGAGGAGCACGGCGTCCCAGAGCAGCCAGCAGCAGCAGCAGCAGCAGCAGCAGCGTGCCGCCGCCCAGGGACTGTGGAATTGCAAGGGCTGCCCGACCAGCAACTTCGCCTCTCGCAGTGCATGTTGGAGCTGCGGAGGCAAAACACCTCAGGCTGCCCCCTGGAGGAACCCTCGGATAAGGAATTCAAGGTCTGGAAGACAGCGGAACTGGCCATCGATATCGCCGCGGCCCTCATCAGAGGTCCTCCAGGGTCTGCAGCTTGCGCGAGGAGGCCCACAGTACTTGGCACCACCCCGCACTTGCGGGTAAGAGTGAGGGGGCGGGCGTGGGGTGGCTCGCGGGTGGGTCGCGGGGTGTGTCGTGGGCCGGGGTGCGTCGCGGAGGGATCGCGGGTGGGTGGGTCGTGGAGAGCGCGGCAACTACGATGACGACGACACCAACAACACCAATCATTTTGAGACTGCTCGCTCTTATACGCGCGCGTGTCAATCAACATCTGTTTGCCAAACACTGGGTACCCGCCCTTTTCGTCTTCGATCGCGCCTCCTTTAGGGGGGGATATATTTCTTCCTTGCCACGTGTAAGTGCCGCAGCTTTATACGGAAGGGGCCACTGAGGCCTGCAAAGGGGCCAAGAAGGGCAGCGACAGGGCCACGAAGAGCTACATCGTGGCGAAAGGGCCACGAAAGAGCGACAGGGCCACGAGGGCAGCGAGGGGGCCACGAAAGGCGACTGCGGGGCGAACGGCATCGAGGGGCTCAATTAGCGGTGCCACGAGAGGCATCGAGGAGGCCACGAAGGTAGCGGCGGGGCCTTCACATCCGACTGCGGTATCGCAAGGGGCAGCGAGGGGCATCGGAACGTGCGGTAAGCAGCGAAGGGCGACTGCGGGCCTGACCAGGCGGGTCAAGCGAGCGGACCCTGACAGGCGTGTCGAGCGGGCGGGTCGCGAATGCGTGAGTCCTGCCGAATTCGCCAGTGAGTCTTAAGCTAGAGCGCGATCCCCACGTAAACTAAAAGGAAATACCAAGCGAGAACGCAATGCCTGGATGGCGGGAGCGCGGAGCCTTCGTAAATTGCGAAGACTGCTCAAGCGAGAGCGCGATTCTTACGTAAACCGTGAGGGGATTTCAAGCGGTAGAGGTGGGGCCAAACAAACTGTGAAGATGCACCAGGCGGAGGACGTTGCTGTCCGAGTTGGAGGGCCAGGGGCCCAATTTGAGCCTCACCACTTTCCTTGAACAGAAACAAGCTGCGAACCCTGGGATTTCAACCAACAGAAGCAGCAACAACAACAATCAGTTTAAGCCTGTTCGCTCTTACCTACACGCGTGCGATTCAAAACGTGTATCCTTAACCCGCCCTCTTCGTCTTCGATCGTACCCCCCGGGAGGAAACCTTCCTTACCCCCCTGGGGATATACCTTCCGCACCTGCTGCGCGTAATTGGCGCAGCCCTTGACACCAGGGAAGAGAAGACGGATGGAAAGGCGAGGGAGAAGGATGGATTACGGGATTAGCAGGAGGGGGGCTAAGAGCAGAAAACACGTGGCAGAATCAGACGGGCAGATCGGACGGGTAGATCCTAACGGGTGGGTCGGGAAGGCGGGCCCAGGCGGCCAGGTCGAGCAGGTGGGTTTCTTAAGCGTGAGTACTGCATGAATCGTAAGGAAGCTTCTACTGATAGCGCGATTCCCAAGTGAATCGCAAACACAAAAAAAGCGAGAGCGCGATTCCTGAGCGTCGAGAGCGCGGCGTTTGAGGAAATTGCAAAGAAATCCAACGCGAGAGCGCGATTCCTGCATACATTGTGAGGGCGTCCCGCGCGATAGCGCGATTTTGAAATACTTCGTGATGAAGTGTATCAGGCAGGAGCCGTGGTTGTTGTAACTCGGGGGCCAAGGGGCCAAATTGAACGTTAAGTTTTCGTACACAAGAAACAAAGTGTGCGAGCCCTGGGAAGGGCACTTCAAACAGAAAAACAATGTGTGCGACGGAGGGGCGGGGTCAAACAAAAACTATGTTTCGGGAATGACCATCCAACACCAACAGCAACAGCAGCAGTAGCAGTAACAACACCAATACCAACACGAACCCCAACACCAGCACCAACGCCAACAACAATACCAACAAAAAGCAGCAACAATCATTTTAAGCGGTTCTCCCCTGTCATCTCACGGGCCATCCAGCAAGAGTATCCCTAACATGAGATACCCGCCCTTTTCGTCTTCGATCGTACCCCTTTGGGGCATACATATATGTGTGCACATATATATATATATACACATATGCATATATATATATATATATATATATGTAGGTGGGTAGGTAGGTAGGTAGGTATGTATGTATGTATGACTTGCAACTTTTATGCGGCCACATAATGCAAAGGACGAGCGGACGCATGGAATGAAGAAACAAGCGGGAAGGAGTAACATGGAGCACGAGATAGACAAGCAGGAGGAGAGCTTGAGGCAGAAACACGTGGCAGAACCAGACAGGCAGATCGGGCGGGTAGATCCTGACGGGCGGGTCGGGAAGGCAGGCCCAGGCGGCCAGGTCGAACAGGCGGGTGGCTGAAGCGTGCGTCCTGCAGGAATCGCGAGGGAGTTTCGAGCGATGGCGCGATTCCCAATTAAATCGTCAGAACATCCACAACGACAACGTGATTCCTGAGCGTCGAGGGCGCGGCGTTCGAATAGATGGCAGGGAAGCCCCACGCGACAGCGCGATTCCTGCATACATCGTGAGGACGTCCCGCGCGAGAGCGCCATTTGGGAATACATTGCGAGGATGTATCAAGCGGGAGCCGATGTTGTTATTGTTGTTGGCGGTGGTGGTGGTGTTGCTATTATTACATACTGGGGCCCAGCAGCACAGTTTGGTGACCCATTGTATGGTAAAAAAGAAAAAAGTGCGAGCCTGGGGAAAGGAACTTCGAAAGAAAGAATACACTAGTGACCGGAGGGGAGGGGTCCAGAATAATGATTCTTCCGGAACGGTCGAGAAGGCAGGCCCGGGCGGCCAGGCCGAACAGGCGGGTGGCTGAAGCGTGCGTCCTGCATGAATCGCGCGGAAGTTTCAAGCGATAGCGCGATTCCCAATTAAATCGTCAGAACATCCGCAACGACAGCGCGATTCCTGAGTGTCGATGGCGTGGCGTCTGAATGAATGGCGAGGAAGTCCCACGCGAGGGCGCGATTGGAGCATACATTGTGAGGGCGTCCCGCGCGAGAGCGCGATTTGAAAATACATTGTGAGAAACATCAGGCGGGAACCGTTATTGTTCCTGTTGTTGTACACCGGCGGCCAACAAGAGAGTTGTGATACCCCTCGCTGTCCTTTTTCTTTTAATTAAAAAAGGATACAAGCCCCAGGAGAAGCACTGAAATTGAAAAGTGCAATGGTTCTTCAGAGATGAATGAATGATTTTTCAGAAAAGAGTAGCAACACCACCACCAACAACAACAACAACACCAATAACCTGTTCGCGTGCCAGTCAACACGTGCATCCCAAACCCTTGGTACGCGCCATTTTCGTCTGCAGTAGTACCTCCTCTGGGGGTACTTCCGTACCTGCCGCGTGTAATTGGCGCAGCCCCTGACACAAGGGAAGAAAAGACAAATGGAAGGGGGAAGGAAAACGGTGGAACACGGGATTGGCAGGAGGGGGGCTGTAAGCAGAACGCACACGGCAAAACCAGACGAGCCCATCGGGCGGGTAGATTCGAACGGGCGGGTCGGGAAAGCGGGCCCAGGCGGCCACGTCGAGCTGGCGGGTTGCTGAAGCGTGCGTCCTGCATGGATCGGGAGGAAGTCCGATGCGATAGCGCGAATATCCACAACGAGAACGTGATTCATGAGCGTCGAGGGCGCGGCTTCTGAATAAATGGCGAGGAAGTCCCACGCGAGAGCGCGATTCCTGCATGCATTGTGAGGAAGTCCCACCAGCGAGCGCGATTTCGGAATGACTTGTGAAGAAGTATCGACTGGGAGGCGTTGTTGTTGTTGTTGTAGTTTGGGGCCCAGTAACATATTTACACCTTTACCCTATACTCAGAGCTAGTCTGGGGGAGGGGTTGGAAACCCTTGAATGGGGCAGGCGGAGCTGAGCCCGAAAGGGCCGGCAGGCACATTACAACAACTGTCGATGGATGCTGACGTGACGATCGTTTCGCACCAGAGCGCGGGCTGATGGGGCTTCCAACCCCAGAATTCTTCAAGAAAAAGCGACGCGGCCCGAGCTGGCTGCCTGAGCGCAGCTGAAGACCGATGCCAGCTTCCTGAACATGCGACCTAAGTCACAAACCACAGAACTTGTTCGACCCCCTCCCCAAAGGGAGGGTGCGGTGGGGCCGACTTGAGCTCAGAAGGGGCAGTAAGGGACGGAGGGGGAAAAAGCGGCTAACAGACTACGGCGGGTAGTGTCAAGTAAAATTCAAGAACAACTATTTACACCTTTACCCTATACTCAGAGCCAGTCTGGGGGAGGGTTGAAAACCCTTGGGGGGGGGGGGGGGGGGGGGGGGGGGGGGGGGGGGGGGGGGGGGGGGGGGGGGGGGGGGGGGCAGGCGGAGCTGAGCCCGAAAGGGCTGGCAGGGACATTACAACAACTGTCGATCGATGCTGACGCGACGATCGTTTCGCACCAGAGCGCGGGCGGATGGGGCTTCCAACCCCAGAATTCTTCAAGAAAAAGCGACGCGGCCCGAGCTGGCTGCCTGGGCGCAGCTGAAGACCGAGGCCAACTTCCTGAGCATACGACTTAGGTCACAAGCTAAAAACTTTTTCGGCCCCTCCCAGCCGACCCCACTGGGCCACTGGCCAAAGGCCTCCAAGAGAAAACTGCCGAGCACGGGGAGACGCGGGCGGGTGGGAGAGCGAGGCAGAGAACCTTTACTTACTTGTTCAAAAACCACGGCCTCCCCCCAAGGACCCCCCTCACCAGACTTGGCTCGATATTCGTTAGAGGGGAGAGGGGAGCTGGCCTACGTCGACCCGCACATACGGACAAGCACCTCACGGTCACGGGCGCTCGCGAGCGCCCCGATGAGACGCCTGCCGAGCGGCGTCCCCGCGCCTGGCCCACGCGCGACGGCGTCGTGCACCGCCTGTCGTGGGCGGCGCCGGAAAGCGCAGCCCTGCTTGATCTGCGCGCCGTCTAGCTCGCTGAGCTTCTCCACCAGCGCGTGGCACTTGGTGCACCGCTGGAGGCCCGCAGTGGAGGCCCAGCGGCCCCGCCTACGCGCCGCCTCCAGGTCGCCGCTCAGCGCCGCGAAGCGTGCTGCCGCAGCGCGGCGCATGCCGCGCGGCGGCCCCATGGTCTCCAGGCCCACCGCCTTCGCCGTCTTCATCCAGACCTTGCGGAAGCTCGGCTGGGTGAAGGGGAAGGCCTGGTCATCAGGCTCCCGATCCTGGACCAGCACCTTCACCAAGAGCCTCGAAAGCGGCCGCTCCAGCACGGCGCCCTGGTCGGCGCCCGTCTTGGTCTTCTGGCCCATCATGCGGTCGCCGAGCTTGAGGCCCACGCCGCCGTCGGGGGTGAAGCTGACGTGCTTGGCTCGCCGTCGACGGCGTGGACCACCAACCTGTTATTTCAGCGAGGGCGGTCTTGCTTGGCCTGCTGCCAGGCGCGCGCGCCGCGCTTCTGCAGCGGCGGCGCAGACGCCCCCCTCCGCGCACCGTTGACCACATGCAGCATCACCACCAGCACGACCCAGAGGGAAAGCCTACCGCTGCTCCTCGCAGCCGAACCAGCTTCTCCGCCCGCGGCGGCCCAGCAGGACGCCCTGCAGCTGCTTCTCGCAGTCGCCGTAGCTCCCGATGTGGTAGCAGTAGCAATCCACGTCGCCGAGGTAGACGCCCGCGGCCGCCACGTTCTCGCTTGGGAGGCCGAGGCCTCCCTGCTGAGAAGGTAGTCGAGCCCCAGACGCGCCGCCACGGTCCCGCGGATCACCGCCGCCGTTCCAGCACCTGCAGCAGCGGCCGCACCGCCTTGGGCGTCGTCCTCATCCTGTGCGCCTGCTTGGTCTCGTCCGCCGCCCCGATGTCGACGCCTCTGCTCGGGCCATCCGCCATGTTCCACTGGCTGGGCACCCGCCGGTAGTAGCCCCTGATGCCAGGCGCAAGTGCGATGCCACAGGCCACTCGCGCCAGCCTCAAGAGCGACGTCGCCGATGAGCGCCCCTTCTGCAGGACGCCCATGGAGACAACAGAGCCCGTCATGATCACCACTCGCTTGTGCCAGCATCTCGAAGATCTCGCCAGATGCCGCAGCACGCTGACCACGCACCTCCGCTCCGGCACTTTGTTGTGCTCCTCCGCCTCCCAGCGCCCCCTGAAGAGCTCGTACCACCTCGACTCGTCGACCCAGGAGGCGCCGATGGGCATCACCTGACCCCTGCTCCGCACCACCCGAGCTCGACCCCGTCGAAGCCGCACCTGCGCCCCCTTCGGCACCTCGCTCCAGGCGTAGTCGAGCTGCTCCAACCTCGCGGCGTAGCGCTCCAGAGAAGCGTCCCCGTAGCTGACGGCGACGCCCGAGGTCAGCGGTCGCCCTACAGCCCGTCGCTCTCCACGAGCCTCGCCAGGTTGGTCAGCACCACCAGCTCGCCCACCTCCAGGGAGAAGACGCCCCCCACCTTGGTAAGCCTGTCCCAGGGGGCCCACTCCAGCACCTTCAGCGCGACGGGCCCCAAGATAATGAAGCCGAGCCCCTCGCGGACCGCGAGCCTGGCGACCTCGATGACCACCTGCGCGATGTAGTTGTCCTCGTCGACCTTGCGCTGCAACCCCTCGCTGAGCCCCTCGTAACCCCAGGGCGTGCGTGAGTCCCTGTAGTAGTCGTCCGAGAAGGTGTCCAGGAACAAGGTAAGGTGGCAGATCCAATACCACCGCCTCCGCAGACGGCTGACAAGACGCTCTACCACCGCCACGTCCATCAACTCCTCCATACGCGCGTCCTCCATCCAAGCGCTCACCTGGTGCCCGAGGTCCCCTTTCAGGTCCAGCAAGCCCTGCTGCAGCGTAAGTATACCAGGACGTCCCTCGCTCGGGTGCATCATCTCGTCCTCCTCCAGGCCCTCCTTGCTTACCTCGTCCTCTATGTCCGAGTGCGACCCCCTGCTCGAATTTGCCACACCTGCTCGGCCCCTCTGTCCAGCTCGTCCCTGATCTCCTCCACGCTTGACTTCGTCGCGACCGCTCCGAAGCCCTCGTCGCTCGCGTCGGTCATGTAGACCGTCGTGTGCCAGTCCAGCTCCAGGTTCGCCTCGAAGAAGATGGCCAGCGACGCCAGAGCCTTCAACTCCTCCAACACGGCGACGGGGAGACGCTGCGGCCTCTCGGCTTCCTCGTCCGCAAAGGCCCCGACCCATCGATAGCAGGCGTCCAGGATCGCAAAGGCAGGTCGGCAAACCAACATCGCCCACGCCCAGCAGCCCACCACCGTGGCCTGTTCCCGCGGTCGAACGGACCGAGTCACAGCAATCGCCTCGGTGCAGAGGATCAGCTCCTTCATCTTCTCGGGGTATTGGGCCGTCCAGATATGGTAAGTCCAAGCCCTCGTCGCAGTCCTTCCCCCGCCTCCTCCTTGTGCACGGCGAGCCCCTTCGCATTCAGATAACTCCGCACGTGGCCCCTGGTGACCTCGAGATCTACATCCTCCCCACCCTTCACAAGCTTCAAGACTATGTAGTCGTCGATTTACAGCAACAGAAGAAGCTCTGCCCTGGCGAAGCTCGGGCACGCCCTGCCCAAGGAGATCTGCCCCGTGACCAATCCTTCCATAGACCCGAAGCAGTCCACAAGGGCAGAGCGGGCCAAGAAGACTGCCCAAGCAGCCCCCATCACGGGCGCGACCGACCCCACTCCCGCGGCACCCGCAGGCGGGGCTGGTAGCTCCACCCCCGCGCCCTTCGCAAAGGCGTGGAGCTCCTCGGGCGAGACCCCCATCCAGCGTGAAGTACTCCGCTAGCCCGTCCGACCACCTCCACCTGTAGAACCAGTCTGGCACGCCCCCCTGGAAACCGCCCAGCACTCGGTCCTTCAAGATGACGCTCGTCAGCTCCAACTCGGACAAGGCAGAAGGCGACCCCAGTGGAGTCCACGGTGGTCGCCGAAAAAGCAGATTCACCTTCCGAGCGCCCCAGATGAGGCGAGACCTGATCACGCCCCGCCCGTTCTCGCTCACATCCTTGGCCACGCAGAAGAGGCTCACGGTGTGCTTCACTTCCTTGACGCACTGGGCCATTCCTGCCCGCGCCATCCTCATGGCCACGGTTAGCCTGGTATGGCGATCCTTCCAACCTGGATCGGAGTAACTCTTGATGCCGTCGCATCTCTCCCAGTCCACCTCCTTCGGGCCCTCCAGCATCCGACTCTCGAAACGCTCTAGGCACGGCGCCGCGGTGGTCGAGAGGTCCGTCAGAGGCAGGCCCGCGGCCCCTGCAGGCGGCAACGAAACCTGGTCCGCCGCCATCCTGCAGAGGTCGCCCTTCTTGACAAACGTAGTAGAAGATGTAGTCCGCTTGTGGCCGCGTCCTCCGCCCACTGCGTAGCCCGAGCTGTCGGACCCCCGCAGACGGCGAATCGCCGCCTTGCCGTCGCCGATGCCCCCCCGCGCCCCGAGAGAGGCGTGGCGACCCCAGATGTCGTAGACCACCTTGCGCTGGAGCCCAGTCGCGCCCCCCCACGAGCTCGAGACAGCCGGCCCATCGTCTGCCCCAACACGCCCAGCTGCCAGAGACCGTAGAGCCCGAACCGCCCGACAGGTACGCAGCCAGGTTAGCCTCAGCTACTCCGTCGCGAAGCCCGAACTCGAAGCCCTCGTGGCCAGGGGTCCCGTAGGAGAAGGTAAACTCGGAGGAGGGTCCCGCTCCCTGAAGTCCATCATCATCTGGCCGCCGCAAGGGAGGCACCTGCTCACGTGGAGCACGACGAAGGTTGAGCGCACTGGTGTGGTTCAAGTCCGAGATATACAACACACGGCCCGAACGCGAGAGGCCCCGCCCCCCAGCGTCCACCGGGAAGGCGAGGCTCAGCACGGCAAGCCCGAGGCAGCCCCTCCTCCTGCTCCACCCTCGACCTGACGATCTCCCCGCTGACGAAACCCACGCAGCACAGATCCACAGGAGTGAGCACAGCAGTGCGAAACTTGCTCAAGGGTCGCCACTCCAAAACGAACCCTCGGGCCACCCCTATTCGTCATCATTGGGCGCCGCGTCCCGCACCGACGTCAAGTGCTTCTGGATATGCGCCCTCTTCCGCAACTTGTCCGTCACCTCCTCGCCCGCGAGAGTGTCCTCGACGGTGTCCTGCGAAGTCAGCCTCAAGTACTCCTCGCCCAGCGACCAGTCGACCTTGGACTTCCACTTCGCCCCGCTCGCATTGCGGGGCCTCTTCCATTCGTGCTCGCATGGCACGCCCTCGTAGGCCTTCATGATCGCGTACATCCTGAGGCAACTCAGCTCGCTGGCCTGAGAGTTGATCAGCTTCTTGAAGTCGCCCGAGATTATTATGCGGTCCAACGTCATGGCCAGCACCAGCATCTCGTTGGCGATGGGGGCCTTGGAAAGCTCCTTACTCCTCAGCCATTCTTGCACCTCGAGCTTCGCAGAGCGCCCCCCCCTGTAGACCTTGCTCAGCACTGTCGGGGCCACCCGTGTCCTGATGCCCCCCACACGCATGTTGGGGATGTGCTCGTAGCTTTTTCAGGGTGTGCAGGAGGGCGCCCCTGGGATTCTTACTCTCCATCTCAAGCTGAGCGATCGTGTCCGAAACCGAGCCTGAACCTGGAGACGATGGCAGTCGCTCCCACTCCGACTCAGAGGCCGGCCTTCCAGCTTCGCGTCCGCTGCCTCTCGTACCACGCTCAGATTCGCTCTGCACCAGTTCCTCACGCTCGTTCAACTTGGCAATGAACTGGTCCAGCTGCGCCGTCGTCGGCGTGGCGTCGTCGGCGGACCCGACGGGGCCTCCCGTAGTCTTGCTCGGAGGCTCCGCCTTGTCCTTCTTTAGCGCCTCGGCGACCGCCATCAGCCCAGCCCGTAGTTCATCCTGTCCTCGCTGCAGCTCCGTGTAGAGTCGGGCTCGTCGCCCGAGTCGGGCACCGCGGTGCCCATGATCAGCTCCCCGTCGGACATGTCTGAATCCGAGTCGGAGTCCGAGAGGCCCTGCCACGGGCGGAAGATGTAGTTCAGCAACCACACGCCGAAGATCACGCCCCCGACCGCCATCAGCACAGCCTCCAGCTCCCCCGACTCCCAGGCCTCCAGCAGGAGGCCCCAGTAGTCGGACACCTCCTCCGCCGTCTCCTTCGCGGCCGCCGCCGCCTCGAACACCCTGTGGAAGAGCGGCCCCAGTGGAAGTGCCTCCAGATGCGCCAGGCGGCGAAAGCCCCACCAGCGAACCCCCCCCCCCCCCCACACACACACACACACACACACACACACACACACACACACACACACACACACACACACACACACACACACACACACACACACACACACACACACACACGAGCGGTGGAGCCACCTGTAGCAGACCAGGTTGGAGCACATGGCCCACACCCAGTGCACGAGGCCCGCCTTCTTCGAGGTCTCCCGCTTCCCGCCCAACTTCCAGAAGCCCTTCTTCTTGTCGGCGGCCTTCGCCACCTTGACGTTCTCAGCGTCCAGCTCCTTCCGCGCGATCAGCCGCGAGGAAGCCGCCAGCACCATGTCCCGCGTCTTGTCGTTCAGCCCTGGGAAAGCCGTCCACTGGCTGATGCCCCGTGGCGGCTTGCTGTGCACCGACTGCTTATCCTTCAGACAGATGATCTGCACCCTGAGCGACGGGTCCACGCATGTCCACGTCTGGTCGCTGGCTTTCCCGACCCGCTCGACCAACAGCATGACCACGCCCGCGCTCTGCCCCTTGGGCAGGTAGTAGATCCTGTTCCACTGAGCCCAGCCCCCCATGACGAGCGGGCTGCCCCCGACGATCTTGATCTCCTCCGCCGCGTCGACGAACTCGACCTCCTCGCTCGAGGCGGTGTCCTCCGCCTCAGTCTCCTCGGCGTCGTCCTCACCCTCGCTCTCGAAGCGGAGGCCGAGGAAGTCCAGGACCTGGTCCTGGCTGAACCTGCTCCCCACGGCCAGGGCCTCCTCCTGGAGGTCGCCCGAGAGGCCCAGGAGCGCCAGCAGCGCGCCCGCGAGCGCGCAAGGCCGCGGAATGGCGCCGCGGTGGGAGGCCGTGCCCAGGCACGACCGCAGAGGGGCCCGCCTGCGGGCCTCGCCCGTGCCGACTTGAGCCCAGAGGGGCAGAAGGGACGGAGGGGGGAAAGGGCGGCTAACAGACTACGACGGGTAGTGTGAAATAAAATTCAAGAACAACTAGTTTGCCGACGTAGGAGTTTTCACTAATAGAAAACAAGGTGCGGGCCCCGAGGGGGGCACTTCACACGAAAAATACGTAGCACGCCGCAATTGGGGATAAGAGTGAGGGGGCGGTGGGGTCGTCGGCAGCCTGCGGGACTCTGGAGAAGCCCGCCGCAGGCGCCAACGTTTCACAAAGTATACAACGAGCCCACCGCAGGCGCCGATCTGTTCTTCGAGCAAATGTGGATCGGTCGCGGGTGGGTCGCGGGGTGGGTCGCGGGTGTGTCGCAAGTGGGCCGCGGGTGGGTCGCGGGTGGGTTGCGGATGGGTCGCGGGGTGGGTCGCGGGTGGGTCGAGGGGTGGGCCGCGGGTGGGTCGCGGGTGGGTTGTGGATGGGTCGCGGGGTGGGTCGCGGGTGGGTCGAGGGGTGGGTCGCGGTCGGGTCGCGGGCTGGGTCGCAAGGTGGGTCGCAAGGTGGGTCGCGGGTTGGGTCGCGGGGTGGGTCGCGGGTGGGTCGCGGGGGGGACGACCACAACAAACACCAACAACAACACCACCAACAACAACAACGCAACAAACATAATCCTCACCACGGGTTCTCACTTCAGACACGCACCCAAGGACATTGAATGACCGTTCGGCCCCCTCACTCTGACAATGGTTACCGGATGGGGGGATCAACAATACTTAATCTTTAGAAAACAGGATTCAACACGACCACATGTTAAGACTGATCGCTCTTACCTGCTCGCGCAGCACTCAACACGTATCCCAAACCCTCGATACCCGCCTTCCGTCTTCGACCGTGCCCCCGGGGTATATCTTCCTTACCTGGAGAAGAGAGGACGAGGGAGAAGGATGGAGCACCAGAGAGATTCGCAGGACGCGGGGGCCAGGAGCAGAAAACACGTGGCAACACCAGACGGGCTGATCGGGTGGGTAGACCGCTGAATAGCGGGAGGGTCGGGAAGGCGGGCCAAAGCGGCCACATCGAGCAGGCGGATTGCTGAAGCGTGAGATCTGCATGAATCGCGAGGAACTCTCGGGCGATAGTGCGACTCCCACATCGATTGTGAGGAAAGCCAGGGCGAGAGCGCGATTCCTGAGCGTCGAGGGCGCGGCTTTTGAATAAATTGCGAGGAAGTCCCACGCGAGAGCGATTCCTGCATACAGTACGAAGAAATCCTGCGCGAGAGCGCGGTTTTCAATGACGTCTGAAGAAGTATCAAGCGGGAGCCGCTGTTGTTGTAAATCCGGGGCCACCAACATAGTTTGGTGACACCCCACTGTCCCTTGTAAAAAACAAATGCAAACCCAAAGAAGAACACTTCAATTGAACAACACAATGATTACTGGTTGCCGGAAAAGGGGCCAACCATACGTCAGAGTGAGGGGGCCGAACGGTCATTCATTGCCACTGGGTGCGTGGCTGAAAAGGGAATCCTTGGTGAGGATTATGCTTGTTGCGTTGTTGCTGTTGCTGCAGCTGCTGCTGCTGCTGCTGCTGCTGTTGTTGTTGTTGTTGGTGTTGTTGTTGTTGTTGTTGTTGTTGTTGTTGTTGTTTGTTGTAGGCGACCCACCCGCGACCCATGCGCGACCCACCCGCGGCCCACCCGCGACCCAACCCGCGACCCATCCGCAACCCACCCGCGACCCACCCGCGGCCCACTTGCGACACACCCGCGACCCACCCCGCAACCCACCCCGCGACCCACCCGCGACCAATCCACATTGGTTCGAAGAAAAGATCGGCGCCTGTAATGGGCTCGTTGTATAATTTGTGAGAAATTGGCGCCTGCGGCGGGCTTCTCCAGAGTCTCGCAGACTGCCGGCTTCCCCACCGCCCCTCACTCTTATCCGCATCTGCGGCTTGCTATGGTAATGATTTGTTTAATGCGACTTCAACAGCAACAACAACACTCACACCACCACCACCACCACCAACAACAACAACAAGGTAAGGACGCTACCTGGAGGCCCCATTCTACCTGTCTGTCCCTACCCTCTTGTACGGACCTTAGCTGGAGGCCCCATGGGGGGGGGGGAAACGGGAAACGGGAAACGGGAAACCCCTCCGGCTTCATAATACCTAGGAATACGGATTCCAGTCCGACCCTTCCACCTCTGCACTGGAGTCGACCACGCAAACGCGAGGGAGCACCAGCGAGGCTCCAGCAACCATCGGGAACCCTAGGGAATCCATAAGGAAATCCCAAAGAATCTATAGGGAACCCTGGGGAATCCATAGGGGAACCTGGGGAATCCATAGGGAACCCTAGGGAATCCATAGGGAACCCTAGGGAATCCATAGGGAACCCTAGGGCATCCATAGGGAACCCTACGGAATCCATAGGGAACCCTAGGGAATCCATAGGGAACCCTAGGGCATCCATAGGGGAACCCTACGGAATCCTTAGGGAACCCTAGG
>CAUYUJ010016475.1:112500-117500 GCA_963575745.1 Prorocentrum cordatum | reverse complement strand
ATCGCGCCACGAATGCAGCCCCCCCGCGCCCCTGCAGGTCCCCAGAGACCTCCAGAGGCGAAGCATGGTATAAACAAAACGCCAACAAGTCGGGCGTCTATCCTTGTGCGTCCTCGATACTGGTGAATGAGAGAGTCGGGCGAGGAGCTGGCAAAGAGGACGGCGCGGGTGGTTTTCGGCGCCGACCAGTGCTCCAGCACTGCAGGGGCGTCTTTGTGGACCGCCCGTCCCCTCTTCGGGGGAGGCTCGGCGAATGCACCCCCCTGGGGCGGGAGGACCTCATCCGTCTGCTGCTGTCGCTCATTTCTTGATGCCAGACAATTCCCTCGCCTGGCCCCTCTTCCAGCTCCGCCCCTGTGCTCCTACGTGCCCGTCTTCCTCTTCCTCCTCCTGCCTTCGCCCTCCTCCTGGCTAGCTGCTACGTTGACAGGGTCCTGCCCCGTGAAACATCCAGGATACAAAAGGGGGGGGGGGGCAGGCACGAGAGGGGCGTCGGGCAGGGCACCACAAAGAGGCGGAAGGGGCTATCAGGGCCCGTCACCGAGCGAAGCTCCTCTGGAGCCACGTGCCGATCGGCCCCCCTCCTCCTCCTCCTCCTCCTCCTCCTCCTCCTCCTCCTCCTCCTCCTCCTCCTCCTGCTCCTCCTGCTCCTCCTCCTCCTCCTCCTCCACCACCTGCTCCTGCTCCTGCTCCTGCTCCTGCTGCTGCTCCTGCTCCTGCTGCTCCTCCTCCTCCTCCCAGCTCTTCGCAGTCTGATTCTGGACGCCGCCAAGCCTGGACGCGTCGGTCGCCGCAACTGTCGCTATCGCCGTCACCCGGATCGATGGCCTGACACGGAGGCGGCGGCGGCAGTGGCAGTGCCGAAACGCGCCCAGAGTCCAGCAAGGCATGAGGGTGCAAACCCTATACTTGTCTGGCTGATACTTTGGGGTTGGCGAGTGCTCGAGGGAGGCTGCAGCACCGCTCAACGATGCGCTGTCGAACAAGCCTGCAGGGTGGGCATTGTCTTGTGCTTTCCAACTTTCTGTGCAATTCGGCTTTGGTTTCAGCTTCAAATGCTGGTGCACCGTGAAGCGCCTTCGGGCCACCTCGCCCGAGTCGGGGTTCCGCTCAAATGGATGCCCCACTGACGCTTGTCGTGTTTTGTTGTCCTGCCCTCTCCGTCGGTCTCGTCTCCCCTCCCTGCTGCTGTTGCTGCTCCCCCGTCCGGCTCAGAGGTCGAACTCCTCGCAGGCTTGGACACGTCGGCCACCGCCACTGTCGCGTCTCCTGCTCCTCCTCCCCCTTCTCCTGCCTCCCCGGCGACCCCTGTCGCTGCCAGGCGGTGTGTTCGGCGGTCCGCCTCAGGTCGGCGAGTCTGGTGTGTGCAGCGAGGCGCGGGTGCCGCCTTGGGCGCCGGGTGCGGCTCACTCGGGCTGCAGGGCTCGGAGAAAGTGCAGGCGCGGCGCGCGACGCGCGGGCGCCGCGCCGCGCCGCCCCGGCGGAGTTCCGGGGTAAGAAGGGACAAGACCGATCGTGAGGCGGGTGGAAATGAAAATGTCCCCCCTCCCCCTCCCCCTCCTCTGGCTTCCGACTCCTACAGCCCCCCCTCCAATGCCAGCGATCAAAACCACATGCCAGACACAGCCGTCTCCTGGGGTCTCCTGGGGCCGCCTCCTGGGATATCCTGGGGCCTTTGGGGGCCTCCCTGGGGCCTCCTGGGGTCTCCTGGGGGAGCCTGGGGCCTCCCGGGACCTCGTGGGGCCCTTCTGGGGTCTCCTCGGACCTCCTGGGGCCTCCTGGGGCCTCCTGGGGCCTCCTGGAACCTCCTGGGTTCTCCTGGGGTCTCCTGGGTCCCTGTGGGGCTCCTGGGCATTTCCAAAGACATCCTAGAGTCTCCTGGTGCATCCTGGAGCCTCCTGTGGTCTCGAGGGGTACCCTTGGATCTCCCGGTGCCTCCTGCAGCACCCTGGAGCCTCATGATGCGTCCTGGGGTTTCATGGACTTGTTCCTTTGTTATATACGGTTTGAATATGCATACGCATGTACAGTCTTGAAGCGTATAAATCTACGAAATATGTAAAGCACACCAGGAGCACGTTTTACGAACCTCTGAATCGTGTTTATGGTTGTACGCATCTGTGTGCGTATGTGTGTATGTATGTATGCATGTATGTATGTATGTATGTATGTATGTATGTATGTATGTATGTATGTATGTGTGTATGTATGTGTGTATGTGTGTATGTATGTATGTATGTATGTATGTATGTATGTATGTATGTATGTATGTATGTATGTATGTATGTATGTATGTACGTGTGTGTATGTATGTATGTATGTATGTATGTATGTATGTATGTATGTATGTATGTGTATACGCGTGTGTATGTTTGTATGCATTCACATACAACTGTAGTCACGTGTACATACTTGTTTACACACGCGTACATGTGGTCTTGCTGTTGATCAATATTAAAAAAAAACTGCAAATGCATACATGCATACATATATGCGGTGTACGTGTGAGTAAAGGTACACACATATATAAAAACATGGCTGCGTGTGTATGTACATCGGAGGTGGGGGGGGGAGATCGCAAAGAAACGGAGACCCCCCACCGGGAAATCGGTTTCGGTTTCGTGCTCGTGTCGCGCGTGCGGGCGAGGCGAAGCTGCGCGTGATCCTCCTGTAGCTATGCCGAAGTAGGAGCGAAAGTCCGTTTCCCGTCCGCCGGTGGCCGGGAGGTGTCCCAATTCGGCCGGGCGGTGTCCCGGGTGTCACGGGTGTCCTGGGCGTCCAGGCGCTGACGCATGTCGCTAATTTCATAATTCATTCGTTTCGGCGCCTGCGGCGGGCTTTCTTATCCAATCCAGTTTATCTTTTCCGATCCATCTTGTCCGAACCAATCCATCTTATCTTATTCAACCCATCTTGTCCCGCCCTATCTGATCCCACCCAATCCAACCCACCCAACCCAATCCATCAATTCATTTGTTTCTGCGCCTGCGGCGGGCCAATCCAATCCATCTTATATTATCAAATCCATTTCTTCCAATCAAACCCATCTTATCATATCCAATCCATCTTATCCCATCCAATCCAATCCACCGAACCCAATCCATCAATTCATTAGTGTCGGCGCCTGCGGCGGGCTTTCTTACCCAATCCAGCTTATCTTCTCCAATCCATCTTGTCCAATCCAATCCATCTTATCTTATCCAATCCATATTGTCCCATGCTATCTTATCGTATCCAATCCATCTTATCCTGACACGCTGGAGGTCAGTCAGGGTGGGCATTTGATCTCAATCCCCCCCAACTTCCTTATCGCCCGCAGGGCGGTCGTATAGGTAACGAATATATGCTAGAAGCATCGCGCGTGTTCCAATTCTAGCTAGGCTTGGTGGACTAAATATGGAATATCATTTCTGTCGTTTCTTACATCCGGGGGCCCTCTTGGAAGCCCTGCGCAAGCCTCGGAATCGCTTAGAAGGGGAACTGCGGAAACGCAGCAATCACTAATTTCCGTTCGGTCTTCAAAGATTTGGGGCCCTCAAAAGCTTCCTGGGTTCTTTTCTGGGAGCTGAGGGGTCGAACTCCAGGCCTTCAAATCACAGATTTAGGAACTCTGGAAACGCCCCAAATTCTGTCAGGAAGTCGAGTCGGCGTGTCAGGCCCGGAGAGTTCTGCCACCAGAGCAGCGAGTCGTTTGCATCACGGGTACTCTGAAGCAAGGGTTCCATGCCGAAAGATTCTTGAGCCACGAACTGGCGCGCACCGTCCTGTGCTCCACCCTTGTACCTGCTGTAATCATCTACAACGAATGTGCGCCGCGGCGCTCAGGCGCCCCATTTCGAATATCACCTGTGCTGTCGAGCTTCGTGATCCAGGTTCATGATCATAATTGGTAAGGACGTTTCAGGCGAAACGCCCGTCGCGCGACTGGGGGTGCGACACAGAGAAGAAAGGATAGACTAGGGGGGAAAGGGAGAATGAGAGGGGGAGGGGGCAACATCTGGAGGAGGAAAGGGGAAGCATGAGACGGGGTGGCAGGGGGCAGGAGAGACAGCGAGGGAGGAGGAGGAGGAGGAGGTGGTGGCACGCGCAACCTCCCCCCCTTCCTC
This sequence comes from Prorocentrum cordatum, assembly GCA_963575745.1. Classification (NCBI taxonomy): domain Eukaryota; class Dinophyceae; order Prorocentrales; family Prorocentraceae; genus Prorocentrum; species Prorocentrum cordatum. The sequence continues at coordinate 113,394 of CAUYUJ010016475.1, read as the reverse complement.
CCCCCCCCCTCCTCCACTCTGCCCCGTCTCCTCCCTTCTCCTGCCTTCTCCTCCTCACCCTCGTCTTCCTGGAGCGTCTTCCCCTTCTCCTCCTCCTCCTCCTGCTTTTCCTCCTCCTCCTCCTCCTGCTTCTCCTCCTGCTTCTCCTCCTCCTCCTCCTCCTCCTCCTCCTCCTCCTCCTCCTCCTCCTCCTCCTCCTCCTCCTCCCCCCCCCCCCCCGCAGGACGAAGAGGGGCCACGCGCCGCCCCACTCACTGCTGCTGGCACTGGACCGGCTGCCCGCCAGGCCCGCGAGGGCGCCCCTCGTCCTCGTCGTCGTTGTCGTAGGCCTCGCCACCGCCTCGCCGGCAGTGCACGTCGCTCTGTCGCTCGTTTTTTTTGTTGTTTCTCTCTCTCCCTCTCTCTTTCTCTCTCTCTCTCTCTTTCTCTCTCTCTCTCTCTCTTTCTCTCTCTCTCTCGCTGGCTCTGCCTCTGTTTATCTGTTTGTGTCTCTGTCTCTCTTTCTCTGTCTCTCTCTCTCTCTCTCCCTCTCACGCACACACACGCTCTCTCAATTTGTTCCTCTCTCTCTCTCGCGCTTTTCGTTTCTTTCTCTCTCTCTCTCTCTCCCTACCACTCCCTTACCCCTTCTAGATCAATGAATATCTCAGTCTGTATCGCGTTCTCTCTCTCTCCCTCTCTATCACACTTTCTCTCTCTCTCTCTCTATGTATCGTTGGCTTGCTGTATTTCTCTCTCTCTCTCTCTCCCCCCATATCTCTCCATTTATATGTTGTTTTATGTATGGTGTTCTCTCTCTCTCTCTTTCTCTCTTACCCTCCCCATCGCACAACAATGCAATACTAGTATGAACATGTGGTGACATATTTCTCGAAGTATCTTTCTATGTATGTA
>CAUYUJ010016475.1:97500-107500 GCA_963575745.1 Prorocentrum cordatum | reverse complement strand
GGCGCAGGCGCTCCTGCGCACCTGGGCGTGCGGCGACGCCGCGGCGCTGGCGGCGGCGCGCCAGAGCCTCTCGGCGACGCTGCAGCGCGGCAGCGCAGAAACGTACCGCTCCGCTTGCCTCGACGCGCGCGGCTGGGCGCGCTGCGGCGGTGGCGGCGCCGAGCCAGCGGCCCGCCGCGCGCGCGCGCTGAGCTGGAGCGCGCACCCACCTGCTGAGCTGACCGACGACGGGCGCGCGTTTGGCGACAGGCGCGCCCGCTGCCAGGGCTAAGGGCCTTTGCCGCGGGCGCACGGGGCGGCGGCGGCGGCAGGGGCGCGGAGACGGCGCGCGGGCGGGCTCGCGCGGGAGCTAGCGCGGGAGGGGCACTGTGAGGCGCCGCGGGCTGGCGCGGCCGGCGGGCGCGCGCGCGCGCCGAGCGGCGGGCGGCAGAGGCACCACCAGGACCACCGTTTTGGCGCGGCGTTCTGGCGCAGAGGCGCCAGAAGGACCACCGCTCTGGCGCGGCGGCGGCGCAGAGGCGCCACCAGGACCACCGCTCTGGCGCGGCGGCGGCCTAGCGGTAGAGCCGGGCAGCTCGCTCCCTCGGTTCCTCCTGCCCCTCCTCCCCCTCCTCCTGCGCTGGCCTGGGACGTGGACTCCTTTGAGTCTCGCCCCTTCGTTTCTTGTCCGCCCGTTCGCTCCCTTGCTCGTTTCGTGTCCGATTTCTCTTTCTTCTCTTCAGTAAGAGGAGGAGGAGGAGGAGGAGGAGGAGGAGGAGGAGGAGGAGGAGGAGGAGGAGGAGGAGAAGGAGGAAAAAGAGGAGGAAGAAAAGGAGGAGGAAGAGGAGGAGGAGGAGGAGGAGGAGGAGGGTGCTTGCGTACCACAAGATCGGATCCGTCGGGAGATCAGGACACCCCCGTCGGCGGATAGAGGCGAGTCCAGCGCAATCGGGGGGGGGATAGGAGTGATGAGGTAGGATGTTGCACACGGCGCGAGCGCACCCGGCAAGCCCCCCTCATCTCCTTCTCCCTCCCCTCTCTTTCTGTCTGCGTCCGTCCCATTATGCATCACTGCCTCGGTCTCTCATTCTCTGTCGTTCATTATCGTTCGTTTTGTCTGTCTCTGTCTGCCTGTCTACGTGCTTGCCTGCCTCTCTCTCTCTCTTGTTTTCTCTCTCTCTCTCTCTATATATGTGTTTCTCTCTCTCTCTCTGTCTCTTTCTCTCTCTCTCTCTCTCTCTCCCTCTCGTTCTCGTTCTCTCGCTCTCTCTCTCTCTCTCTCTCTCTTGTTATTTCTTTTATATCCTTATCATTCTGTTTCATACACATATATATATATATGTATCCTCCGTTCGCCCTGTCTCCCCCCCCCCCCATCGACAAAGAAAACCAAGGCCCCCCCATGCCGTTGGCGAGCCCAGCCGCAGGACTGGCACGCAGCGCGCTCCGCCACGAATGGGGCGGTGTCTGGGATGGGGCAGAGCAGGCGAGGAGAGGCGAGGAGGGAAGGGGGGGGAGGGAGGAGGAGGAGAAGGAGGAGGAGAGCAGAAGAGAGAGGAGGAGGGAGGAGGAGGGAGAAAAGAAAAGGAAGGGGGGGAGGAGGTAGGGTGGGAGGAGGAGGAGGAGGAGGAGGAGGAGGAGGAGGAGGAGGAGGAGGAGGAGGAGAAGGAGGAGGAGGAGGAGGAGGAGAAAAAGGAGGAGGAAGGAGGAGGAAGAGGCGGAGGGAGGAGGAGGGAGGAGGGAGGGAGGGAAAAACGCGCTCGCCAAGAACGAGTCGCAGAAGAAGGTCAGATGACACGCCGGGTGCGTCCTTCCAACGAGACACTCTGAAAAGTGACGGGGCGCACCTGGAAAGTCACAGGCAGGGTTCACGACGTGAAATGGCCGAACATATCATGCAATTGTGCTCTGGTGCAGATGATTGGCTGCATCCACGTTTTGGCCGGGCGTTGAAGTTTCCCCGGGGCAACTATGCGATGCTGTCGATTGGGGTACATCTAGAACAGCTGATCGATGCATGGTACGATCGACTGGATAATTAGCTTCCACAAGGCACACGCATCGCCATACACGCATTTTTCCTGGACCGACAGCCAATCGGAAAGACGAGGGAAGCAGAGCAAGAGCGAATGACACCTGTGAAAAGGAGATAGGGAGGATACGGAGGACGACCAAAGTGGACGCAACATGTAACAACGATGCTGACATACCCCCTAGAGTCCCAAGCCCCCTTGCCATAAGCCCCGTAGAAGCATCTCATGACTCCACGGCAAGAAGCGCACCCTCGAAAGACGAGCGCCCCATTTGTCTGCCATTCCGGCGAGCGCCCCTTCTCGGCCCCAATTTCAATCAGCGCCGCGCAGATGCCTTCCGGCGTGCCGTCGATCGCCTTCCGGAGCGGGCCGCCGGCCAAGAAGGCCGACGCCTTGCTCGTCATGCCCTCCGCCGCGAATTTCGCCTTGATCTTGTCCTGTGTGTCCTTCATATTGTTGCAGTACTTCACCTCGAAGGTGAGGAGCGGGCCGGCATAATATACCTTGCTCAGCAGCTCGCCGGTTCCGCCGCCGCGAGAGCAAAGGCGGACCACTTTGTCCATGCCCTCGTAGAACCCCTTCATGCTCGCGGCCCTGCCTTTCCACGCAGCAGTGTTGTTGCTGAGAGGGGTGTCCAACTTCTGCACCAGCTTCTTCGCGTTCGTCATGGAAGTCTGCGGGTGACCCAACATGATCACATCATCGTTCATTCCTCGATCCTCCATCGCGACTCGCGCCGCCGGGACGGCCGTCCCAGCGAAGGTGCCTCCGAGGGTCATGCGTCTGTGTGTTGCGCCCGTTGCCCGTTGGTGGCTGAAGTTCCAGTGTCTCTTCCTGATTGGCCTCCTCCTGGTGGCCAGCCAGGTAGTTCTGCACCGCCGTCTTTACGTCTGTCTTCGCTACCGCCGCTTGGGACCTCACTCGCTCGAGCGTTTGCCACCATTGAGAGTTTCGGCCCATGCTCTCGAGCAGGGGGCCGGGGAAATCCTGGCCGCTTTGCTCGCGGGCGTGGTCTGCATCCGCGAAGGCGAGCAAGAAGGCCCCGAGAGTTGATGCCATGGCGCACGGCGCAAGTTTTGGTGGCACGGTGATGCCCGCGCGACTCAAACATGCAACTCGAGCCGCGCGCGACTCTCCACCTGCACTCCTGTGCGGAACTTTCAAGACACGTGCGCGGCGCTGGAAAAATTGAACACCCCCTGCCATCCGCTCAACAGTTGTACGTTTCAAGTTCCAGGGCCGTGAATGGTGATGAAGTCGCGCCCGCGACGGGCTGGTGAGGATACTTTTTTGATCTGCGGCTCCAAGGGCGATTCCAGAGGGCGGGTCGTAGCAAGCTCGGGGCGACGAGCAAGATAATTGCCAGCGGGCCAAAAGCCAACGCCGGAATGCACATGCGAGGAACAAAATGAACCTCATTAAGCCGAACAATGGCGGCGGCAGACACGAAGGCCAGCGGAAGGTCGCGCAGCGGCGCCAGCTCCCGAGGCGCAGGCCTGCGAAAGACCTGCGGGGAACGCGGAGAGAAGAAGCAGAGGCGAAGACAGTCGCGGAAAAGAGGGCAGAGGGAGACAGGAGGGGCAAACGAAGCCTCACTCACAGAGCACCTCATGTGCTCGAAGACTGGCCGTGCGGGGGGAAGTCCTGCCAAAGGATGAACCACTTGCACAGGGAACCATCTCCCTCGGGCCCCCCAGCCAGCACCTCAGGTGGCCTTTTACCAGTTGCGGGAAAGGAGAAGGCGCGGTTGGCTTACGCAGGCAACATGTCCGTCCAATGGAAGAGGGCGATGTCGCAAGTAAGCCAGATGATCCTTCTGTATGTGCCTGCGTTGGGTTTTACACCACAGGCTGGGGGAAGTGTCGCCTTCCTCTCTGGTACAGCACGATCTGCGTCTGGTGTTCCAACCACCCTCGTTCCGCCGTCACGTCCTAGGGCACTGGCGCCGGCGGTGAACCGTCAACCTGGTCACCGCCGGGAACCTCGTAGAGCTCCTGGCACGCGCTAGAGCAGAATCGAAGTAGAGAACTTTCGAGAAGATTTTCTATGAAATTTTATCTTTATATTTTTCGATGTTACTACGAGGTCGGTTCCCGGGAGTCAACCCATAGTGAAAAACCCTCGGGAGAGCTGAGCTGCTCTAGAAACAAAGTTTATGTTCCAATGCTCGGCGTAAAACCCTGGTATCTCAAAATAAATGGTCACATATCTTTCAGATATTCGCAAAACCGACCCAAAGTTAACACATTGCCCGCCCGAGCCGGGTGAGCCAACTAGCTCCACCCCGCGCCGGAATTCCTCTAGCTCATCGACGCCGAAGAGCTCTACGAGGTACTGTTCCCACCGCTGGGGAAGGCGTCGGAGTGCCCTGCGCCGTAGGAGGAGGAGGAGGAGGAGGAGGGGAAGAGGCGCAGCCGATAGCCGCAAGAACGGGTGAATGGATGGAGGAGGGGGAGCGACCAGTGGCGCGCGTCCGCCTGGAGCCTGGGCCCTCTGGGATTGGTCTCCCCACGTCGGTCAGTGGAGGGCCAACTGTCACCACTTGCGGGGGGAAAGTGCTGCCTCCTTTTGGATGCAGCCCTATCGGCATGTGGTAATCCTGCGGCAGTGACCAAAGACGACCCAACAGCGCGTTGCAAGAGTGGTTCACCCGATGGGAAGCAGGTGCCCGCCAGTGCCCCATCGGGCGCACCCTGCCGCGTGGAAGAAGTGACCGCCTCGGAGCGTGCACGAAGACGCGGCGCTGTTGGGGGGGGGCGACTGGCGCGCTCAGCACCTCAGCGCGCGTGGAGGAGGGGAGGGGAGGCGCAGCCGATAGCCGCAAATCAGGTGAATACTGGAGGAAGGAGAGGCGCAGGTGGGCCAGGCGACACAGACTGCCGAGGACCCAACAGAGCGTTGCCAGGGGCGCGTCTGGGGGAAAGGTCGTCGGCGTCGCGCAGCGGGACGGGCCCGTCGTGGAGAGGCAGAGCCTGCCAAAGGATGAACCACCTGTGCAGGAGTGTGCCTTACCTGGGCCCACCCGCAGGCGGTGGTGGAAGCGGGTAGGCGCGCGCGCGCACTAAGCCGCGGCCGCGGGCGAGCGTGCTCCGTCGCGGGAGCTGGGGGGATAACCTTCACAGCAGTGGGCCGGGCCCGCCGCGGGAAGGAAGGGCCTGCCAAAGGATGTACCACTTGTGAAGGACTGCAGCGCCATCAGTGGCTGTTCTCCCGTATGGGCCTGAGTAGGGGCCAGCGAAGGGCTACGTTGTCCTGCGTCTGGGTGGCTGTCCCGTGGCATCCCTGCTGTGAGCGTGGCTCAGTCAGAGGACTGCTGACGGACGGATTGCCCGCAGGGGGATGCTTCGCGGCTTCCGCAGCCCCCATCGCTTCCGCCGTGACTTCCCGCACCTTCCTCTGGCCTGTGGTCACTGTTGGATGGGGGGAGTCGTTAGTGTGACTGGTCGGAATGTGGTCGTCTGTCGTTGCCGTCAAGGTCGACATCGTGGTCGCGCACGTGGTCGCGGTCGTCGTCGTCGTCGTCAAGTGGGCCCAGCAGCGCGTTGCAAGAGTGGTTCACCTGATGGGGGGAAGGTGCCCGCCACGCAGAGGACCCAACAGAGCGCTGCAAGAATGGTGCGCTTGAAGGGGGGAAGGCGCCCGCCCGGCGGGGGGGAACGACCCCGCCGGGCCGCGGCCACCATGGTGGAAGCGTGGAAAAGGTAGAGGGGCAACGCACAGTGATCTCCCTGCTGTGAGTGTGGCTCAGCCAGAGGACTGCTGACGGACAGACTGTCCAGAGGGGGTGCTCCGCGGCTTCCGCAGCCCCCGCCGCTTCCGCTGTGACATTCCGCCCCGATCCTCTGGCCTGTTGGCGCTGTTTGGGGGGGGGGGGGGGGGTCGTAAGTGCGACTGGTCGGAATAAGGTCGTCTGTCGTTTGCGGTCGCCGTCAGGGTCGGCGCCGCGGTCGTGCTCGCGGTCTAGAGGGCCCAACAGCGCGTTGCAAGAGCGCCTGAAGGGGGGGGGGGGGGGGGGGCGCCGCGCAGAGGGCCCGGCAGAGAGTTCCAAGAGTGGTGCACTTGAGCAGTGCGCGATGCGAGTAGTGGACTGAGGGGGGAAAAAAGAGAAGACCCAACAACGCGTTGCAAGAGTGGTGCACCAGATGGGGGGAAGGTGCCCGCCACGCAGAGGACCCAACAGAGCGTTGCAAGAGTGGGGCAGCGGAAGGGGGGAAGGTGCCCGCCTGGTGGGGAGGACGACACCACTGGACCGCGGCCACCAAGGTGGAAGTGGAAGAGGTCGGTAGAGGCAACGCAAGTGGGCCTCGTGGCGACGGTGACCTCAGAGAACCCAACAGTGTGCGACGCGAGTAGTGAACAGAGGGAGGAAAAAGAGAACCCAACAGAGAGCGTAGCAAGAGTGGAACAAGAAGACCATGTGTGAAAGAAGAGTGTCAGCCCGTTGGGGGGGGGGGGGGGGGGGGCAGTGCCACGTGAGCTGGGCGCCGCCGACCCAGGTGCAGCTGCCACTGCCTGGCCCAGTCGACGTTGAGGCCCAGCGCGTCGCTGAGGACCCGTACATCGCACTTGTGGCTGCGCAAGGACTCCAGGAAGAGGTGGCAGGTTTGCGGGTCGTGCCGAAGCGGGTCGAGCGCGCCCTTGCTGCCGGGCACAGACTGCCGCTTGGCGAAAGCGTGCCTGCCAAGTGCCAGTGAACGTCGATCCCAGTGTGACTTGGAGTCGTCGCATCGCTTCGCCGGGCGTCTCCCCGGGGAGGTCCCACTGGGCGTTGTTGATTCCTGTTTTGTACAGCTGCTGCCCCGTGTGGGGGTCTTTGGGCTCTGGCCATTGCCGCGGGTCGGGCCTCTGGTGTGGCCGTGTGTCCTGGCCGCAAGTTTCCACCGCAAGGGCCTCGCTGCCCTGGCTGTGGGGCTCGCGATCTGCTCGCGACAGCTCCAACTGCACGCCTGGCAGGACTTTGTCGGGACATGCAGGCCTCGAGGTTGGCCGCCAGGCTGGCGCGGCGCGGGGGGAACTGCTCGCAATTGGGGGGCCTGTGCCAGGATGTGAGTTGTGCCCATGTCCTGCAGTAAGAGTGCCCTGCGCAGTACTGTGCGTCCGCGTATAGTGGCCCGAGTCGTCTGCCTCAGCCTCAGCCTGGGGATGCTCTCCTTGCACGGTGCGGGGGGAACATGGCACAACCGCGTCGTTGTCGGCGTCTACGTCGTCGACGTCGGCGTCGTCGGCGTCGGCGTCGGCGTCGTCGTCGGCTTCGGCGTCGGCCTCGGCTTCGCCGGTGCCAAGATGTGGGTCGCGCCCGTGTCCTGCTGCGTGAGTGCCCTGCGCAGTAGGAGGAGGAGGAAAGGAGGAGGCGCAGCCGATAGCCGCAAGATCAAGTAAATTGAAGGAGGGGAAGGAGGGGTCGGCGACGTGAGTGTGCACGGGGCAGGTCGACTCCTCAGTGGTAGCTCTTTCCGCGTGGGCCTGTGGGGGGTCTTCTGTCACCGCAGGCGGGGGGATTACGTTGCCTCCCTCTTTGGAAACAGCTCGATCTTCGTCTGGTAATCCTGCCACAACCGCACCGCGGGCACGTCTCAGGGCCTCTTTCCCAGCCGCAGGGGACGATGTGAGAGCGCCCTGCGCAGTAGGAGGAGGAGGAGAGGAGGAGGCGCAGCCGATAGCCGCAAGATCCGGTAAATTGAAGGAGGAGACGGAGGGATCGGCGTTGCATCCTCGCGCGGGGCAGGTTGAGTCGTCTTGGATGGTTCTTCCTCGCAGCCTTGCGGAGGGCCTTCTGTCAGCGCTGGCAGGGGGGAAGTGTTGCCTCCCTCTCTGGTGGCGTCCTGGACGCCTGTCGAGGGCGTCGGGGGTTCGCCGCCCATGAGAGGCTCGCTGACAGGGGGCGGGGGGCGAATCGGCGCGAAGAGGTTTCTCTCAACGAGCCAGCGTATGGCTTCATTGTCCTGCGTCTGGGTGGCAGCTCCGTGGCCCCCCTGCTGAGTGCGTGGCACTCCCGGGGGATTGCTGGCGGAATGGTTGTCCTGAGGGGGGTGTCCCGGGGCTTCCGCAGCCTCCGCCGACTCCGACGTGACTTCCCACTCCCTTCCTCTGGTCTGTTGGTCCTGCTGGAGGGGGGAGCGGTTAGAATGAGCAGTACACTGGTCACTGTATGTTGCCTCCTCTCGAGGGTCGTTCGCGTGAGCCGCACCCTGGAAACTGCATCCCGGAGGACTGCTGGCGCGCTGGTTGCACTGCGGGGGAAATTCCGCGGCTTCCGCAGCCTCCGCCGTCTCCGCCGTGACTTCCCCCCCCATTCCTCTGCCTTGCTGGTACAGAGGACTGCTGACGGACAGTTTGACCAGAGGGGGGTACTCCGCGGCTTCCGCAGCCTCCGCCGTCTCCGCAATGACTTCCCGTTCCTTTCCTCTGGCCTGCTGGTACAGCTGCAGGGGGGGAACGTTCGTGTGAGCTGTACACTGGTCACTGCAGGCTACCTCCTCTCGATTCCCCACTGGGACGCCATCGTCTGACCACGATGTGGGGGGTGGTATCGTGGCCTCTGCCTCAACCGCACCTCGATTCCCCTCTGGGACGTTGTCTTCTGTCGACGAAACGGGGGAGGCAAGCTGCCGCTGCTGCTGCTGCAGCAGCTGCTGCGGCAGCTGTGGTGCTGCAGCGGGTCGGCGTCGTCGTTGTCGGCGTCAACGTCGTCGACGTCGGCGTCGTCGGCGTCGGCGTCGGCGCCGGCGTCGTCGTCGGCTTCGGCGTCGGCCTCGGCTTCGGCGGAGGCAGCCGCGGCGCCGGCCGCGGCGGCGCCGCCGCCGGGGGGAGGCCGGTGGCGGCGGCAGCGGAGGCGGCGGAGGCGGCAGCGGCGGCGGCCGAGGCGCAGGTGGCCGCCGGGGCGGCCGAGGCGCCGCCTCCGGCGGCAGCAGCGCGGCAGCGGCCGCCGCGAAGGCAGCCGCGACGCCGGCCGCGGCGCCGCCGGCCCCGCCGCCGCCGCCGGGAAGCCAGAGGCGGCAGCAGCGGAAGCGGCGGCGGCCGCGGCGGCGGCAGTGGCGGCAGGGGCGCCGCCGGCAGCCTCCAGCCGCCCAGTCGCCCAGCCCCAGGGGGAAGGCATCGGCGGCGGCGGCGAGGCTCGCCGCCGGCCGCCGCCGCCACCGCGGCCGCCGCCGCCTCCCGCGCGCCGGCCTCCCAGGAGGAGGCAGCGGCGGCGGCGGCGGGAGCGGCCGCGGCCGCGGCAGGCGGCAGCCCGGCGCGCGCGGCGGCGGCCAGGCGCCGCCGCCGCCGCAGGGCGGCGCCCGAGGGGAACGAGGCCATCGCGAGGCCGGCCTGGCGCGAACCTGTCCAGGGGCGGGCTCGAGCCGAGACGGCTTGAGCCAGGCTTGAGCCAGGGGGGCTACGGAACTGGTGAGGATACGCGAAGGGTGAAGAAATCAACTGCCGTATCGTCAAATTGTGAGGACTTCTCAAGCCAAGCGCCCGGCCTGTCCGACCGACACGTCTGGCAATGTGGCAAGGGATACATGCCTATAAAGATGAACTTGGCGTAGCCCAAATTAGGGGAAAACTTCCTATTGCATTGGTGCAATGCTTGGCATTGCTTGCCATCGCTCGGAACGGGCACTATATAAAAATACGAGGCAGGGGGGGGCGGGGAACACGGATAACCCAAGAAACCCGAGAACCGCAGGGAACCCGGGGCACCCGGGGATCCCTGGGAACCTGGGGAACCTGGGGCACTTGGGGAACCCTGGGAACCCGGGGAACCCGGGGAACCCGGGGGACCTGGGGAACGTGGGGAACCCGGGAAACCCGGGGAACCTGGGGAACCCGAGGAGAACCCGAGGAGTCTGGGGAATCGAGGGAACCCGAGGAACGCATAGGAAACCCGAGGAACCTCCAAGAGACGTCCGTAGGGACCTTTTCTGCAGCCACTCGCTGTATACTCGTGCGTCGCAGCTGCGTCGAAGCTGCGTCGGACCCGAGTCGAACTGGAGTCGAACTGGGCG
>CAUYUJ010016475.1:0-92500 GCA_963575745.1 Prorocentrum cordatum | reverse complement strand
TGGCTTCCTCTGTGTGCTGCCCACTTCTCTGATCGAGGCAATTCCTCTGGGCATCGTTTCTGGATGGGCTGGTGGGGATTCGCGAAGCGACAACAATTCTTGTTCGGTGAACTCTCCAGATCGCCCTCTAACAATACCCTCGTCTGACGACCGAGTGTGTCGACAGCACGATTTACATACATCGGCGTAACTCGCTGTTGGGAACAGTGGGCAGAACGAGCACTCGCTTAGGTACAGGCATAGCCACCCCTAGTCCTCTTTTGTTTGGTGGTATAAGCTGATTTCAGCAAACGCTTGACGACCAAAGCTGGGCCTCAGGGCCAGAAGCATCTGCATGAGACAATTTTCTGACCCCTTCTTATCATACCTCCCTTTCAGAGCCCACCGAAGGGATCCGCCATGGCCTGTCATGTTGATCTTGTTCTCATTGAATGACGCGATGGGGTCAATGTCGACCACGGTGTGAATCTCTACGTCCTTGTCGTCCTCCTCGGAAACGGGAGCACTCCTCCTTATGCTCCTCCTCGTCCTCCTCCCTCCTCTACGAGGCGACCCGTGGGCCCGTGAGGGACATCGCTCCAGGGCACCTGTAAATGTGGGAGGTACTGGCGCAGATCGGCAAGAGCCCTCTGGGCAGGCTTGGTTGGGAGAGCGCTTCCTTCCCCAAACCTCTCCCCATGCGGCCGTCGAGAGCGCGCGTCCCGACCTTCTCCCACAACCTCCCTTTTCTGGGCCGACAAAGTACAGCGCACTCGTCTGGCTCCCATGGGCGCGTCCCCCCCCGTGCTCCCCGTACAGCGTACACACTAGATACGTATGATGAGAGATATTGGTTCTAGCTTCCAGCAGCGCTCCACGACTTCTGCGGGCCGCCAAGGCCATTCAATACAATACCATAAACCCTGCGCAACCGAAATGAGGGGCCCGTTGCCAAGTGGTCCAACGCAGTCCTGGGGAATGCAACGCAATGCGCTGCAACGCACTGCTTGGCATTGCTTGGCGCTGCTTGCAATAATTCGCTGTGGTGGCCGCTACTTTCAGCTGCTTTGCGTTGCGTTCCGCTGCTTGGCGTTAGTTGGCAGTGCTTCGCAAATCTTGGCGTAGCGTGAAATCATTGTTTGGGGTTGCGTGGCTTCGTTGTTTGGCGTTACTTAGCATCGCTGTTTAGTATAATTGCTTACGCTGCTTAGCACTGCTTGGAGTTGCTTCGTGTTGCTTCGGATCGTTGATCGACGTTGCTTAGCGTTTTCTGGAACTGATCCTTGGCATCACATGACGCTGCTTTGCATTACCTGGAATTGCTGCCCATTACTTTACAACGCTTGGCGTTAAGTAGCAATGCTGGCCCTTGCTGAGCACCGCTTGGATTTGCTTGACATTGCCTGGGAAGTCTTAGAAACGCTGCATTGTGTGGCATCGTTCCTTTGCATTGAAGCGCATCGTTGGTTTGAATTGCTTTGCACTGTTTGGCGTTGATCGTGTTGCTTGATATTGCTTGGCGTGCCTTGGCATGGCGCCGCGTCGCTTACCCTCGCTTGAAACTGTTGCCTGGAATTGTTCGGCGTTGCTTGGCTTGACATCGCTTGGCGCTGCATGGCGCTGCTTGGCATCAGTGCTTGCCCTGCTTGGCATTGCTTGGGATCGTTGCTGAGCATGGTTTGGCACTGCTTGGTCTTGCTTTGCGTTTGGGACTGCTTGGCGATGGTTGAAATTGCTTGGCCTTGCGTGGCGTTGCCTAACACTGTTTTGGATCGAGATCCTTGGCATTGCTCGGCTTTGCCTAGCATTGCTTAGAACCGTTGATTGGCATTGATTGGAGTCGTTGCTTAGTATTGCTTCGCATTGCTTGGCTTGGCACTGCTTGGTGTTGCCTTGCATTGCTGAACGCTGCTTGGCATGACTCGGCGTTACTTGGCGCTGCTCGGCATTGCTTGGCCTTCGGTGGCAAGTGGCACTTCGTTGCTTCGCACTGCTTGTCATTCGTTGGCATTCCTTGCTTGGCATAGCTTGGCATAGGCTTGCGTTGCATATCCCGTGCAGCCCGAAGGACCACCACCAGGGGGCCATCTCTGACGAAGGGCCCCGCACCCCGAACAGTCGCAAACAACCCAGAGGCACGCCAGAACCCGCCTCTGACAACTGTCCCCGCATCCGCCGGTTTCTTCCACAACCTTCTTCGTCGCAGCGGCGGGAGTCCTGGCCGCGTTCTGAGGCAGACGTGGGACGCACTTGCCGAATGGGGCACAGCAGGCGGCGGGAGGGAGAGGAGCGCGCGGGGGCAGGGGAGGACTCTCAGAACATCCAGCCCTTGTGAGTGAGTGCTGTCACTTCTCTTCCTCTTGCCACTGGGCTCCCCTTCGGCTGATAACGAAAACACGCGTGAGGACAGGAGCGCGTGCGCAGCGCGGAGGTGGAAACCCGTGCAGGAGCGGAGCTCAACCCCGCTCCTTCCACAGGCAAGAGAAGAACTCCCTGGGCCAAAACCTGAGCTTCCACGGGTCTCCTGCTGGTGGCCCGGGCTTCTTGGCACACCGGAGTGCCTTCGCGTGCCCACACCGTGCCAGCCCGCCGCGCTGTGATGATTTGGGGGTTGTCGGTACACGTCCTGGGTGCTGTCTGCGCACGGGCGGCCGCCCGCCGGGTCTCCTCTTGGGCGCGCCGAGTCGGCATGCTGGGGCCTTTCTGCTGATGGCGAGGCGGATCGATGATCCTCCCGTCCTGGGCGCAGAGTCGGCGCACGGGCCTCCCTGGCCAAGGCCTCCCTGGCCAAGCCAGGAAGACGAGGATGGACGAACAAAAACAGAACGTGTCATCGCTCGGACGTCCATGCCCAGTGCATTGTTCGGCTTCGCGCATGCATGTTCGCAAGATGGTCCAAGATGCTCCTCGATGGCCCTCGCCGAGGAAAGGTGCACACGTCCTGGCGATGCCAAGAGAACGCAGAGCGACCGTCTCAGCTCGAGGCAACGCTGCGGCCGCTGCAAGGCGAATCGAAACGTCGCTGGGCGCACCAGGAGAGACTCATGTGCCGACCTGCAATTGGCAACCTCATGCAGCACATCGTGGCTTGTGAGAAGGCGAACGCGTGGCATGCAAATGCCATCCCCCTGGCTCGAAATGGCCCACCATATATAATGTTTCCTGCCCTTCTCATTGTCCCTCTCCATCCCCGTTTCCTGTCCCTTCCTTCCCTCCGTACTCTTACACTTGCCCTGTCACGTCTCCTCCCCCGCACCCTCTTCTCCTGCTTCCTCCCTCTAGTGTTTCCCCCCTCCCCCTGCTACTTCTCATTCTCCCCCTTCGTCTCATTCGCCTTCTACGCCTTCGTCCTTTTATCCCCAACCTCTCTTCTTCTCACCACCAATATTACTATAACCTCTGTCGTTCACAATGTTCTGTCCGTGAAGGCGGGTTTGTTGAGCGGCGCTGGCAGCAACGAGCGGATCGACCCTTGCGTGTCCGCCGAGAGCGACTCTGGGAACTCTATCGTGAGGATGAGGAAAAGGTTGCCTGGAGCCCCCAGAATGGCTGCAATGGCGTGAAGAGAAAGGGAGGAACAGGATGACATAATAAGCGGAAGAGGATGAGCAGCAAAGGGGGCAGCAGCAGCAGCAGCAGCAGGAAGAACATTACCATGAGGAAAATAAGGCGAAAACCGACTGGACCCACCGAAAGACCGGGGCCAGTCTGATTGGGGAATGCCATGTGCGCGAGGCCGTGTGGAACAAGAGATTGCGCAAGGCGGGGACGGAAGGGACGGACAGGTAGGCGTTGAGGCGAAGGGAGAGGGTAGTGATTGGGAGGGACAGTGATCAAGATAATCTTCGGGGGTTCGAGAAAAGGGCTGATGAGGGAGGAGAGGTCCCTAGCGGCAGGATTGCGTTCATCTCTTTCCCCTACAGTTAAATACTCTAGCCAATGTGGACCAAAAACAATGTGTTTATAGCAAAATGCGGTGTGTAATCTACGTGGGGCAAGCTGCGCTGTGCAGTATATTTGGCGCAACGTATGCTTTGCAATCGATACAGTGCTATCTATGCTGTGGAAAAAATGTATGGGATTGTACGAAGTGCGATGCAATGTTGTTCGCAGCGAGTTGTCAAATCCACTGCTCGCGCAAACATCCCACCCACCCACTCGCAACTTGGTTTGCAACACCCATGAAGCGGCAATTGTGATGCCTGCTTGGCGCTGGCTGGCGCATCGCCGCCACCGCCCTAGCGCGCAGGCTCGTGCGCAGAGCGGCCAGCTAATTAGTTTGGTGCGACCGACAAGGCTGTGGTGGCGCTGGCCGACGGGACTTCCCAGCGCGCCTTTCAAGCCGTGCTGACGCGCGGGCACTCCAGTGCGAGTCGGTGACTCGGGCGGGTGCGGTGCCATGGCGACGTCGACAACGGCAAGCACGATGATGATTGCAGCGATGCTACTGACGACGGTAGCGATGACGACGGCCAGGCAGATGACGGCGCCGATGCTGACCACGCCGGCTACGAGAATGGTGTCCACGCGTCGTTGATGAAGAGTTTGGAAGGATTTCGAAATGCGCGCGCGGCCGGCGGGCGCGAGTGGCCCGCGTAGTATTGTTCGACAAGGACCGCGCCCGCCCCCAACACGCGCGCACGGGCGTTCGAATGACTTTGACATGTGTGCGTGCGAGAGGCCTGTTTGGTCGCATTTGGTGACGCTTCAAAGAAAAATATCCGCCGATCCGGCGCGTGAGTTTAAACAAGCCTAAGCTACAGCCTGAGCTTCAGCTCTGCTGGGGTGTCTGTTCCGGGGTGGCGCTGCCGGGGTAGGGGGGGATGGGGGGGGGATGGGGTTCACCCTATCCTCCCTCCCCCCCGGAGCCCAAAACCACTCCATGAAGGGCAGAAGGGGCCCAGAAACCCACCAAGCCAGCCCAAGAGGTGCCCAAGACGGCCCAAGAGCGCTCAAGGACGCCCAAAATTGCTTCAAGACGGCCCACCATGCCTCCAATACGTCTCAAGAGAGTCCCAAGAGGACTCCCTAGAGCACCCCAAGAGGCCCAAATCCTCCAAACCCTTTTGGTTTTCTACGATTTCAACATTATCGCCTGTTTGGCCTTCTCAGCGCTCGAGAGCCCTCGAAAAGACACCCAGGGCCACCAAATACAGCACCAAGACGGCCCAAGAGAGCCCCAAGATGGCCCAGGAGGCACCCAAAACGCCCCCAAGAGGCCCCCAAAACGGCCCAAAGAGGGGAACTCGAACTCACCCTTCGAGCCATCCACCCCCAGATGACCCCAAGAGCCCCCAAGAGGCCACCAAAGAGGCCCCAAGAGGCCGCCCAGAAGCCCCCAAGAAGACCCCAGCAAGCCCCAAAGCCCCACGAGGCTCCCAAGAAGTCCTCAAGAGGCCCCCAAGAGGCCCCAAGAGGCGCTGACTCGCGCTATGTCAGGCCAGAGATGCACGGCATGATTTAGTGCTTCTCAGAAGCGAGAGCACTGAACTCAGAACCAACGAAGACCTCCGAACACCTCTAACCTCAAACCTTCTCGCTCTTTGCTCCTCGTTCTCCTCGCTCCACGAGGCTCACGCGGACACGGTTTGCCTGCTCGGCACCGGCCAGCAACCCGCCACCACGGGCTCAACCAGCCGCAAAACCGCCCGACGGCCCCCTGCTGCTGCTCCTGCTGCTGCTGCTGCTCCTGTTTCTCTCCCAGCTGCTCTGCCTGCCCGTACCTTCCTTTCCTCTTCCTCCTGCTCCTCCTCCCACAGGAGGAAACGGGCAGAATGAGTTGAAGAGGAGTGGAACGAGCAGCATCAGGAGGAGGCGGTCCTCCTCAACGTGTTTTCTCGTGTTCCCGTCCTCCTTTGCCTCCTCCTCCTCCTCCCCCTCCTCCTCCTCCTCCTCCTCCTCCTCCTCCTCCTCCTCCTCTTCCTACTCCTGAACCTCATCCGCATCCTCCCTGTGTTCGTCCTGGTCATCTCCCGTCCTCTCCTTAATTCCCCTCCTTCCCGCTACTACCCGCTCCTCCCCACTCCTGTGCACCCTTCTCAAAAACGAGTGCACGCTCCCTACCTCGATTCCATCCGCACTCTTCAAACAAAATCGCATCCATTCAAGCCCTTCCCATTGCGCCGCAATCTACTCACTACCAGAGCAACGGCCTCATGTCTCAACACTCCTTGTGACCCCCCCCCCACACACAGCTAGAGCCCCCAGTCCTCCCCACCTGTACCCACTGATGGCAAAAAAAAAACCCTCACCCTCTCAATCCTCCGCGCCCCTCTGACACCCTGCCAAAATATCTGGAACCCTGCCATTACTCCCCGCCCCCTCTGTATTCCTGCCACAACCTCCTCACCCTGAGTCCCCCCTTCCCTCTCCACTCCTCCTGCATCATCCGCAATCTAGAACCCTCCGACTCCTCCCACAACCTGCGTACTCCTGCCAATTCGCACGCCCCCCCACTCCTGCACAACCGCCCCCCGTCCCCTCTACCCCTTCGCATTCCTATCTCCTCCTCGATCCTTCCTCCGCACTCCTGCCCGCCCCTCCCTGCTCCTCCGCACTCCTCCCACAACCACTGGAAACCTCCCAATCCTCTAAACTCCTCCGCATTCATTCTCGCGCGAAAGATACCCGTGCCCTTACCCAGGCGCGGTGGCAAGGGGCGGGGGGAGCGACGCGCCGCAGCCGACGGCGGTTGCACAACTGCAGATGCGACGGCCCATCCGCTGGCACCGGAGGCGCGCGCGCTCCAATCGGCAGAATGGCCGATCACGCATTGGTCGCTCTCGGGCTAGAGTAGCCCGTTTGGAAGTGCGCCCACGAACGCGCAATCAAGCGTTCAAGGCTCGACGTGCAAAATGCGTCCTGGGTGTCCTGGGCGGGCGCCGCTGCAATCCCGCGCCCGCCCCAAACGCCTGGGGCCCCGAACGCCAGGCGCGGTCGCCAGGGGCTGCTCCCTGGAACACCAGCCTGGCATGACCCCAGCTAGGTCCGGGTACGTGACGGGGGACACAGTCGCCGACGCGCGTTGATTGTGCCCCCGGAAACGTACCCGTACCTAGTCGAGGTGGCGTTTGGTCGAAATTCCTCTCGGGCGCACGCGCGGCCCCCGAGAGCGCTCGACAAATGGGACAGACACCGCCACCCCAATGCTATTCTCAACCCCGCGGACACCCTCGATGCCCACAGGCGCCCCTGACGCAAGCCCGGGCATGTCGCTGCAATCAAACAACCAGCCGTTCAACGCGTCGTTGCGTCCTGACTCGCAAATGCGGAACCAGCGCGCACGCGGCAGGCTGATTGGGCGCAGTGGCTCGCGCCCAATCCAGCGGACGGCCCTTTTTACCCAAGGCCGACCCCGTGTAAGGGTATGCTTAGGACCGACGATTCGTCCCAAGACCTCCGCCCCTCCCTGGTCTCTCTATACCCCATCCGCACATCTCCAAAGAGCTCCAAAGCTTCCAAATCCTCACACCGCATCTGCACTTCTCACGCAAGCTGCACGACCTCGCCATTATCCTCAGCCCTTCGTACTCGCGCCGAACCCTCCTTCCCACAAATTCCTCCTCACCCCTTCCGCGCCCCTTTGCAAACTCCTGCAGGCCCTTCCCATTCCTCCCGCAGCTCCTTTGAACTCGTGCGAAAACATTCGCAACCCACCCATGCCTCCATCCCCCTCCGCACTCCTCCCCTGGCCTCCGAGCTCCCCCGCTCGTCCTACAATATCCGCACTCCTCCCACGACCTCCACCATCAATCCATTCCGCCTCGCCCTTTCGCATTCGCACTCACCTCCGCAACCCACCAATTCCTCCTCACCACCCCGCACTCCGTCATAAACTCCCCAACTTTTCTCACTCCTCCCAGAACATCCACCATTCATGCAACTTCCCAAACTATTCCGTCGGCTTTCGACATTTGAGTTTTCGTTGCTTCCAGCGCCTGGAGGCCGTTTCCAAGTCCCGGGACCGCGGGTAACTAGATGAATAACTACCCCGGACCTGATGTCTTGATTGTTTCAGTCTGTCCGCCTCCATCGGTCTGTGGGGCCAACTAAGGGCTCTGTTGCCATGCGTGGAACCCGCTTTGGCCTCTGGGGTCCCTCCTGAGCCTTTAGAGCCCCTCCCCGAGCCCTGAGAGCCCCTCCTTTCTCCAGGGCTGGCAAGGCGCGCTTGAGCATATAGCAGCGGAGCGCCGCGCGCAGCTGGAGGTGCCAGGGGGGGGCCTTCCCCCGCCTGCCTCTCATGCACATCTCCACCTTTCTCTGACATCGGGGGCTGGAGACTCGCCTATATGAAAGAATTTTCGGATCAACCCCCCACTCCCTCCCCCGGACTTGACCGCCCTTTTTTTTCAGCAACGATCTTTTTTATCAGCAAGTACATGTTTTATAAAAACCTGCGCCAGCGCTCTTGCGATTCCTTGGAAAACCATCGGGCCATGACATGTTGCCAAAATGCCTCTCGCGCGCGCGTCGGCATCGCTCGGGCGCCCTGGCGCGCGCGCTGTTGCAAAAATCCCTTGCAACAGATAGGGCGAAGTGCACGCGCGCGCGCCGTCGCGCGCGCGTGTACCGAAATCCTTCAAACACCTTAGCCTCCGCAATAATGTCCAGAACGAGTGCCCCGAAATCGTGTCAAAACACATGGTGTTACACCGCCCGTTTTCAGAGGAACCCCGCGCTCGCGGTCTTGCGGGATCTCAAGAACACCAAGTTATGCGGGAGCTTGCGGTCTCGCAGGGCCAACATGTTCATCACATTCTGCCAAGCGGGCCTCTCGCGCCGCATGTCGAACTCAAACGGGCGTTCTTGCGAGCGCGCTGGGGGGGGGGGCTCGCGATCCGCGTCGAATAATACCGCGCGGGCCACTCGCGCGCGTCGGCCGGGAGCGCATGTCGAACTCCGCCAAAAACCTTCGTCGCCGACGCGAGGGCATCGTCATCGTGATCGGCGTGCGCGATCAATATCGGCACCGCCATTGGCCTTGCCGTCGTCATCACCGCCATCGCAACCAACATAGCTACCTTCATAATCGTCCCACCGTTGTCGGCGTCGCAATGATGCCGCGCTCGCCCCTGTCACCGACTCACACAGAAGCGCCCGCTGGGAAGTGCCCAGCGGTTTGCGCCACCGCGGCCGCGTCGATCGCGCCAAACTAGCTGGCCGCTGAGAACGCGAGCGCGCGCGGGCTAGCGCGGCCGCGGAGATGCGCCAGCCATCGCAACGCACTCATCGCAATCGCCGCCGCATGAGTTTATACAAACCAAGTGGTGGTTGGGTGGGTGGGTGGGTGGGTGGGCGGGGCGTCTGCAAGGGCGTGAAATGTGCAATCCATTGCGCCACATGGATTCTCCTTTCTTCATAGCTTTAACGGGCCACCCTTTCGCATTGGAGTGTACATCTGATTCCGCCCCATTAATCCGAATCTATATCATCCCAGGCAGGCCGGCACGCCCCCCCCTCCTTCGCAGCAGAAATTCTGCGCGTGCGCTCGCTTATAACAAATCATGAATGTTCAAAAACCCTTGCAACAAATGAAACGGAAAGCACGCGCGCTCGTCGCGCGCGCGGCAAATTACCCTGCGACGTACCCAACCCACGTGCATCAAGTGGCAAGAGGAGTAGGCCAACATTAGCAGGAACAACGATAATGTAGGCGATGTGAATTGCTGTGCGAACTACATGGGATGCGCACGCATTGCACGGCTCACAGGACGACGATCGAAAGAACGAGGATTAAAGCCCCAGGCTCGCGTATGACGTCACTCCGCTGGGGCACCCAGCAGCCCTCGAAAGTGGTGACAGTTTCGCAGATCGCAGCCCCCCAAGGATGGCGAGGTCTAATCTGAATCCGAATATGTCCCCACTCCGCTGGGCCCTCCAGCAGCCCTCGAAAGTGGCGACAGTTTCGCAGATCGCAGCCCTTCGGGGATGGCGAAGTCGAGCCTGAGTCTGCGTAGGACCCACTCCGCTGGCCCCTCAGCAGCCATCGAAAGTGGCGACGGTTTCGCAAATCGCAGTCCCCCAGGAATGGCGAGGTCGAATCTGAGTACCCCACTCCGCTGGACCCCCCAGCAGCCCTCGAAACTGGCGACAATTTCGCAAATCGCAGCCCCCCCCAGCGATGGCGAGGTCTAATCTGAGTCCCCGTGGGGGCTCACTCCGCTGGTCACCCCAGCAGCCCTCGGAAGTGGCGACAGTTTCAGAGATCGCAGCCCCCGAGAGATGGCGAGGTCTAATCTGAGTCCCCGTGGGGCCTCACTCCGCTGGGCCCCCCAGCAGCCCTCGAAAGTGGCGACAGTTTCACATCACAGATCGCAGCCCCCCAGGGATGGCGAGATCTAGTCTGAGTCCCCGTGGTGCCTCACTCCGCTGGGCCCGCCAGCAGCCCTCGAAAGTGGCGACAGTTTCACAGATCGCAGCCCCCCCAGGGATGGCGAGTTCTCATCGGAGTCCCCGTCCCCGTGGTGCCTCACTCCGCTGGACCCACCAGTAGTCCTCGAAAGTGGCGACAGTTTCACAGATCGCAGCCCCCACAAATGGCGAGGTCTAATCTGAATCCCCGTGGTGCCTCACTCCGCTGGACCCACCAGCAGCCCTCGAAAGTGGCGACAGTTTCACAGATCGCAGCCCCCCAGAGATGGCGAGGTCTAATCTGAGTCCGCGTGGTGCCTCACTCCGCTGGACCCACCAGCAGCCCTCGAAAGTGGCGACAGTTTCACAGATCGCAGCCACCCCAGAGATGGCGAGGTCTAATCTGAGTCCCGGTGGGCCTCACTCCGCTGGACCCACCAGCAGCCCTCGAAAGTGGCGACAGTTTCACAGATCGCAGCCCCCACAGATGGCGAGGTCTAATCTGAATCCCCGTGGTGCCTCACTCCGCTGGACCCACCAGCAGCCCTCGAAAGTGGCGACAGTTTCAGAGATCGCAGCCCCCCAGATGGCGAGGTCTAATCTGAATCCCCGTGGTGCCTCACTCCGCTGGACCCACCAGCAGCCCTCGAAAGTGGCGACAGTTTCACAGATCGCAGCCCCCCCACAGATGGCGAGGTCTAATCTGAATCCCCGTGGTGCCTCACTCCGCTGGACCCACCAGCAGCCCTCGAAAGTGGCGACAGTTTCACAGATCGCAGCCCCCCCCAGAGATGGCGAGGTCTAATCTGAATCCCCGTGGTGCCTCACTCCGCTGGACCCACCAGCAGCCCTCAAAAGTGGCGACAGTTTCACAGATCGCAGCCCCCCAGCCCCCAGGGATGGCGAGGTCTAATCTGAATCCCGTGGTGCCTCACTCCGCTGGACCCACCAGCAGCCCTCGAAAGTGGCGACAGTTTCACAGATCGCAGCCACCCCAGAGATGGCGAGGTCTAATCTGAATCCCCGTGGTGCCTCACTCCGCTGGACCCACCAGCAGCCCTCGAAAGTGGCGACAGTTTCACAGATCGCAGCCCCCACAAATGGCCAGGTCTAATCTGAATCCCCGTGGTGCCTCGCTCCGATGGACCCACCAGCAGCCCTCGAAAGTGGCGACAGTTTCACAGATCGCAGCCCCCCCAGGGATGGCGAGGTCTAATCTGGGTCTGAGTATGACCCCACTCCGCTGGGCCCCCCAGCAGCCCTCGAAAGCGGTGACAGTTTCGCAGATCGCAGCCCCGCACAGGGATGACCAGGCAGGAGGCAAGCTGTTACGCGGCGACGAGCAAGGTGAGATGCAGGGGGGAAGAGGAAAGGAGGAACGAGGCGGGAAGGAGGAGGAGAAGGAGGAGACGCGACCGCACTGCTCTATTCAAAACGAGAACCCAACGCAGGAGGGTTGGGAAAAAACGAAAACCTACGATTTTGCAAAGATTGCAATTTCGAAAGTCACGGAAACAAATAAAACACATGGTTTCGCAACAAAGGTTTCCAAACAAATATCCTGGCGAATGACCCAACCATATGCAGTTGTGGGTACCGCAATTGTGAAAATCTTCTTCGGTGAAACTCCCTATGGGGCCACGAAGCGCTGCACTGGGTGGGGGGGGAACGCTGTTCTGGGTGAGTGGTGTGTCAAGTAAGGTTTCCGGGACGCTTGCGGACGGTCCCACTGGGGGCTTCGGTGGAGCTCCCTATGGGGCCACGAAACGCTGTACTGGGTAAGTGAAAATGCCAAATTGGGCTTCCGGGACGCATGCGGACGGTCCCACTGGGGGCTTCGGTGGAGCTCACCAAAGGGCCACGAAACGCTGTGTTGGGTGAGTAAAAATGCCACGTTGGGTTTTCGGGACGCATGCGGACGGTGGCACTGGGGCCTTCGGTGGAGCTCCCTACGGGGCCACGAAATTGTGGACTGGGTGGGTGAAAATGCCACAATGGGTGCTTCGGGACGCTTCCGGACGGTCCCACTGGGGCCTTCGGTGGAGCTCCCTGTGCGGCCACGAAACGCTGCACTGGGTGGGTGAACATGCCACGCTGGGCGCGCGGGACGCAAGCGGACGGTGGCACTGGGGCCTTCGGTGGAGCTCCCTGTGGGCCACGAAACGTTGTAATGGGTGGGTGAAAATGCAAAATTGGGTGTTTCAGGACGCACTCGGACGGCCCCACTGGGGGCTTCGGTGGAGCTCCCTATGTGCCCACGCAGCGCTGTAATGAGTGGGGGGGACGCATGTGGACGGTGGCACTGGGGCCTTCGGTGGAGCTCCCTATGGGGCCACGAAGCGCTGTACTGAGTGGGGGGGGGACGCATGTGGACGGTGGCACTGGGGCCTTCGGTGGAGCTCCCTATGGGGCCACGAAACGCTGTACTGAGTGGGGGGGACGCATGTGGACGGTGGCACTGGGGCCTTCGATGGAGCTCCCTATGGGGCCACGAAGCGCTGTACTGAGTGGGGGGGGCGCATGTGGACGGTGGCACTGAAGCGCTGTACTGAGTGGTGGGGGCGCATGTGCGCATGTGGACGGTGGCACTGGGGCCGGTGGAGCTCCCAATGGAGCCACGAAACGCTGTACTGAGTGGGAGGGACGTATGTGGCACTGGGGCCTTCGGTGGAGCTCCCTATGGGGCCACGAAGCGCTGTACTGAGTGGGGGGACGCATGTGGACGGTGGCACTGGGGCCTTCGGTGGAGCTCCCTATGGGGCCACGAAGCGCTGTACTGAGTGGGGGGGACGCATGTGGACGGTGGCACTGGGGCCTTCGGTGGAGCTCCCTATGGGGCCACGAAGCGCTGTACTGAGTGGGGGGGACGCATGTGGACGGTGGCACTGGGGCCTTCGGTGGAGCTCCCTATGGGGCCACGAAACGCTGTACTGAGTGGGGGGGGGCGCATGTGGACGGTGGCACTGAAGCGCTGTACTGAGTGGTGGGGGGGCATGTGAGCATGTGGACGGTGGCACTGGGGCCCTCGGTGGAGCTCCCATGGGGCCACGAAACGCTGTACTGAGTGGGGGGGACGCATGTGGACGGTGGCACTGGGGCCTTCGGTGGAGCTCCCTATGGGGCCACGAAGCGCTGTACTGAGTGGGGGGGACGCATGTGGACGGTGGCACTGGGGCCTTCGGTGGAGCTCCCTATGGGGCCACGAAACGCTGTACTGAGTGGGGGGGGCGCATGTGGACGGTGGCACTGGGGCCTTCGGTGGAGCTCCCTATGGGGCCACGAAGCGCTGTACTGAGTGGGGGGGACGCATGTGGACGGTGGTACTGGGGCTTCGGTGGAGCTCCCTATGGGGCCACGAAGCGCTGTACTGAGGAGGAAGGACGCATGTGGACGGTGGCACTGGGGCTTCGGTGGAGCCCTATGGGGCCACGAAGCGCTGTACTGAGTGGGGGGGACGCATGTGGACGGTGGCACTGGGGCCTTCGGTGGAGCTCCCTATGGGGCCACGAAGCGACTGAGTGGGGGGGGACGCATGTGGACGGTGGCACTGGGGCTTCGGTGGAGCTCCCTATGGGGCCACGCAGCGCTGTACTGAGTGGGGGGGGACGCATGTGGACGGTGGCACTGGGGCCTTCGGTGGACCTCCCAATGGGGCCACGAAGCGCTGTAATGAGTGGGGGGGACGCATGTGGACGGTGGAACTGGCGCCTATGGTGGAGCTCCCTATGGGGCTACGAAGCACTGTACTGGGTGGGTAAAACGCAGGGAAGAGGGGGAAGAGGGCGGAGGAGGGAGGAGGGGGAGGAGGAGAGGCGAGGAGGAGGAGGAGGAGGAGGAACGCGGGGACCGTCTCTTCAAAACGAGGACCCAACAACACAGGTTGGTTGGGCAAAACAAGCCTGCGCCCGCGCACTCGCAAATTCTTGGAAACCATTGGGTATTCCGCCTTTTCATAAAATGTGACCAAACAGGCCTCGCACGCGCGCGCGTGCGTCGCAATCGCTCCAACGCCCTCGCGCGCGTGCTGTCGCGAGAATCCCCTACAACAGATGCGGCGACGCACGCGCGCGTCGTCGCGCGCGCATGCCGAAATCATTCAAGAACCATCGTCTCCGGAAGGATTTCAGAAACGAGTGCCCCGAAAGCGCGCATCAAACACACATGGTTTTGAAACGTCAATTTTCAAAATGATCCTGGAGGACCCAACCATATGAAGGTGTGGGCACCGCAATTGTGAATATCTTCATCGGTAAGGCTCCTGGGGCCACGAAGCGCTGCGCTGGGCGGGGGGGGCGCATGCGGGCGGTAGCACTGGGGCCGTCGGCGAAGCTCCCTATGAGGCCTCGAAGCGCTGCACTGGGTAAATGAAATTATCCTGGCGATGGACCCAACCATATGCAGTTACGAGTACCGCAAAGCAGGTTAAGCGAATGAGAGGGAACTCCCTAAGGGGCCACGAAACGTGTGAGAGGTGTGCCGAAATGGGTGCGGTGCCGCCATGCGAACGCAGCCACTGGGGCCCTCGGTGGAGCTCCCTCAGGGGACACGAAACGTGTGAGGGGTGTGCCGAAATGGGCGCGGTGCCGCCATGCGAACGCAGCCACTGGGGCCTTCGGTGGAGCTCCCTCAGGGGGCACGAAACGAGTGAGGGGTGTGCCGAAATGGGCGCGGTGCCGCCATGCGGACGCAGCCATTGGGGCCCTCGGTGGAACTCCCTATGGGGCCACGAAACATGTGAGGGGTGTTCCGAAATGGGCGCGGTGCCGCCATGCGAACGCAGCCACTGGAGCCCTCGGTGGAGCTCCCTATGGGGCCACGAAGCGTGTGAGGGGTGTGCCGAAATGGGCGCGGTGCCGCCATGCGAACGCAGCCACCTTCGGTGGAGCTCCCTATGAGGCGAAGCGTGCGAGCTCCCTGCGGTGCCGCAGTGCGAACGCAGCCACTGGGGCCCTCGGTGGAGCTCCCTATGGGGCCACGGACCGGGTGAGGGGTGTGCCGAAATGGGCGCGGTGCCGCCATGCGAACGCAGCCATCCCTTGGTGGGGCTCCCTATGGGGCCACGAAGCGTGTGAGGGGTGTGCCGACATGGGTGCGGTGCCGCCATGCGAACGCAGCCGCGGGGGCCCTCGGTGGAGCTCCCTCAGGGGACACGAAACGTGTGAGGGGTGTGCCGAAATGGGTGCGGTGCCGCCATGCGAACGCAGCCACTGGGGCCTTCGGTGGAGCTCCCTATGGGGCCACGAAACGTGCGAGGGGTGTGCCGACATGGGTGCGGTGCCGCCATGCGAACGCAGCCACGGGGGCCATCGGTGGAGCTCCCTATGGGGCCACGAAACGTGTGAAGGGGTGTGCCGAAATGGGTGCGGTGCCGCCATGCGAACGCAGCCACTGGGGCCCTCCATGGAGCTCCCTATGGGGCCACGAAGCGTGTGAAGGGTGTACCGAAATGGGCACGGTGCCGCCATGCGAACGCAGCCACTGGAGCCTTCGGTGGAGCTCCCTCAGGGGACACGAAACGTGTGAGGGGTGTGCCGAAATGGGCGCGGTGCCGCCATGCGAACGCAGCCGCTGGGGCCCTCGGTGGAGCTCCTTATGGGGCCACGAAACGTGTGAAGGGTGTGCCGACATGGGTGCGGTGCCGCCGTGCGAACGCAGCCAGTGGGGCCTTCGGTGGAGCTCCCTAAGGGGCCACGAAACGTGTGAAGGGTGTGCCGAAATGGGTGCGGTGCCGCCGTGCGAACGCAGCCAGTGGGGCCTTCGGTGGAGCTCCCTACTTCGGTGTTTTGTGCGTTTGGTATGGTTATAAGTTGTGATATATCTCAAAGTTATATGTGAATTATATCTATTCATAACTCTGTTATGGCTCTTTTATAACTTTTTAAAACACCTTTATAACTCTTTCAAAACTTTTCATAACTGTTCGCTTGCTTTTCTTTCTGCGTTTGTAGAATCGCGTGGAGCACGTTTTGTTGTTTGTGGTTTGCCCCGCGAGTACAAATCAGCCCACGCCTCACACGTTTCGTGCCCCCATGCAAGGAGCCCCGCCGAACGCAATTCCGCTGGCGGCACGGCGCCCTTTTCGGCACACCCCTCACACGTTAAGCAGGGCCGCCGCCGACACACCCGGCGCAGGAGCGCGGCGATCGGCTTTCGTTGGGGGGGCGCGAGGCAGGCTTCTGATGGCGCGTCGGCCTCCGATGACGACGACGACGACGACGACGACGACGACGACGACGACGACGACGACGACAAACGACCGCGACGACGACGAGGACTACGACGACAGCGACCACGACGATGACCACGACGACGACGACGACGACGACCACGACGACGACGACGACGACGACGACGACGACGACCTCGACGACGTTGACGACAACGACTACGACGACAACGACCGCGACGACGACGACGATGACGACGACGTCCTCCCCCCTCCCCCCTCCCCCAGAGGGCGGGGGTGAGGGGGATTGGAAGGGAGGGAGGGGGAGGAGGGAGGGAAGGAAAGAGGGAACGAGGGAAGGAAAGAGGGAGGGAGAGGTGAAGGAGGGAGGGAAAGAAAGAGGGAGGGAGGGGAGGAAAGAGGGAGGGAGAGGTCGTCGTCGTCGTTGTCGTTGCCGTCACCGCCGCCGCCGCCGTCGCCGCCGCCGCCGTCGTCGTCGTCGTCGTCGTCGTCGTCGTCGTCGTCGTCGTCGTCGTCGTCGTCAGGGGGAAGGGGGGGAGTGAGGGAGGGGGAGTGAGCAAGCTAAGTGCGCTCGCGTCAACATCTGACATCCTAACCCTCCCTCCCATCCCTTCCCATTGCGCTACTTCATTGTCCTCTCACCGAATCGGGTGGGAGTAGGATGAGGAGGAGGACGACGACGACGAGGACGACGAAGAAGACGAAAACGAAGACGAAGACGACGACGACGACGACGACGACGACGACGACGACGACAACGACGACGACGACGGGGGCGCCGAGGGCGGCGCCCGCGGCGGCTCGCGCTCCCGCACCCGGCCCCCCAGGAGCACGACGACGACGAGAGTGCCGAACACTCTCCGAACAACACCCGGACGCCATCAGGGGAAGAGGGAGAGTAGTATTCATATTGAGTAGTGGTAGAGGGGGCCCCCCCGTCGGAACGGCCGTTTACAATCGGATTGTCAAAAACACATATGAAAACCCAACTCGGTGAAATCCTGCGTGTAAAAGCAATACGCGGGGGGGTGCCGAAAATCTTCGGCACGCCATCAGGGGAAGAGGGAGAGTAGTATTCATATCGAGTAATGGAACAGGGAGGGCCCCTGCCTTTCAGGGAAGGGCGGCTGCCGCCGCCGCCGCCGTCGTCGCGCGAGGCTCGCCCGCTCGCCGGCTCGGCTCGGCCGGATGATGATGAGGAGGAGGGGGAGAAGGCCGGAGGAGGAGGCCCACGGCGTGGCGCGGCCAGCGCCCCTGCTAAGCGCGCGCGTTCTGTGAGCAAGTCGCGGGCGAGCCTCGCGATCATGCACTCACTTCTTCTTTGTGGAGAGGTGCGCGCAGACGCGAGCCCACACCTCTTTAGGATCATCCACCTTCCAGCTGAACGCCTTGTCCACCCTGGTCCAAGAGGGCTTCACCCTCCACTGCTTAGTCTTCGTCTGCGTGTAGATGATGAGCTCTCCAACGCGGACTGGGTCCGCGTAGGCCGTGCCGGGGTACGGGAGCTTCTTCGGCGTCGCCTTGTTCTTGCCATCAGTCTTCTTGGCGTGCGGGGTCACCTTGTCCTTGCCATCAGTCTTCGGAGCCTTCGGGGTCACCTTGTCCTTGCCATCAGTCTTCTGAGCCTTTGCCGGCGACTCTGTGTCTGCAGCAGCAGGGCGTTTCTTGGCCGATGCAGGCCTCCTCAAAACAGCTCCCCTGAACTGTTCGGCGAGCTCCTCGGTGCTGAAAGCCTTCTGCGAACCGCCTTGGCCAGCAGGACGCTCCGCCGCCTCCTGGCTGTCCTCCTTGCCCTGGCTATCCTTATTGTCCTCGATCGCCAGCGCAGTGCCCGCGGAACCCGTCGCCGCGGCACTTGGGCCCCCATCCGCGATTGCACCAGCTGCACCACTGGCCGGCAGCTGCCCCTGCGTGGAGTTCTGCTGCCCCTGGGGGCCGAAGATCTGCAAGTTTGCCGCGATCGGGCCGCCCACCAAGCGATCGAGCATGGTCATCAGCAAGGCTTCGGCTGGATTTGCACCCGCCGCTGCAGCGCTCCCGCCCCCGCGGAGCTGCAGCTTGGGCTCCGCGGCGCTGGCGTGGGCCCTGCGGGCCGGCAGCGCTTTGCGGAGCCCATCCACGCTCGCTTCGTCGATCTTACTTGGGCAGTGAGGCTCCGCAACATACGCCAGCTTGTAGAAGTCGGGGTGGCCCTCTTGAACTCATCCGCGTCGTTGGGGCGCGCTGTGCAAGGCGGCGGCGCCGCCCCTCTAGAAGCAGAGAGCTTGCACCTGGTCTTCAGGTCGTTCAGCTGGTTTATAACCTTGTTGGCTTCGATGTTCATCTCAGAACCTGGCCCATTGTGCCCAGCCAACAGAATCGTCGCCAGCAGCGCCACGTGGGATGGCTCAGAGGGGTGCGAGCAGCCAATGCGCAACATCCGATTGATCGCAGCAACGCACTTCGTGTTGAAATCCAGGTTGGGGTTCTTGAGCTTCCCCCAGTCGGCGGCCGCCATGTAGTTGCACGGGCGCAGCAAGGTCTGCAGCTGAGCCCTTCGGGGGCTCAAGAATTAGAATTGTTTTAGCCCCCTCTCCCCACTGCCCCCCATCCTCCTTCATCGTCATCCTCCATGTCTGGAATCACCCCTCCCCCATATTCTCTTGCCGGCGCGACCTCCTCCCCGAGCTCGCGGCGTCAGGGTCGTCAGAGGTCTTCTCCACGAGTACAGTCTGCATCTCATTGATGTGGGCCTCCGAGAACTGCCTGGCACCCAACGTCTGCAGAATCTTGCTGGACTGGGCCACTGGAATAATTCGGCTGCGGAGAAGCCTGATAATATCATTCTTGCGCGTCTCGCAATCACTCAGGAAAGCAGGCGACTCGGCGTCCATCGTCCTGGACAGGCACTTCGCAAACTCGATGTGCTGCTGGATCGAATCGACGATGCTTCGAGCCATGCTGCACCTAAATACAAGCGGGTCGAGCCTCGCTGATGTTCCCGCCTGCTCGCGAGCGGGCAGCTCGAGGTGAAAAAATGAAGATGGGCGTGGATGGCAATTGTAGAGCTGGCGTTCAAAGTATAAAGTATATATATAGAGAGATGATGATGATGAAGATGATGATGATGATGACGATGATGATGATGGCACGCTCATAAAAGCGGAGAGCGAGAGGGCAGGAGAGAGGAGGTGATGGAGGGAGGAATGAGAGGAGAGGGAGAGGGAATGATAAAATTGAGGAGGAAGACAAAGTGGAGGAGGAGGAAGAGGACGAGGAGGAGAAATAATACCTATAATGAAGACCACTGGGGAGGAGGAGCAGATTAAACCTACGATGCCTCACTGATGCTGCAATGCACCTTCAACCAATGCCCCTACATATTTGAGCTCGCTGCAGGCTTTGAAACTTTGGGCCGTCAATGTTAATGCAGTCTCAGACGAGGAGTCCAGGCGAGAGCCCCATTTTTGATGCCAGAGTTTGATGCTGAACGTTGTTGCTGACAGTTGCGTTGTCATTGTGTATATACAAACCTACCTAGCAAAATCGAGCCTGGGCGAGCCTCGGCTGAACTGTCCCTTCGCTCAGATCTAATCCCACGAGTTGGCGAACCAGCTAGAATAGTCCTCCTGCGCCTTCGCCTGCTTGCCGGCGGTCGCGTTCTGGCCCGCCGGGCGCTTGATGCACACTCTGGCCTTGGGTTTCCCCTTGGCCTTGGCTTTCCCCTTGGCCGCGCTCGCAGGCGCAGCGGCTGGCTTCTTGACGGGGCTCTCGGCAGGGCTCTGGGTCGCAGCCTTCTGGGCGGCACTCTTGGCAGGGCTCTGGGTCGCAGCCTTCTGGGCGGCACTCTTGGCAGGGCGCTGGGCCGCGGACTGCTTCCCAGGGCCGTGGCCGGGGCTCATGACCGCGAGCTGGTTCTCAGGGCTCTTCGGGCTCATGGCCGCGCTCTGCTCCGGAGGGGCCCTGGCGGGGCTCACGGCCGCGGACGGCTTCTCAGGGCTCCTGGCGGGGCTCATGGCCGCGGACTGCTTCTCAGGGCTCGTTGCGGGGATCATGGCCGCTGGCTTCTTGGTGGGGCTCTTGGGGATCATGGCCGCTGGCTTCTTGGTGGGGCTCTGGTCCGTCGACTGCATCTCCTGGCCCTTTGTCTGGGCTCTTGGTAGGGCTCCCGGCGTGGCTCTTGGTAGGGCCCCCAGCCTGGCTATTGGCAGGGCTCCCAGCCTGGCTCTTGGCAGGGCTCTTAGCTGGGCTCCCTGGTGGGGCCCTCATCGCGGTCCTGATGGAGTCGTCGCCGAGCATGCGCCTGATGGTTTTGATCTTGTCATGTGCGAGCGCGATAGTTGAACGGTCGTCTTTCGGAGGCCACGTCTCCAGGTCCACAGCGCTCCGGATTGCTGAGATCATCGGCGCCACTGCAGCTGCTGCCAGGCTAACAGGATAAGCGTTGCCCGTGGCCTGGAGCGACACCGCGTCGGCGTCGAAGAAGTCGTGAAGATCGGGCTCGAATCCTACGGGGGCCAAAAGCGTTCGGTAAAAGGGGAGGGCGGGAGAGGCCCCAGGGAGGATGGGGGGGGGGAGGAGGAAGGAGGGGGGGGAGGAGGAAGGACGATGGGGGGAGGGAGGTATGAGGGAGGAGGGGGGGAGGAGGGGGAGAAGGGGCATGCGCGACGAGGGCGATCAGAGGAAGGCCAGAGGAGGGAATAGAAGGAGGGCGGTGGCAGGAGGAGCTCAAAGATCGGCGAGGAGGGGAAGGAGTGGAGAAGGGGCAGAAAGGGGCAATGGGGGGGGAAGGAGGAGGAAGGAGGAGGGGAGCGGTGAAGGGGGCAAAGTGGAAGTGAGGGGGAACGGAGGGACGGAAGGCAGAAGGTGGATGGGGCAGGGGGGTGAACTGAACATAATGTTATGGCCCTCGTTCCATATGTGTAGGGTCGCTGCTTCGCGATTATCCGACAGCCCCATTACTATTATGTTTTTCTATGTAACCACGCTGCCCTTGCAGGGCGAACCTCTCCTTGGGGTGGAGGTACCTGGACAGGCTCCTCTGGCTGACCGGCTTCTCGAGGTCACTGATGGCCAACGCCCGCGGATATCGGTTACCAATTAGGAGCGTAGGGGCCACGTCCTTGAGATAATACGTTTTGAAGGCTACATTATCCGCTGTGCGATCGATTGAAAAACAAACGATGCTGTCCTCGGTCACCTTCCCTTCTTTGAAATCAGTTTTGAGCTTCTTTTCCATGTCCTTCAGGTTCTTCTGTAGCTGAGGCGTCAACGTCTTGGCGTCGGTGTTGGGGGGGCACATGTTCAGGAAATCCTTCAGGGGGCGGGGGCCCAGGGGGGGCATGGCTGATGGGGTTGTCGCTCCGTCAGGGCAGCACGTCTTCCGGGGGCCGCGCAGAAATGCCCTGGTCCTGTTTTGTGCCAGCATGTAATCAGATGCTTTCAACGTGATGATGTCGAAAGTGAAGTCGGGGAGAACGGCTTCCAAGGCTGATTTCACCCGCTCCATGAAAGATCCCTGCCCTGAGCGATTGATATTGCACCCTTCAACGTTCTCCAGGAAGAACGCCAATAGGCCGAAACAAGCAAGCCAGACGACCCACTCGACGACCATCCTGAATACGTCAGCACGGGAATCGAAAGCACCTCGGCCGCCGATCAAGTTCGATGCTTCTCCCATGGGGTGAGAACCAGGCAGCATCCTGTGTGTAAAAAAGCAATGCGCGGAAGGGATGCCAGATATCTTCTTCACGTCATCATGGGGAGAGGGGAGATTATCTCTGGGGCATGGGGCAATGGGCGGGTCGAGTTTGGGGCGTTGCCAGCTTGGTTCGTCACCCCCTGAGTAGGCGCACCCAATCTTGAACGCCGGACCTTCGCCCGTGCCAATGAGCGACCACCCCGGACAGGGCGGCCCAGCGCCCAACATATGGACTGGTAGAAGCAAGTCCCGGGCGGGCATCTGGAGGACGTTGCCCTCGCTCTTGCCAACCTTGCAAGAGTCGCCGAAGATGGCTTTCAGGTACTTAGAGTATCGATCCTCGATGTCGCAGACATTCACCCCCTCGACTTTGATGTTCATGCCACGGAGGCTCCACCCGAAACCATCTAGCCCGCAACGTGGCCTGGCCACGCGAAGTGGCTTCTGAAGATCGAATGGGGGTAGGATTGCGTTCCACTGGTTTGGCTGAGGGAAAGTTTTCGAGGGGTCAGTCATACTTCGGGGGTCTGATCCTCCCACGGTTTCGCTGCGTTCGCTTTGTGCCAAAACAGTTAGCTATAAATCGGGAGGTGCTCCGCGGCCCCTCTCCGTCCACCCTCCCCGGCGTCTTCTCGTTCTCCTGGCGTCAGGTACGTTTGCTTGGGCCATGTTGCGTCAGGTACGTTTGCTTAGGCCATGTTGCGTCAG
The DNA here is from genome assembly GCA_963575745.1 of Prorocentrum cordatum. NCBI lineage: Eukaryota > Dinophyceae > Prorocentrales > Prorocentraceae > Prorocentrum > Prorocentrum cordatum. The sequence goes on along the minus strand of CAUYUJ010016475.1, from coordinate 69,596 downwards.
GTACGTTTGCTTGGGCCATGTTGCGTCAGGTACGTTTGCTTGGGCCATGTTGCGTCGTGGCTTCCTCCTCCGCCTCCTGGCCTTCTTATGCGCCTCCAGCCCCCTCCCTTCCCTCCTCTTCCCCTTCTCCTCCATCCACGGTCCCCCGAGAATGTCAGCGCTCATGGCCAGCGGAGCTTGCGCGCTGGCCTCCCTGAGGAGGCGGCGGAAGGGAGCAAGGAGAAGGGGGGGGGGAGGATGAGGATGGATGCGGGGGAGGGGGATGGGGAAAGAAAACTCACGAGGGGAGCGAGGGAGAGAGGGGGGATGATGGGGGAGGATGGAGGGGCGAGGGACGGGGAGGATGATGAGGGAGAGGGAGGGGACATGAGGCTGATGAAGCTGCGGGTCAGCGGTCACGAACGTTTCCGAGAGCGTTCCAAGAGCACCTCGGGAGCATGCAACGGGCGTGTCACGGGCGAGTCACTCGCATGTCACGGGCATGTCAATGGCATGCCACCGCGTGTCACCCGCGTGTGACATGCGTGCGACACGCGTGTGACATGCGAGTGACATGCATGTCACCGCGTGTCACCCGCGTGTCAACGGCGTCGGCTACCCAGAGGCATCCCGGAGAGTAAGGGAGATGATGAGCGCAGGGAAGGGGATGAAGACTGCGGATGTCCAGGCAGACACAGGAGGATGTGAGGAGGACGGAGCGTGGAGGCATGGGGGGTGAGTTCGAAATGAGAGCGAAAAGAGAAATACATGGAGCTGCACATGTAGGGTGTGAGACGCGGCCGGAGGTGAAGTATAAAAGACAGCAGAGAGGTGGGAGAGAGTGAGTCTGAGCAGGGTGGAGGGGGCATGGCCCCTGGGAGGGAGGCTGGAGAAGAGGACCTGCTGTAGGGGGGAGGGGGGAGCGGAGGGTGGAAGGATTGAGGAAGCATGTATTCTTCAGCGCTAGACGTCTCCCATAGCGTGGCCTTTCCCAGGCCGCGAATGTCACGAGTGCGCGAGAGCGCCGGTGACAGCCCAGGGTATATTGCATACCAAGCACCAGCAGTAAGACGCGCGTGCGGGAAGCAAGTCAGACGGGCGAGCCTCGTCTGAGCTACAGATCTAGCCTCTCGCCTGAACTAGGCGGACCCCTCCTCGATCTGCGACGTGGCCTCGGAGATCTGCCCGTCGATGCGCTCCGAGGCGTTGTTGGCCGACAGCTGCTTCTGCTTCAGGAGCCCCATCAGGTTCTCGAAGTCGCCGCACCCCTTGAGCAACGCCAGGCCGACCTGCTCCTCGACCTGCTTGATCTCCTCGATGATCTTCGTCGCGCCCGGCACCGAAATGGCAGGAATGTGCTCCTTCAGCTCTGACTTCGCGGCGTTGTCCCTGGCGTCGTTGAGCTTGTAGCGGGCAGCCTGCACTTTCGTCAAGAACGTCTCGAGCCTTTTCTTCTGGCCAGTTTTGAGCTTGGCGCCCTCCTCCTCCTCGGCGTCCTCCGCCTCCCCTTCGCCCTCGGTCCTCGGCTTCTTGCTGACTGGCCTGTGGGCGAACTCAACGTTGCGCTTCTGCACGCGCGTGTGCTCCTCCTCGTCCATGAGCACCGACTGGAATTCGAGGTCTTCCCAGATCTTACACTGGCGCGTCGGGTGGGTCAGGGTCCGGCCGTGCTTGAGCACCGCGGCCAGTTGCTCTGGTTTGTTCTTGTATTTGTCCTCCAAGTCCTGCTGGTCCAGCCACGTCCCAGTTCCCTTAAACTGCGAGAGGCTCGTCATCCTCTTGGTATCCTGGATCAACTCTTGCATCCTTACGAGCAGGTCGTCGCCCGCCAACTGGCAATGGTCCTTGTAGAACGATTTCTTCTTCTCGTCAGGCACCGCGGTCCAATCCTGGACCAACCTGCCGTGGTTGTTTACCAGGCGATCGCAACGGGCTTTGCAGTTGTGGCAGTCCTTGCACCGATACACCGGCTGGGGATTCTTCCTGTTCGCCCTCCTGACGACGACGCAATCAATGGACTTCTTGCCCTTGGTGTGGCAGGTGCAGCACTCGACATCCTCATCCGCATGCCCCTGGCCCGCGACCCTCACCTCTGCCGCGCCCTCCACGACCCCCTCTGCCGAAGAAGATGGCTCGGTGGCGAGATATTCCTGGGGGGACTGGGCCAGGTCAGCAGAGGCAAGCGGGGCGTGGAGCGGCATGGCTGCCTAGCGCTATGAGCGATGTGGGGTGTTGCAGATCGCCTCAGGTCTCAGGGGTGTCGAGCCTCCTGTTCTAAAGCCAAATAGGCAGCGGTGGGTGCAAGATGATGCGGAGGGAAGGGAGGAGGCGGATGAGAAGGGGGAGGAAGGTAGTGCGGATACGGAGGAGGTGCAAGGGATAAGGGGCGATGTTGGCGAGGGCGAGGAGAGGAGCTTGCGAACTCTTTAGCTGACGCAATGCACTTTCCCTCGACATCTTATGATTTGTTCGATTCGATCGTTCGTCGTCGTTTCGGTTTGTTTGCATGTAGAATTTTCTTGCGTTTGATGTCGCCCCCCCCCCCTCGTGCCTCCGGCCCTGGCGGGGCTCGCCAATGCCGACGAGATCAAGGACATTCTGGCCGCTCGGGGTTGGGGAGCGCGGGCATTGAAGTCAACAGGGCAGAGGCGTGAGCAGGGCAAATGAGGGATGGGGGGAGGAGGGGGAGGAGCGAATGCAGAAGGATCAGGAGGAGGGGGAGGAGGAGGGGGATAAACAGGATGGTGGCCTGGAGGACCATCAAGAGTATGATTTTGCACGCCCGCGCCCACGGGCTCTCGATCCTAAGTTAGATGCGCGATTTGCGAGCCCCTACGGGCTCCCATCCCGAAGTTAAACCCACGATGAGTTTACACCTTTTGAGTGAGGCGAGCCTTCACTCATTATTGATTACCCTAGACGCGGGAAGATAGGCAGGACGCCGCCCTGCGACTTCACGTAGGGCAGCACGCGCTGCACGTTGTCGATAGGCTCCAGAACATCTCCGTAGCCGGACGCACTCCACGAAGGATTGTCTGGGTTGGGCTGGATGTAAACGCCCATCTGCACGAAATGCTTCTTCTCTCCGTTCATCATCTCCACCTCCATGAAGAACTTCACGCAGCCGACGTTCATGGTGGTCTGGATCAGGTCCCGAGCCATGATGTAACCGACCCCGCAGTGCACCTTTTCTGACACGTAGACCATGTGCAGGTTGACGAAGACGTTGCGGAAGCTGTCGGGCACGACCCAAGGCCTGCGCGGCATGAGGTAGGTCTGCTGGAGCGTCTCCCTGCGGTCGACTATGTTCGCGTAGCAGTCGTTCAGCAGCTTGGCCAGGATGTGCGACTCCATCTGGTTGAAGACGTGCGAGCCGATACCTTTTACCAAGCGGTGCCGGCGTTCGGGGCCGAAGCAGCTCAGGTTTGAGTTGTCCCTCTCGATCTGGTCGGGCACGTGCCACAGAAAGTGCAACTTCGGCTTGACGCACTCGGGGTTCAGGCGAGTGAACAATTTGAAGTGTATCACGATGGCCGCTCTGAGCTCGTTCACCTTGCCTACAGCTTTGCTGTCCAAGTTCAGAATGCAGACGATCTTTCGCATGGCCTTCAAACACATGCATTGCTCCACCATCGCGATCTGTGGCTCCAAGACCATGTCTGCGAAGAGCTCGAGCACGGCGAGCACGCTGGACATCTCCGAAGCAAAGCATCTAAGGTGCCCCCCAACGTCGTCAACGAATCGGTCCTTGAAGAACTTCTTCGTCAAAGGCTTCGGGCACGTCTTTGGCCAGATGATGGTGCCATTGAAGCGGTCAAGGTCGTCAAGTGAGATGTTGTGCGCGTGCTTCAACTCGTAGATGAACTTGTTCGCTGTGTATTGGGCCACGCCGCCGCTCGCCATGAGGACGTGCATCCAGTCCCACCGAGTCCCAGTAATAGGCTTAATGACGTCGTTCGTGAACTCAGGGTCCCAGAGCAGAGTGCCAGGCTCGAAATTGATCCCAAGATATTTCTGCATCTCGTCGGCGGCCTTCCGAGTAGGAACTGAGTCAAGGAAGTTCTTCAGATAGGTGGTCATGTCCATGAAGGACTGGTCGTCGTGCAAATCAAAGTCGCAAGGCTTTGCCGTCCTGAAGCTCTTGATGTAGTCGTGACCTTCAAATCCCCGGCTGACGATGTTCTTGCAGCAGAAACATGGTTTGGTGCCAGCTGCTCCCTTCAGGGACCAGATCTGCTTGATCGCGAGCTCGTCGCACAGCACTTTCACGCTGTCGACCTTGAAATGGAAATCACCTTGGGGGGAAAAAAACAGAGGAGGAGGAGGATGGGGGATGGGGGAGGGGGGGATGGCGGATGGGAGAGGCGAGGAGGAGCAGGAGGGAGGATAGAGGCAGGAGAGGCAAAGAGGAGTAAGAGGAGACTGAGGGGGACGGTGGAGGAGGAGGAGGAGGGAGGACGAGCGGGAGAAGGAGGAGGAGGAGGGAGACGGCTCAAGGTCGGGATTTTTCTGAAGTGCCCACCCGTCGAGCAATGGATGTTAGTGCCGACGGTCTTCATGCTCCAGCCATCGGGGTGCTTCGCGAACACGCGGACGATCTCTTTCATGAGTTCGGGCAGTCCCCAGACGAGCTCCTTGACCGTGTCAGTGCGGACGACCATGCAGGGGAGCCACCCTTGCGACCTCGACCTGAACCAGTCGGGCAATTCGGCGATGGACCAGTAGAAGCATTCGAGGGAGCGGCCGGAGTCGGGCCGCAACACGTTCCCAGCGCGCGCCGCGTCCACGTACAGGAGCAGGGTGAGCTTGTCGCTCTCCATGCGGCACCTCTTCAGGAGATCCCCGTACTCAGGCAAGTGGGCGGTCATGTAGTTCAGGAATGCGTACGGGTTGATCATCGGCACGTCGACCACGTTGACCTTGAGCATCTCGATGATGGGGCCATAGGGCGTCATCTGGTTTCCGAGGGAGTGGAGGTTTCGAGCAGCGCGCTTGCGTTGAGTGTGCTTCGAGACGTCAGCGCCGCCCAGCGCGGCGACTATCTCTGCGACGTGGCTGAGCGGCAGGCAGCATGGCAGCCCGCGCGCGAAGTTGTCCGGCAGGGCGATTGCCATTTTGGAAGGCGAGCCTTTCCAACCCCTTGCAAGTCATACCTGCATCAAACCTCGGGCAAAAAGGAGGCGTCGGAGGACGAGGGCAGGGGGGTGCAGGGGAGGTCGAGGAGGAGGAGGACGACGACGACGAACAGTATAAGAAAGATGAGAATGAGAGGCGAGGGGGAGGGGGAGGAAGGGCGGGCAGTAGGGAGAGGCATGGGCAGAGGGAACGTGGGGGTGAAGGAGGGGCAGCCGGGCAGAAGCAGGGGGCGTCGCTTTTTGAATCGCCCTCTTCCGAGCGAGAACCGTGCTTCGAGGAGGACGCGCCTTCTCTCTAATTCGATTAAATGAACAAGTGGGCATGCCGAGCGCGCGCGCATCCGCCACGACGGGAGGAGGAGGGGGAAGAGGAGGAGGGAAGGAGGAGGGAAGGAGGAGGGAAGGAGTATCCCTCCCTCATTTACCATTACTCAATATGAATACTACTCTCCCTCTTCCCCTAATGGCGCGCCGAAGATATTCGGCACCCCCCCGCGTATTGTTTTTTTACGCGCAGGATTTCACCGAGTTGGGTTTTCATATTATGTGTTTTTGACAATCCGATTGTAAACGGCCGTTCCGACGGGGGGGGCCCTCTACCATTACTCAATAAGAATACTACTCTCCCTCTTCCCCGGATGGCGTCCAGGTGTTGTTCGGAGAGTGTTCGGCACTCTCGCCGTCGTCGTGCTCCTGGGGGGCCGGGTGCGGGAGCGCGAGCCGCCGCGGGCGCCGCCCTCGGCGCCCCCGTCGTCGTCGTCGTCGTCGTCGTCGTCGTCGTCGTCGTCGTCGTCTTCGTCTTCGTCTTCTTCGTCGTCCTCGTCGCCCCCCTCCCCCTCCTCCTCCTGCTGCTCCTCCTCCTCCCTGTGCTCCCACCCGATTCGGTGACAGGACAATGAAGTAGCGCAATGGTATGGGATGGGAGGGAGGTTTAGGATGTCAGATGTTGACGCGAGCGCACCTAGCTTGTCTGCCCCCCCTCCCCCCCCTCTCCCCTCGTGTTTTCCCGCCCCCCTCCACTCACCTAGCGCCGAGTGCAAGCAGCGCGCAGCCGCTCATGCTACTCGCGGCCTCGGCTACTTGCTGGGGAGCGCGTCCTTGGCGGTCTTCCCCGCTTTCACGCCCTGCGCCTTCGAGTCGCCCTCGTGCGCGCGCTTGAGGTCGAGCTTTGTCAAAATGACCTTTGCCTGCTCCGTCGTGCCGTTGGAGCCCTTGCCCTGGAGCTCGGCGCCGGTGGAGGTGGAGTCGCCGCTGCTCGACTCAACCTCCGTCTCCGAATAGGAGGCCAAGCTCGCTGGGGAAGGGGACTCTTCGTCTCCTGGGCGAGCCTCAGGTTGAGGGGCGGTCACTCTCGTCAACACCAGGGGCTTGGTCTTCCCCCTCTGCAGCTGGTCATTCTGCTTGGCCGAGTCATTCGCCGGAGGCTTTGGAAGTTTTGGCCTCGTGTTCTTCAGCGGCGCCTCCTGGCTGGCTGGAACCGCCGAGGGTGGGGTGCTCCACGACGTCGCAAGCCGTTGCTTCAGCCTCTCGCTCTCGAGCTGCAGCTTCTGTGTCTGGGCCTCCTGCTCCTTCCAGTTGTGTGTGGCGATATGGCAATGCCGCGACATCTGTGCTGCGTGTTGCTGCTGCTGCCACATCAGGTAGTCGTAGTGCTTCTTCTGCTGGCGGTAGTCGTAGTGCTGCTTCTGGTGGTAGTCGTAGTGCTGCTTAGACCAATGACCATCTGGCTGCCGCTGCTTCTGCGAGTCCCACGAGTCCCACTGCCATGACGTCCAACTTCTGCCACCACTGCTGCCACTGCCCGGCGGGCGGCGGCGTTCGCCGTCGTAGTAGTCTGGCTCATCATCGTGTCGGCCGCCGTCGTCGCCGTTCTCCTCGATGAACTTCGCGGCCACGTCGAAGGCCGCCTGCGCCTTGTCCGCGGGTCCTGTGGCGATGAAGTGGTCGCCGCCCAGTCGTAGGCAACGTGGGATGACTGACGCGCGCGACGCCCCGTCGCTGTGACGAGGCGTCGCGCGCCTCATCCCACATGGCTCTACCATGGGGGGGCCTCTTCGTCGAACAGTCCTGAGCACCACTGGGTTTTCTCGTTCTTCCAGATCTGATTCCTCTGCCACGAGGTGAAGGGCGCCCCCGCGGGGCAACGGGCGCGGGCCCATATGGACCCACGGGGGTTCGCCATCGCGCGCGCCCGAGAGTACGCGCGGCTGCGCCATGGCGGGATTGCCTCGCCACGAGTTCTCCAGATCCAGGAAAATGGCCGCGGAGACAAAAGACAAAAGGGGGAGGGCGAGGAGAGGGGGACGGACGAGGATGGAGGAAGGAGCAAGGAGGAAGGGCGCTTCACCCCCGACGAAAGCCTACGCACCAGCAGCCTGCCCGCGCCCCGCTCCAAGGAAAGCTCGATTTTGGCCACCGCGCATAGATTTGCATTCCCCTCACATGTATCGTGCCCGCGGTGCGGCGCCCCGAATGGCACGCCCCTCGCACGTCTCGTGCCCACGTTGCGTCGCACCTCCTCACATGTGCCGTGCCACGCTGAATGGCAGTGTTGTGAAGGTTTATGGAAGGTTTTTGGATTTGGCGGCGCCGATTTGGATAGTTCACCAGCACAGTTCATAAGCGCACTGTGTGCGTGTTTCGGTTGAGTTTAACTGTTACCTAACTCTTTTCTAACTCTGTTATAACTTGTTACAAGTTTTCATAACCTTGTTTTTATAACTTTTTATAACTTTTCATAACTTTCCGCGTCGTGTTAGTCGACATATAACGCGTCGTGTTGCATAGATGTTGGATGTTATGTTGCTCTACAGTTATATGTTGCCCGATGTGGTTATATGTTTGAATGATCATGTTATATATTTGTTTGGGCAATGTATAAAAGCATATATAACCATGCGAAGCGCGAAGATCAACGAAGTATGGGGCCACGAAACGTGTGAAGGGTGTGCCGAAATGGGTGCGGTGCCGCCATGCGAACGCAGCCACGGGGGCCTTCGGTGGAGCTCCCTATGGGGCCACGAAGCGTGTGAGGGGTGTGCCGAAATGGGTGCGGTGCCGCCGTGCGAACGCAGCCACTGGGGCCATCGGTGGAGCTCCCTGTGGGGCCACGAAACGTGTGAAGGGGTGTGCCGAAATGGGTGCGGTGCCGCCATGCGAACGCAGCCGCTGGGGCCTTCGGTGGAGCTCCTTATGGGGCCACGAAGCGTGTGAGGGATGTGCCGATATGGGCGCGGTGCCGCCATGCGAACGCAGCCACAGAGGGCCCTCGGTGGAGCTCTCTATGGGGCCACGAAGCGTGTGAGGGGTGTGCTGACATGGGTGCGGTGCCGCCATGCGAACGCAGCCGCTGGAGCCCACGGTGGAGCTCCCTGTGGGGCCACGAAACGTGTGAGGGGTGTGCCGAAATGAGTGCGGTGCCTCCATGCGAACGCAGCCACTGGGGCCCTCGGTGGAGCTCCCTATGGGGCCACGAAGCGTGTGAAGGGTGTGCCGACATGGGCGCGGTGCCGCCATGCGAACGCAGCCACTGGAGCCTTCGGTGGAGCTCCCTATGGGGCCACGAAACGTGTGAGGGGTGCCGAAATGACTGCGGTGCCGCCATGCGAACGCAGCCAGTGGGGCCTTCGGTGGAGCTCCCTATGGGGCCACGAAGCGTGTGAGGGGTGTGCCGAAATGGGTGCGGTGCCGCCATGCGAACGCAGCCACTGGGGCCTTCGGTGGAGCTCCCTATGGGGCCACGAAGCGTGCGAGGGGTGTGCCGAAATGGGTGCGGTGCCGCCATGCGAACGCAGCGACTGGGGCCCTCGGTGGAGCTCCCTATGGGGCCACGAAGCGTGCGAGGGGTGTGCCGAAATGGGCGCGGTGCCGCCGTGCGAACGCAGCCGCTGGAACCCTCGGTGGAGCTCCTTCTGGGGCCACGAAACGTGTGAGGGGCGTGCGCCGAAGTGGGCGTGGCTGACGCGGAGGGCGAGGAGGGGGGAGGAGAGGAGAGGAGAGGAGAGGAGAGGAGAGGAGAGGAGAGGAGAGGAGAGGAGAGGAGAGGAGAGGAGCGGAGAACGCGGGGGCCGTTTCTTCAAAACGAAGACCCAACGCCACAGGATGGTTGGGAAATGCCAGATTAAGTGTGTGGGGCGCATGCGGGCGGTCCTATTGGGGGCTTCGGTGGGGCCCCCCATGGGGCCGCGAAGCGTTGCAAAGGGTTTGCGGAAATGCCAGATTGGGCGTGGTGGACGCATGCAAACGGCCCCACCGGGGGCTTCGGTGGGGCTCCCTATGTGGCCACGAAGCGCGGTACTGGGCTTGTGAAAATGCCGAATTAGGCATGGGGGGCGCATGCGGGCGGCCCCACTGGAGGCTTCGGTGGTGGGGGGCGCATGCGGGCGGTACCGCTGGGGGCTGCGGTGGGGCTTCCTATGGGGCCACGAAGCGCTGTACTGGGTGGGTGAGAATGCAAAATTGAGCATGGTGGACGCACGCGGGTGGTCCCATTGGGGGCTCCGGTGGGGCTCCCTATGGGGCCACAGAGCGCCGTGCTGAGCGGGTGACAGTGCCAAATCGGGTGCGGGGGACGCGCGCGGACGGTCCCACTGGGGGCTTCGAAGGGGCCACGAAGCGCTGTACTGGGTGGGTGGCAATGCCAAGTTGGGCGTGGGAAGCGCATGCGGGCGGTCCCACTGGAAATTCGGTGGGGCCCCCTAAGGGGTCACGAAGCGCTGCGCTGGGTGGGTGAACATGTTAAATCGGGCGTGGGGGACGCACGCAGGCGGTCCCATTGGGGGCTTCGGCGGGGCTCCCTATGGGGCCACGAAGCGCTGTGCTGGGTGGCTGAAAATGCCAAGTTGGGTGTGGGGGGCGCGCGCGGGCGGTCCCACTGGAGGCTTCGGTGGGGCTCCTTATGGGGCCACGAAACGCTATATTGGGTAAGCGAAAATACGAAATTGGATGTGAGGGAAGCATGTGGGCGGTACCACTGGGGGCTTCGGTGAAGCTCCCTATGGGGTCACGAAGCGCTGCGCTGGGTGGGTGGAACTGCCAAATTGGACGTGGGGGGCGCACGCGGGCGGTCCCAGCGGGGGCTTCGGTGGGGCTCCCTATGGGGCCACGAAGCGCTGTACTGGGTGGGTGGCACTGCCAAGTTGGATTCGGGGGGGCGCACTGGGGACTTCGGTGGAGCTCCCCTTGGGGCCACGAAGTGCTGTGCTGGGCGGGTGGCAATGCCAAGTTGGGTGTGGGGGGCGCATGCGGGCGGTCCCACTGGGGGCTTCGGTGGGGCTCCCTATTGGGCCACGAACCGCTGTGCTGGGTGGGTGAAAATGCAAAATTGGGCGTGGGGGGCGCATGTGGGCTGTGCCGCTGGGGGCTGCGGTGGAGCTCCCTATGGGGCCACGAAGCGCTGTGCTGGGTGGGTGAAAATGCAAAATTGGGCGTGGGGGGCGCATGCGGGCGGCCCCACTGGGGGCTTCGGTGGGGCTCCTTATGGGGCCACAAAACGCTGTACTGGGTGGGTGAAAATGCAAAATTGAGCGGGGTAGGGCGCATGCGGGCGGCCCCGCTGGGGACTTCGGTGGAGCCCCCTACGGGGCCACGAGGCGCGTGAGGGATGCGCCGAGAAGGGCGCGGGGGACGCGCGCGGGCGGTGGAGAGGAGGGGGAGGAGGAGGAGAGAACAGGAACGCGGGGACCGTCTCTTCAAAACGAGGACCCAACACCGCACGATGGTTTGGACAAAATCCTGCGCTCGCGGTCTTGCGCGATCTTGAAAAATATGATTTCCCAACGTTCGCATCAACTTCTGCCGGGCGGGCCTCTCGCACCGCGTGCCAAACCCATTCAAGCGCCCTTGCGCGCGTGAGGCGCTGGGGGGGGGGGCGCAATCCGCGCCGGGGAATGTCGCGCGGGCCGCGAGCGCACGTCGGCCGCGCGCGCGTCGGAGCCCATCGAAAACCTACAACGCCGGCGCGAGGGCATCGTCAACGTGATCGGCGGGCGTGATCAACGTCGTCGCCGTCATTGGCCCTGCCGTCGTCGTCGCCACCTTCGCCGCCAGTCTCACAATCGCGTCTACCGTTGTTTGCGTCGCCATGATACCACGCCCGCCAAAATCACCGACTCGCAATGAAGTTCCCGCTGGGGCGCGCCCGGCGGTCGGCGCCGCCGCGGCTGCGTCTGTCGCGCCAAACTGGCCGGACCCTGCGCGCGCGAGCACGCGCGGGCTAGCGCAGCCGAGGACGCGCAACAGCCAACGTCAAGCACTTGCGCTATCGCCGCCGCGTGGTTTTTCAAACCGAGTTACGGGCGGGCGGGCGGGCGGGCGCGGCGTTTGCATGGAGATTGGCTTTGTCGGCCCATCTGCAAATGCAGCGGCCACGCCGCGTCGATAGCACAACGCGGGGTGCACAGCGCAAACCGCACCACGTAGATTGCACTACGCAGCTTGCACACGTATGCTCTCTTTGCTAATGAAGAATGAGGATATCCACCCCCTCGCCACCGCGACCACCGCCCCGCCCCACCTCCGCGCGCGCGCACAGACGCACGCGCGCGCACGCGCGCGCGCGCTCATCCGCGCGCGCGTTCGCCATGCAATGTACATGCGACGCTGCGCCATCGTCCATCCTGAACGCGAACTCAGCCCATCCCAGGCAGGCCGCCCCCCCGCCCCCCTCGCCTTTGGCAAGAAAGCCATGCGCGCGCATTCGCTGATCACAAATCATCAGGTTTCAAGAATCCCCTACAACAGATGCGATGAAAATCATGCGCGCGCGTCGTCTCGCACGCGTGCCGAAGTCTTCAGAACCTCTAGGTTCTGCGAAGGTTCTAAAATCGGGAGTCACGAAAAGATGGGAACAAATGGTTTCGCAATAATGGTTTCCCCAAAGAAGCCTACACCCGCGCCCTGGCGAATTCTTGAGACAACTGTTTGTTGTTTCGTTTCAACATGATCATGGCGCGCCACCGAGCCGGCCACCCCGCGCGCGCGTCTAAATCGTTCGAGCGCTCGCGCGCGCACTGTCGCTAGGGCCCTTTGCAACGAATGGGGCGGGGCGCGCGCGCGCGCCGTCGCGCGCGCCGAAATCTGTCAAAAGCCTTCGGTGCCGCAAGGATCCAAGAAACGAGCGCCCCGAAAACATACCACGCACACGCACGCGCGTGCGGTTTTGCAACATCAAGTCTCCAACAGAACAACTCATGGGCTCGCGGTCTTCCAGGATGTCAAGAAAACCATAGCTGTCCAACATTGTCATCGCATTATGCCAAGCGGGCCTCTCGCGCCGAATGTTGAACTCATTCGAACGCCCTTGCGCGCGCGCGGGGCGGGGGGGCGGGGGCGCGACCCGCGCCGAGGAATGCCGCGGGGGCCGCTCGCGCGAGTCGGCCGCGCGCGCGTGTCGAACTCATCCTAAGACCATCATCACCGACGCGAACGCATGGTCATCGCTATCGGTGGGCGTGGTCAACATCGGCGCCGTCGCCGGCCCTGCAGTCGGCGTAACCTTGACACCGAGCCCGCCCAAGTCACTGACTCGCACTGGAGCGCCCGCTGAGAAGCACCCGGCGGTCAGCGCCACCGCGGACGCGTCGGTCGCGCCAAACTAGCCGGCCGCTGCGCGCGCGAGCATGCGCGGGTAAGCGCGGCCGAAGACATGCGCCATCCAACGCCATGCGCTCATCGATGTCGCCGCCGCGTGGGCGTTGCAAACCAAGTTGCGGGTGGTGGGGTGAGATATTTGCAAGAGCAAGGAGTTGCCAACTCGCTTGTAAAAACCAACTGCGCCACAACATCTGCCCCGCCTAGATGACCCAACATAGAATGACCCGGCTTAAAACATATAACATAGATCGCGCGACATGGGTCGCACGGCATATGTTGCGCACCATAAACGACACACCATGGATCACATCCCTGGATTGGGCGGCAAAGCTTGCACCGCAAAGGTTGTACCACATAGTTTCTCCTTTCTAAAAAGAAAATGATTCCGACCACATGTCCATCCAAAATATGAATTTGCATTATCCCAGGAGGGCCCGGATCGGCCCCCCTGAGGTTCCCTTGTAAAAAACAATACGCGGGGGCAGGTTTGGTTCTAACATAAGACTTGTTCACGAATCCCTTGCCCCCCCAAAAAAGACGAAGTGCACACGCGCTCGTCGTCGCGCGCGCATGCCGAAATCCTTCAAAAACCTTTGGTGTCGGAAGGATTTCGCAATCGAGTTTCCCAAAAAAACATACCAAAACACATGTTTCGCAACACTGATTTGCTAAATTAGCTTACGCGCGAGCTCTTGCGAAATCAAAAGAAAACCATCGGCTTTTCAAGATTTTCACAAAATGCTACCACACGGGCTTCGCGCGCGCGTGTCGAAATCTGTCGAACGCCCTTGCGCGTGTGCCGTCGCGAGAATCCTTTGCAAAAAAAAGGACGCAGAGCAGACGCGCGCGTCGTCGCGCGCGTATGCCGGAATCCTTCAAAACCGTTCGGTTTCGGAGGGATTTCAACATCGCGTGTCCAAACGACCTACAAAAACATTTCGCAACACGGATTTTTAACAAAAGCGTGCGCGCGCGCGCTCTTGCGTCGTCGTCGTCGTCGTCGTCGTCGCCGTCCTCCCTCCTCCCGCGTCGTCGTCGTCGTCGTCGTCGCCTACGTCGTCCTCTGTCTTTCCTCGTGTTCGTCGTCGTCGTCCTCTTTGGCGTCGTGGTCGTTTCCGTCGTCGTTGTCACCGTGGTCGTCCTACCTCCTCCTCCTCCTTCGTCGTCGTCGTCGTCCGTCGTCGGCGTCTCGCCGTCGACCCTCCTATTTCGTCGCCGTCGTCGTCGTCGTTGTCGTCATCGTTGTCTTCCCTCCTCCCTCGTCGTTGTCGTCGTCGGCGTCGCCGTCCTTCCTCCTTGTTCGTCGTTCGCGTCGTCGCCGTCCTCCCTCCTCCCTCGTCGCTGTCGTCGTTGTCGTCGTTGTCGCCGTCGTCGTCCTCCCTCCTCCCTCGTCGTCGTCTTCGTTGGCGACGTCGTCGTCGTCTTCGTCGTCGTCGTTGGCGTCGGCGTCGTCGTCGTCTTCGTCGTCGTCGACGTCGGCGTCGTCGTCGTCGCCGCCGTCGTCGTCGTCGTCGTCGGCGTCGTTGTCGTCGCCGCCGTCGTCGTCGTCGGTTTCGTCGTCGTCGTCGTCCGCGTCGTCGTCATCGTCGTCGTCGTTGTCATCGTCGTCGTCGTCGTCGGCGGCGTCGTCGTCGTCGGTGTCGTCGTCGTCGTCGAAGTCGTTGGATACGTCGTCTTCGTCGTCATCGACGTCGGCGTCGTCGTCGTCGTTGACGCTGTCGTCGTCGGCGTCGCTGTCGCTGCAAGTGCCAGTTGGTACCCACCGCCATGGTCTTAAGATATTTTGCAAACCAAGTTGCGGGTGGGTGGGTGAGATGTTTGCGCGAGCAGTGGGGTGGACAACCCACTGCGAACAGAAATTATCTGCCCCACATAGGTTGCACTACACCTAGAAAGAACAATGTTTGGGGATCACGCTGGCTAATATTGTCCAATAGTAATGTTGCAAAATCACGGATGCCTGTTGTGCAAAAGCTGTTCTTCGGGACCCTCGACCTTGAAACCCGTACGGGCACTAAGATGTTTGATGGCATGCGATCGCGACCAGGCGCGCGTATCGACCCTGTCACTTGGTTTGCACGCGACGCTCGAACACTGATGGTTTTTGGTGAACCAATGCGCGCGCAGATTGTGATTTGATGAATCTGAGAAGGGGTGGGGGGGCGATACGGGCTGGGCTGGGGTGGTACGAGTGCATGTTTGAGATGACTGATGGGGCACAATCAGATGTGAATCGAACTATCCCAAAGAAAATCGAAAAAACAACAGGGGGGTCGTAAATCCTTTTTCCCGTTTTATACAAGGAGAAATGCGGTGCAATCTACGTTGTGCAAGCAATGTCTATTCGCAATGAGTTGTCCACTCCACTGCTCGCGCAAACATCCCACCCACCCGCAACTTGGCTTGCAAAATCTCTTAAGACCGTGGCGGTGGCTACCAACTGGCACTTGGCAACGACAGCGAGGCCGACGACGACAGCGACAACGACGACGACGACGCCGACAACGACTACGACGACACCGACGACGTCTACAACGACTTCGACCACGACGACAACAACGACGACGACGACGACACCGACGACGACGACGACACCGACGCCGACGACGACGACGATGACGACGACGACGCGGACGACGACGACGACACCGACGACGACGACACCGACGACGACGACGACGTCAACGACGCCGACGCCGACGCCGACGACGACGACGACGACGCAGACGTCGACGACGACGAAGACGACGACGACGCCGACGCCGACGACGACGACGAAGACGACGACGACGTCGCCAATGAAGACGACGACGAGGGAGGAGGGAGGACGACGACGGCGACAACGACGATAACGACGACAACGACGAGGGAGGAGGGAGGACGGCGACGTCGCGAACGACGAACAAGGAGGAAGGACGGCGACGCCGACGACGACAACGACGAGGGAGGAGGGAAGACGACGATGACGACAACAACGACGACGCGACGGCGACGAAATAGGAAAGACGACGACGAATCGCAACGACGACGACGACGACGAGGGAGGAGGAGGAAGGACGACCACGGCGACAACGACGACGGAAACGACCACGACGCCAAAGAGGACGACGACGACGAACACGAGGAACGACAGAGGACGACGTAGGCGACGACGACACCGACGACGACGCGGGAGGAGGGAGGACGGCGACGACGACGACGACGACGATGACGACGCAAGAGCGCGCGCACGCTTTTGTTAAAAATCCGTGTTGCGAAACCTTGTGTTTTTGTAGGTTGTTTGGACACACGATTTTGACATTCTTTCGAAACCAATAGGTTTTGAAAGATTTCGGCATACGCGCGCGACGACGCGCGCGTCTGCACTCCGTCCCGTTTTTTGCAAAGGATTCTCGCGACGGCACACGCGCAACGGCGTTCGACAGATTTCGACATGCGCGCGCGCGAAGCCCGCTTGGTAGCATCCGGTGAAAATCTCGAAAAAAAACAAAAAAACGATGGTGTTCTCAAGATTTCGCAAGAGCTGGCGCGTAATCTTTTTTTGCATGTGTTTTTGCATGTTTTTTGTTGGGAAGTCGATTACGCAATCCTTCCGATACCGAGCGTTTTTAAAAAGGATTTCGGCATGCGCGCGCGACGACGCGCGCGTGTGCACTCCGTCCCTTTTTTTGCAAGGGATTCGTGAACAAGAATTATGCTCGAACAAGAAATGTCCCCGCGTACTGTTTTGAGAAGGGAACCTCAGGGGTAGCGATACCGGCCCCCTGGGATACTGTAAACTCATATTTAGGATGGACATGTGGTCAGAGGTCAGAATCATATATGAGTTACATACCCGAAGAGGGGGGATAACGCGGGGGGGTAGAGTCTTTTTAGAAAAGGAGACTCTAGACGGCGACAGGGCAGCGACGGCGACTACATAGCCACCAGACCGCCACACCGGCCCAGACGATCGGCGGCGACAAGGCGGCGACGGCGGCCACAAAGACACCAGAGCGGCACTCAGGCCCACACGACTAGCGGCGATGAGGCGGCGACGGAGCGGCGACGGCGGCTACATAGCCGCCAGAGCGGCACACCTGCCCATCTCGTTAAAAACATTAGCCTGGCGAAAGGCCCAACCATATGCAGTTGTGAGTACCGAAATTGTGAATATCTTCATCGGTGGCGCTCCCTATGGGGCCCCGAAGCGCTGTACTGGGTGGGTGAAACGCAGGGAGCAACGGCCGTGTTGGGTGGTGGCGGACGCATGCGGGCGGTGCCACTGGGACCCTGTGACCTTCTGTGGAGCCCCCCCTATGGTGCCACGAAAAGCTGTACTGGGCGGGTGAAGCGCAGGGAGCAAGGGCTGTGTTTGGTGGTGGCGGACGCATGCGGGCGGTGCCACTGGACCTTCGGTGGAGCCCACTATGGTGCCACGAACCGCTGTACTGGATGGGTGAAACGCAGGGAGCAAGCGCTGTGTTGGGTGGTGGCGGGCGCATGCGGGCGGTGCCAATGGGACCTTCGGCGGAGCCCCCTCATGTGGCCACGAAGCCCTGTACTGGGTGGGTGAAACGCAAGGAGCAAGGGCTGTGTTGGGTGGTGGCGGACGCATGCGGGCGGTGCCACTGGGACCTTCGGTGGAGCTCCCTATGGGGCCCCGAAGCGCTGTACTGGGTGGGTGAAACGCAGGGAGCAAGGGCTGTGCTGGGTGGTGGCGGACGCATGCGGGCGGTGCCACTGGGACCTTCGGCGGGGCCCACTATAGTGCCCCGAAGCGCTGTACAAGGTGGGTGAAACGCAGGGAGCAAGGGCTGTGCTGGGTGGTGGCGGACGCATGCGGGCGGTGCCACTGGGACCTTCGGTGGAGCCCACTATAATGCCACGAAACGCTGTACTGGGCGGGTGGAACGCAAGGAGCAAGTGCTGTGCTGGGTGGTGGCGGACGCATGCGGGCGGTCCCACTGGGGGCTTCGGTGGAGCTCCCTGTGGGCCACGAAACGCTGTGCTGGGTGGGTGAAACGCATGGAAGGAGGAGGAGGGAGGGGAGGAGGGGCAGGAGGAGGAGAAGAGAAGAGGAACGGAACGCGGGGACCGTCTGTTCAAAACGAGGACCCAACACCACAGGATGGTTGAGAATAAGAACCTCCAAAAGCACGGCTTGAAGGATATGAATATCATCTCTGTTTGTCTGTCAGTATGTCTGCCTGCCTGCCTTTCTGTCTGTCTTTGTCTGCCTGTCTGTCTGTTTGTCTCTCTGTCTCCCTGTGTGTATGTGTATGTGTTTGTTGTGTTCTCTCTCTCTCTCTGTCTCCCTCTCTCTTTCTCTTTCCCTCTCTCTACATCCCGTCTCTCTCTCTCTCTTTCTTTACTTGCTTAGTCTTAATGTGTTTGTTCCTCTCTCTCTCTCTCTTCTTTCCCTGTTATTGCTTACTGTTAGAATGATCATCATTTTGTTTGTCTCTCTACTTCCTCTCTCTCTCCCTCTCTTCCATACGGGGCAGAATCCTAGCGGAAATTCCTACAGCGGAGGTGATGGGAGAGAAGAGGGAGCGGGTGGGAGAGGAATTTTGGGAATCGCGGACATTGTTTGTGATTGGGGGCGCCTATCGGTGGCTCTGCACGACGTCCAGGCACCGGAAAGGCACGGCTGAGGAAAACCAAAAGCGGGGGAGGAGAGGAACACAGGATAAATAACTGGAGGGCGAGGAGTAGCCGTGGGACGAGTGGGCGGGTAGAAGAACAATAAACTACATTCACAATAATGTTCGAAGACCGCGCGAGCTGCTTGGATAGGCGTTGGCTTCCCCTCCGGCGCGCGGAGCGCGCTGAGGTGGGCGCCAGAGGCGCCGCCATGGGGGCCCAACGCCGATCCAAGAAACCCGCGCGAACCTCAGAGAAATGATGTTTATTCAGTTTCTTGTTGTCCCAAGGAGGCGGACGAGAACGTGGACTGGGAAATTCGGACGCGCGACATTGGCAAGAACCAAAACGTTGTCCAAAACCGACAGCGGCCGCTATCGGGCAGGCGGACCCCCTGTCTCGAATGGACAACTTCGGCGGCAACGCCGACAACGATCCTTACCCAAACTGGACAAAAACTGCTGCCGGTCGTCGGGATGCGGGAACAAAAAAGCGGGGATGCGGAAAAACCACACGGGGATGCGGAGAAAACGGACGGGATTGCGGAAACAGCACGCGCGGGGAATGCGGACAAACACATACTGGGATGCGGAACAAACAACTCGGGAATACGGGACAAAACGCACGAGGATGCGGTGAGTTTTTGGCCGCATCCCCGTGCGTCTGTTCTTCCGCATCCCCAAACCCTGCCCAGAGTGGACAGGAGCAGCTGTCGGTCTCCGTACCCGTTCTTTTCGTATACATGTCGACCGTACCGAAACTGGGAGATCGGCTGCACGCAAGAGCGTGCCTCGGCAAGGATGGCCTTCAGTGTGCGGGTTCAGAATGGTGCCAGGTGGCCAAATCCAAGCGAGCAAGCAGCCACCATCGCATCGCGTTCAGCGATCGGGGGCCCAGGCGAGCCCGCACCAAAGGTCACTCCAGCGAAGGGTTGCTGTTACCGAAGGTGCCTGGTCACTCCAGCAAAGGGTCACTCCAGCAAAGGTCCTGGATGCTCGTCCTCCCCCCGCTTCCAGCATTTTCCCCTAGGTTCCGGGGGGCCGACGATTATTTGTGTCTGTGTGCTTTCTTTCCTCTTGGCTTACGTGTCGTCGAGGGAGGGGGGCCGCAGCCCCTGGCTGCCGGTAACGAAGGGGTTCTTGAACGTGGGCATGCCCTCGCCCTTGACGGCCTCTCCGGGGGAGCGGTGGGGGGCCCGCGGGGGCCCCCTCCCCCTGCGGCGCCTGTCTGGCCGCACTCTCTCGCCCTCCCGCCGTGTAGGAGTCCGCCTTTAATGTCCTATGCTCCCCGCGCCCAGCCAATGCGTTGATGATGAATACTGCCAGGTTCCCCACTGGGGGACAGAGGGTACCACCATGCTGAGGCCCAGCCACGAATGAGAGGAGAGACAAGGCAAGGAAGGCGATGGGGGGAGACTAGGAGGAAGCCCATGGGGCAAAGTGGCCACCTTGTGTGCGTCATATCCCAAATCGAAATAGGGTTCGGGCCAGAGTGTCCTCTTCTCTGCAACATGCGATCAGGAACTTTTGCTTAGCAAGTCGCGGCTGTGGGCCTGGCGACAATATATGCTGCTATGCCTTGCGAGCGGGAAACTTGCGTATCGCTCCACTCCGCGGGGCGGGAGCTCGGGAAAGCTCGGGACGTTGACGCTGCGGGACTAGGAAATGGATAACGTGTCGCGCCAAAGCGTGGTGGGCCAGAACCGGCGGAGCGACACGCTACCCAAAAGTTCCCGACCGTACAACCCCTAGACGTCATGCAGTTGCATACGTGCTCCACTCCTTCTCCGCGCATCTGCCGTGTCCCAGACATTGGCTTAGCGCCAGACCCCCCCCCTCCTTGTCGCGCAGAGCGCGCCAGGGGCGGCGCTGGAGGCGCCGTCAGGGGGTTGCAGCGCAGGTCCAAGAAATCCGCGCGGACCTCCAACATAATATGTTTACACATGTTTTTTCGACTGGAGGCATCTCGTCGCCACGGCAGGACCCGCCTCGAAAAGGAAGTCAGGATGACCACGGGGAGGGGTCCAGAGAGACCGATTTTGACCAGATTTGAGCCAGGCGAAACAGTGGACGCTCGAAGTATCCGGGATAGGCGTCAACGATGCGGCATCGCAACCATCGTCTGTATCACAACCATCAGTCTCTCGACGCACACCACATCCACCGCTTCCCTGACTATGGAAGAGGAGGAAGAAACGAAGAAAGATAGAGATGATGAGAAGGACCCGGGAGGAGCATGACCAAGAGCAGGAGTAAGATGAAAATTCGCCTTTTTTCAGAAGCAGCGGGCGAAACGACCCGCTAGTAGTTTGCGAAGCGGCCTGCGACGGGATCTGTGCGGGCATCCGCGCGGGCCCCTCTTCGCCCCAGAGCGGAGCAGGCGTGAAACCATGCGGGTGCCCTGCCCCCAGAACGCAGCACGCGTGAACTGACATGGGTCCCTTTCGCCCCGGAGCGGCGGAGAGAGCATGAACACACGGGGGGCCCTCCTGCCCCGGAGTGCAATGAGCGTGAAAACACGTGGGCCTCCCCCAGGAAGCCCCAGGAGGCCTCCCCAGGGCCCCAAGACGGAACGTGCCAAGTGATTATGCATCGAGTGCCGATTTGTTGAATGCCCTTCCTCACATTTGAAAGGGGGAGACCGCCCGTGGGTGGCCAGGACGCGTGACAACACGCGGGCCCCTTTCGACCCAGAGCGCCGCAAGCGTGACATCACGTGGATCTCTTTCGCTCCAGAGAGCATGAAACGTGAAAACGCGTGGGGCCCCTGTCGCCCAAGAGCGGAACAAGCGTGAAAACACGTGGGCCCCTCTCGCTCCCAAGCGCAACAAGCGTGAAAACACGTGGGTCCCTTTCGCCATAGAGCGCAGCAAGCGTGAAATCAGGTGTGTCCTTTTCGCGGAGCAAGCGTAAGGGAGTGTTTTCACGCTTGCTCCGCCCAGAGGCGAAAAGGACCACGTCTTTTCACTCTTGCTCTGCCCTGAGGCGACTGGGACCCACGTGACTTCACGCTTGCCGCGCCCTGAAACGAAAGGGACTCACGTGCTTTCACTCTTGTTCCACCCTGAAGCGAAAAGGACTACGGCAAGCATTTCGCCTGAGACATCCTTTGAATTCTGGCCCCGAGGAGAAGAGAAATCTGTAGGACAAAACCAGTGATTTGATCAAGGCATCCTCAACAAACTCTGCAAACCAACCGTTTCGCTCGAGACATCCGTAACAAACGAAAATGTATACACTTGATCCTATGTTTTGTACAAGCGTTTCGACTGAGACATCCTCAATTGTTTATCCGCCGACCCACCTCGACCTCGATATCCGTCCAAGAAAGAGTCCATCGGCCCACCCCCAACATGGCACCGGGGACAAATTACCACACCAAAAGAGAATCCTAGGCCCAAGCCCTGTCCCGGAAAAACCGCATCGGAGGATGTGAGGAAAGGTGCACCGTCCTCACCAGCATTCTAAACTCGAGTCTTGGGCATCCCGCGAAGTCCAAGATCGACCGCTCAATGTGGCCCCAAATCTCTTAACGCAGGGACTCTCAAACGTACGCGTCCACTGGGGTTCGGGGCCGAATCCCTCCTCTGCGAAACTCATCATTACAATCGTCAGCCCTCTCTCTGCACGCGCTCCGCTCCCTTCCTCCCTCTCTCCTTCTTTCTGTATCTCTCTCTCTCTCTCTCTTTCCCTCTCTCTCTCTCTGCCGCGTCGCACGGCGGTGTCTTCCCTTCAGCGGGGGCCTTCTCCCAGACCTTAACTGGTGGTGGTGATGATTGAAAACGGACGAAAACAATACACATATCGGCATGTGTTTAAACATGATCGGCCCACAAACCCGGAAAGGATTAGAAATGAAGACATGGCAACGTTTCGAACACACCAGATTGGGCGACGGGCAAACGCAATGCTGAGTGTATCGATCTTGATGTACCATGCCGAGGGCTGTGCTGTGCTGCGCCGTGCTGAACTGCGATGTGCCATGCCGCGAGTCTGCTCTATAGCGTTGTGGATCGAGTCCTCCTTTGCATCCGACTCCTGACCGAACTGATCTGGATCTTAAGCTCGAGTTGCCTGAGCACGTCGTAGCTGCCCGAGAGCTAATTCATAGGGGGGACATGCTAGGAGGACACGCCGCGGAACGTCCCAAAGGACGCGCCAGGCGACGCGCCAGGGGACGTACCATGGGGCCGCACCGCGGGACGTGCCAAGGGGACGCGCTACGGAACGTGCCAATGGATGTGCTACGGGACGTGCCAGGGGACGCGCCGCGAGACGTGCCAGAGGGGCTCGCCATGGGACGCGCCACGGAACGTGCGAAATTGCAGTGCTGAGTGTATCGATCTTGATGTACCATGCCGAGGGCTGTGCTGTGCTGCGCCGTGCTGAACTGCGATGTGCCATGCCGCGATTCTGCTCCATTGTCTTGTGGATCGAGTCCTCCTTTGCATCCGACTCCTGACCGAACTGATCTGGATCTTAAGCTCGAGCTGCCTGAGAACATAATAGCTGCCCCAGGGCTAATTGACAGGGGAACATGCCAGGAGGACGCGCCGCGGAACGTCCCAAAGGACGCGCCAGGGGACGTGCCTGGGGACGTGCCAACGGGACGCACCGCGCACCGCGGGACGTGCCAGAGACGCGTTACGGAACGTACCAATGGACGTGCCACCTCATGCTAGACATCCGCCTGAGCGAACTGGACACGTGAACACAAGTGGTTCGCTCGAGACATCCTCAACACATCTTCATGTTAGACGTCCGTTCTAGGCCCCCAGGAAGGCCCCAGGAGGCCCATGTTAGATACCCCTTAGGTGGCCTGGACACGTTAAAGCACCTGGCTCCGCCATGTCAAATACCCCCCCGAGGGCGGCCTGGACACGTAAAACCACGTGGCTCCAATTCGGGACAATCATGTTAGATACTCCCCTGGGTGGCCTGGACACGTGAAAACACGTGGGACCAGCTCTGAGCAACCATGTTAGATACACCCCTGGGCGGAGTGGACACGTTAAAACACGTGGCCATTGGTCGGGACAACCATGTTAGATATCCCCCTGTGTGGCCTGGACGCGTAAAAACAATTGGTGCCAGCTCGGGACAATCATGTTAGATACACCACTTCGCCCCGCATGCCTTCTCTCCCCCATCACCCAGCCCCTTGTACCCATCCATCTCTCTCTCTCTCTCTCTCTCCCCTTCTCCCCCCCTCTCTCTCTGCCTCTGCTTTTATATCCGGCAACGTGCCCTGAGGCACAAGTTGAAGTGGGCGTGCTAAAGTCTCCGGTGACTGGTAAGACGGTATGTCTAGATCGCGCGCGCGGGGCGGCCCCTGGGGGTCCGCGGCCGAAGAAGTACCCCAAGCAGGTCCTGGGCAGTCCCCGTCAAAGATGGTTCCGCTCCTGGGCGCCGCCCTCAGGGCCTCCCATGAGCCTCAAGAGCGGCCCAGAGGCCCCCAACAGGCCGCCCAGATGGACCGACAAGATCGCTCCAGGACGCTCAAGATGGCTCCCAGACGGCCCAAGAGGCGTCCAAGAGCACTCCCCAGAGGGCCCCCAGAGGCAAAATTCATCGATTCCCCTTCTGTTTTTGATGGATTTGGGCGTTCTCGTCTTTTCGGCTTCCCGACGCTCCGAGACAGCCCAAGATGCCTCCGAGATCGCCCTCGACTGCCCAAGAGGCCCCCAAGAGGGCCCCAGAGCGGCCCACAAGGGCTCCAAAACGCGCCCGAGATCGCCTAAGAGGGCCCCAAGACGGCCCCAAGAGGAGCCAAAGAGGGGGAGCACGAACAACCAATTCGAGCCCTCCGCTCCAGGAGGCCCCGGAGAGGCCCCAAAAGGCTCCAAAGAGAGCCCCGGAGGCCCCCTGGAGGCCGCACGAGGCCCCCGAGAGGCCCAAAAAGGTGCATCGAGAGGCCCCCAAACGAACCGCAAGAGGCCCCAAGAGGCCATGAACGTGCAGGCAAACGCCTGCGATGGTACATTACGGGCCGGCGGAATGAGCGTAGCGATTGAATAACTGGTGGCGCAGAGGGCTTTTTGAGATCAGTCCCTGACCCAGCGGCCACTTTGACGAGGCGGTCTGCCGCCGAAACGGGCGGAGACGGCTGGCACTGACGCTGGCATCGAGCATGCCGGTCACGGGCGGATAGGGTTGGCGCTGACCCTGTCATCAAACATAACAGTCACGTTGTCTGAGGCCCACGCCAGCCAGACGAAACACACTGGGCACATGCCGAAGTGCTTTGGGTACGGCTTACCATGCCACGATGGCCCGCAGGTCGCCTGCAGTGTGTTCCTGACTGGCTGCCCGGCGGCGTCCGATGCCCCGAAGCCGCACAGGCCCGACCTGGCGGAGAGGAACAGGCTGTCGTGGGCCCGCCCGAGGGACGTGGCGGCGGCGCGAGTCATCACGCTCAGACAGTCGGATCCGCCGCTGTAATATCGGCGCCACGCGACCTTCTCGCCGGGTGCCGTGTGCCCCATGAAGACGTCCACGGGCAAGACATGCTGGGGGCGAGTGTCTGGACGCGCCCGGACAAACCACGTGTACGTCGCGCGCATTGCCTTCTCGTGCCGCGTCACCATGCCGAAACACTCTTTGATGGTCCACATCTGGTGCGAAAGCGTCGGGCTGGAGAAGCACTGGATCCCCTGCTGGTGCACGCGCGCCTCCGCCTGCGTGTAGGTCTGTACGTCGATGGGCCTCAGCACATCACGGACCAGGTCGAGCTCTGCACTGCGGTTGCGACTGTTAATTTTTCCTGGAGAAAATGTGTCCGTCATCTCAAAGAACATGAACGAGTCCGCCGCCGGCCAGGGATCGATCAGCCTTGGGTCTTGGGGAAACCCGAAAGTACTGATACTGCTGCCCCGCGCACCTCTCGCAGGGTGCGTTCTGGCCGAAATGCCGAGGCGAATCCAGCGGTGGCGACGAGGGCCTCCCAGGAGGCTCTCCAAGGCGAAAACGAGGGAAGGGCAGCGGCATGGGTAAATTTACCTCCTCCGACCTCTGCTTGTGCAACTGCGCCGTCCGCGCGAAGGTGCGGAACCCCCCCGCGAAGCAGATCGCCGCCCTCGGAGCGGGCGCCACCGGCCCTCCCCCCCCCCCCCCAGCGCACGCTGCGGGCCGCCCCGCGCCGCACCCGCCCTGGGCGGCCCGGTGCGAAGGCCCGCCGCGGCGATGGCGCTGCTCCACCGCGGCAGGCAGCCCGCCAGCAAGAGGCCGAGCAACCCGCCCGTCATGCGAGGGCAGGTCTGAGGAGTGTGTGAGCGACGAAGATAGGGGGGTCACATGCGAACCCTACCCCTACCCCCCACGATTTCTGAGGGGGAGGGTGGAGTTCACTTCGCCTGGGAGCTCCCGAACGAAGAGAACTCCACCCTCCCCCTCGGAAATCGTGGGGGGTAGCAGTAGGGTTAGCATGTGGCCCCCTAGAGGAGGATCGGGTCGTGCGCGAGACAACGTAGCGACCTTGCGCGGTTGCTTGCGCGGACCGCCAGCGCGGCACGCCACATCGGAAACGAGGGCGCCAACGCGCGACCTTAACGCGCCAATGTCGGCGCAGACGGCCCCGTGAATTGGTTTGCCTGAAGCGTGTTCGGCGGGCGGGGTAGCTTGAGCCCAAATGGCTGTGGACCCTCTCTTGGGGCCGCGTCGAGGGCCTCTTGGGCCGTCCTGGAGGCCTCTTGGGCAATCGTGGCTCTCTCTTGGGTCTTTGTGGGGCGGTCAAAGAGGCCCCTTGGACTGTGTTCGTGCCGTCTTGGGGACCGTCTTGGAGCAGTGGCAGGCCGAGCAAGCGATCACGCTAAACTCGCTTAAACACCAAAGGAGAATACATGAACTTGGCCTCCTGGGGCCCTGTTGGGGGTCCTCTTAGCGCCCTTTGGAACGTTTCGGGGCCTTCTTGGACCGACTTAAAAGCTATCCAGCGTGTGTCTTCGAACGTTCTTGGGCCTCTCCTGGCCGTCTTGAGACCCTCTCTGGGCGGTCTTGGAGGCCCCAACGGTGGGGAACCTGGAAACGCACAATGGAGGCACCTCGGTGGAGCACTGGACCCGGGATCTCCCGTATGTGCGTATATATAACACTAAAACAAAGCGCGCGCGCGCTCAGCCTCGTCAGGGACGGCGTTGTGTCACATGATCCTGAATTGTTGGGTCTCTTGGGGCGCTCCCGGAGCTCCCTTGGGGCTCCATCAAGTCCCCCCCAGGTCGTCTTGGAGAGCTCTCCTGGGAGCCTGTCGAAGTCCCACGAGAGTCCCAAGAGTGCCCAGACTTTAACACACATTGAACACAATATCGTCCTTGACGAATCATCGGCTTGTGCGAAACGTGTGTTAAATGTTCGGCCCTCTTGGAGCCCTCCCGGAACCCGCCCGAGGTCTCGAGGACAGCCTGAGAGGCATCGGAAAAAAATTCTGCCATTCAACACACAATTGTTGTACAAACTGTTCTCCTGCAAAGGACTGATTTGTGTTACGTGCATGTGTGTGTGTTGTTTGTGTGTGTCTCTCAAGGCGCTACTGGAGCTGCCTTGGGGCCCTTGCGAGCCTTCCCAGGCCGTTTGGGCACTTGTAAAACGAATCGCAGCATGCGCCTAGAGCTTCTCCAGGAGCATCCGAGCGATGTTTCCAGACGAAGATCGGGGAAAGTCTACACCGATGTCTCAGAATCCGCCAGCCCCGTTGTGGGGCCACCAGGCTGTAGGACGAAGTTGCTGTTCCCTGCACCAATTGCAGTTTCAAGTCTCCGATGCTACAGTCCTGCTTTCTGCTTCCTACTGTAAATGGTTGAAGTCCGCGCGAAGGGGAGAGTCCCAAACCAGCCAATTATCCCCCTCGGATCGCGTGCTCTGAACTCCCGGGGGTGCGTGGGACACGTGAAAATATATGAGACTCGCGCCTCCGAGGCCACAAACCCTCGTAAATTCCGCCAGCCCTCTGGGCGCAGGCGGTCTAACGATGTCCTGCTTCCCTCTTCCAAGAGCCCCCCTTCCCCTTCGGCGATAGTTTGATCATTCTTCCCTATCAATATACACCCTCTCCCCTAGGCGACAGGCGGCCAACCAGGACCCATGCTCCCACCCCCCCAGCATCCCTGTCAAAAAACCATACAACATACACTGTGCCTCCACATTTGGAACATGCACGGCCAACCCGATGCGCCCCCATCCCACCATCCCTTTTTTTACAAACATGATCGGCCCACGAACCCGGACAGGAATATAGAAGTGTGAGGCATGGCAGCGTTTCCAAGACATCTGCTTGGGCGACGGGCGATTGAGATGCTGAGTGTCTCGATCTTGATGTACCGCGCCAAGGGCTGTGCTGTGCTGCGCCGTGCTGCATTGCCATGTGCCATGCCGCGATTGTGCTCTATAGTATTGTGGATCGAGTCCTCCTTTGCATCCGAGTCCTGACTGAACCGATCTGGATCTCAAGCTCGAGCTGCCTGAGCACATAGTAGCTGCCCCAGAGCTACTTGACAAGACATGCCAGGAGGACGCGCCGCGAAACGTCCCAAGGGACGCGCCAGGGGACTTGCCAGGGGACGTGCCATGGGAACGCACCGCGGGACGTGCCAACCGGACGCGCTACGGAACGTGCTGGGAACAAGCGTTTCGCTCGAGACATCCTGCCCAAATCTAGATGCAAGAAATCCGCCTGGGCGACCTAGACACGTGAAAACAAGCGCGTCGCTCAACACACACTGAACACATCTTCGTATGAAGCCACCAAGCGCTGTAGATGGGCGAATCTGCAAAATTGGGTGTGAGGGACGGACGCGTGCGGGCGGTCCCACTGGGGGCTTCGGTGGAGCTCCCTATGGGGCCGCGAAACGCTGTACTGGGTGGGTGACAGTGCCAAATTGGGTGCGTGGGACGCACGCGGGCGGTCCCAACGGGAGCTTCGGTGGCGCTCCCTGTGGGGCCACGAAACGTTGTACCTGGTGGGTGAAAATGCCATATTGGGCTTCCAGGACGCATGCGGACGGTCCCTCTGGGGGTTTCGGTGGGGCTCTCTATGGGGCCACGAAACGCTGTACTGGGTGGGTGACAATGCCAAATTGAGTTTCGGGGACGCATGCGGACGGTCCCACTGGGGGCTTCGGTGGAGCTCCCTATGGGGCCACGAAACGCAATACTGGGTGAGAGAAAATGCCAAATTGGGTTTCCGGGGCATGCGGATAATCCCACTGGAGGGTTCGGTGGGGCTCCCTATGGGGCCACGAAACGCTGTACCGGGTGGGTGACAATGCCAAATTGAGCTTCCGGGACGCATGCGGACGGTCCCACTGGGGGCTTCGGTGGGGCTCCCTATGGGGCCACGAAACGCTGTACTGGGTGGGTGAAAATGCCAAATTGGGTTTCCGGGGCATGCGGACGGTTCCACTGGGGGCTTCGGTGGGGCCCCCCTAACGTTGACTGGGTGGGTGAAAATGCCAAATTGGGTTTCCGGGACGCACGCGGACTGGGGCCACTAAACGCTGTACTGGGTGGGTGAAAATGCCGAGTTGGGCTTCCTGGGCGCATGCGGACGGTCCCACTGGGAGCTTAGGTGGAGCCCCCTATGGGGCCACGAAACGCTGTATTGGGTGGGTGACAATGCCTAATTGGGCTTCCAGGACGCATGCGGACGGTTCCACTGGAGGCTTCGGTGGAGCCCCCTATGGGGCCACGGATCGTTGTACTTGGTGGGTGAAACGCAGGGAGGAGGGAGGAGGGGAGGGGGGGGAGGAAGGAAGGAGGGAGGAGGAACGCGGGGACCGTCCCTTCAAAGCCCAGCACCACAGGATGGTTGTGAAATCACACGTGGTTCCAGTTCGGGACGATCATGTTAGATACTCCACTGGGTGGCCTGGACACGTACAAACATGTGGATTAAGGTCAGGGCAACCATGATACCCTCCTGGGACACCTGGACACGTTAAAACACGTGGTCCTTGCTCGGGACAGCCTTGCAACTCGAGCAAATGAAATGCAGGAAACATATCGAAATGTGTTTTTTAAAAACATGTTCTTGCCCCCCCTCCCCCCCGCCCCCACGCACACAGGTCGACCACCATGGGTGCTCTCCGCGGGGCGGTGACCAGATGGAATCAGAGGGTGGCCCAAAGGGCACCAACGGGGACCACAGGAGGAGGACGAGGCGGAGGAGGAGGAGGAGGAGGAGGAGGAGCAGAGGCGGAGGGGGACGACCACGACGACGACTTACCACTGGCTCCTATTCAGGATTCCTCTACACATTGTTCCTGTCAAGGAATACTTATAAAGGATTTCTTGTCCAGGATGCGTGGCACGGCAGAGCAGAGCCTGGGGCAGAGCAGGGCTGGGCACAGCAGGGCAAGGCAAAGCAGAATGGAGCAGTAGGTTCGCGGACTTGGAGCTGTTGTACTGGCCAGGGAATCCTGATTAAGAAGTAGACACTCGGGAATTATTGTTGAGGTTTATTTGCGTACGGAATCCTTAACTGGGAATCCTTTCATAAGGAATCCTCATTACTGGTTTTCTTATGAGGATTCGATAGTAAGGGCTCCTGAGTGAGTGAAACTCCTAACAAGGATTGCATAATAAAGGATTCTGTCTTCAGGACGCTTGGCAGGGCAGAGCAGAGGATTCCTTACCCAGGAAGCTTGGCAGCGCAGAGCAGAACCTGGAGCAGAGCAGAACCAGGCGCAGCTTAGAGCAGCGCTGTAGGTAGCAGGGCCAGCGCGAGTCAGAGCAGAATGGAGCAGTAGGATCGTGAACGTGGAGCTGACGAACTGGCCAGGGAATCCTGATGAAAGAGTCCTTCGAAGGAATCCTTATAACAGGGTTCTTCCATGTAAATATGATGTGGGGAATCCTCCCGGAAACAAGCTATGTTGTGGTTTGTTAGTAACAGGTCCATAACACAAGTGATTCGCTCGTGAGCAACTCCTGCCCAGGACTGTTGGCAGAGGACGACTCCTTGTGCAGGAAACTTGGCAAGGCAAGACGCAGCCTGGAGCCGTGCAGGGACCTGCACAACTCAGGGCAACGCCGTACCTGTCAGGGTCCGGGGCAGACCAGGGCAGGGCATGGCAAAGCTCAGAGCCAATGGCCTGATACGTTCAGTGGCGTCGTTCTACCGCGCGGGGAGAAGCGGGAGCCCGGGTTCGGCGCTGATCCAATCCAAGACGGAGATGGTGGCGACTCTAAACCAATCATGTCTTTTCAGGCGCTCCCCAATGCCAAGGTCCAGTGAAGGGCGCTTGAGGACGCGGCAGTGTGGAGAGAAAGGCGAGCCTAGGCTGCTGACAGTGGGACATTAGGCCTCCCTAAGTGTGCGGAGGCCGTCTACCCCACGTCTGGCTGGACGCGGGGATCTACAAACTGCCGAACTTAGAGACGAGAGCGCCCCAAGTCTGCATCAGTTTGGAAAGGAACGCCACACACACTAGCGAAAGAGGAACACGCATTGCATGATCAGAAAATTTCGGAAGTCTGCGCAGACTTCTTGGATCGGTGCTGCGCCCCCCTCCCTGGCGCGCGGAACGCGCCATGGGCGGCGCCCGAGGCGCTGTCGGGGGTCCCAGCGCAGATCCAAGAAACCCGCGCGCAACTCCTGAAGTTCATGTTCATGTCACTTTCTTCTTGCAACCTCTAGCACGGCCCAGGCTTGCGGACAGACAGCCCTGAGGCAGTCCCAGCCCGGAGAGGTGGCCCGGGCTGGCCTCAGCAGGCCCCGCAGGGCGGTCTCAACACAAAGCACTGCCTCCGGGGGCGCCCCCTAGGGGCGCCGCTCGCCAAGCGAGGTCGGGCTTTGCTTACTGAGCGGACATCACACGGGGGGGGGGGGGGGCGAAGCGCTTTGTTTCCGTTGTGCACCTGCAGGGCTGGGGGGCCCCTTCGGGGCAGTCTGCTGCAAGCGTCGATCCCCCTTGCTTTTCGTAACCGATTGCGACACGCCCGGCAAGGCGCCCGTCGAGGCCAGCAAGGACAGCCGCTCCAGTGGCTGCATGTGCGCCACACCCTGACGCCGCGTCGCACCATCTTCCAGTTCGCTCGTGAGGCGGCCTGGGATCATGGCACAAACGATACAGTCAGGGCCCTCGCGCGGCAACAGCTGGGCGCTGACTGGCGCCGATGACTGCCGGCAAGGAAGGGGGAGCAGGGGGGATGAGAAGGCCATGCGACAGCTGCTGCCTGCTCCGGTGCCTCGTGCCAGCGTCGACACCGGCGCGCATCGGGCCCGAACCCCGCCGGCCGCCGCCTGAGCTTAGGCCCGCCGCCGGCGGGCCCCTGGGCGCTCTCCTGGCGCCCATGGTCTGGCATGGCGAAGGGGGCGGAGGCGGGCAGGGGTGAAGAGTGGGAGGGCCCCGACCCCTCGGCGTCGTGATCTCTATAGAGTGCAGCGCACAGCCCCCCGAGGTGTCGCGGACCCTTCCCCCAGGGCCGGCTCCCCGCCCTGCACGGGCCGCCTGTCTTGACGGCCCCGCGGGGCCTCGTGCGCAGGGCCCCCGGGGGCCGAAGACTGCAACCTCCCGCCGTGACCTCTGTCACTAGAGGCCTCCCTGATGGGGTCCGTGCGGATGGGGTCGTAGGATCGCGCCGCATCGCCGATGCATCACCGATGCATCGGCGATGCGTCGGCGATGCGTCGGCGATGCGTTGGCGATGCATCGGTCCCGGCGGTGCGGAGAAAATCGGGCTCCACATCGAGCCGCATCCCCGATGCACTGGCGATGCGGCACGATCCTCCGACCTTACTCGGACCCCCCATGTGGGCGGCCTGGAATCACGGCGCGAGGAGGTCTGGGGAGGACGGGGGGAGGAAGAGACAGAGGGGTGGGAATGGAGGATGAGTGAGGAGGGGGAGGGGGAGAAGGAGGAGGAGGAGGAGGAGGAAGAGGAGGAGGGGGAGGAAGAGAATGAGGGGGAAGGGGTGGGGGAGGACAAGGAGGAGGAGGAGGAGGAGGAGGAGGAGGAGGAGAAGGAGGAGGAGGCGGCGGCGGAGGAGGAGGAGGAGGGGGAAGGAGGAAGGGAAGGAGGAGGAGAGGGAGAGGAAGAGGAAGAGGAGGAGAAGGAGGAAGAGGCGGAGGAGGAATGGGTGGATGACGAGGAGGAGGAGGAGAAGGAGGAGGAGGAGGAAGTGGAGGAGGAGGAGGAAGAAGAAGAGGTGTAGGATAAGAAAGAAAGGGAGGCGTAGGAAAGACGCCAATAGAACATGAGCCCAACTCGCCCGGACCCACGCTACATCGCGCAAACCTACG
Organism: Prorocentrum cordatum; assembly: GCA_963575745.1. Lineage (NCBI taxonomy): Eukaryota > Dinophyceae > Prorocentrales > Prorocentraceae > Prorocentrum > Prorocentrum cordatum. The sequence goes on along the minus strand of CAUYUJ010016475.1, from coordinate 37,031 downwards.
GCCCCCCCGACTACACACAGTCAGGACCCAGGACCCTCAGGCGCAACCGAGGTGGCTCCCCACGCCACAATCGTTTGAGGCGGGTCTGCTGCGCGCGGAAAGTCTATCCCCGATGGGCCTCGACAGAGCTGCTTGAGAGCTAGCGCCCGACCCGACTCCCCGACGTCGATTACCTTCAGGAAACTGAGGCGCGGACTTGCAAAGGCGCTGGAACTGCCCCATCGAGCTCCAAGATGATTGCTCTCTGTACTGCGGCCTTGGACTCAGACCCAGCAGCCTCTTGTAAAACGACCAGCTGTTCCTGCTTGGAAGCTGCAGCCTTTCGAGCCGATGCATCTTCGCATTCGCATTCTGTATATTGGCAAAAGCGGGCGGATCTGCGAGCACAGCGGCTGCTTCGCCCGCCTCCTCGCCAGCAGGTCGGCCTTCGCCTGTAGAGCGTCAGGTGCAAACTTGTCCATGCCCACGGCCCCCACACACGCCGTAAAGATACTCTCCTGAGCAGCCACCTGCGCCGTGAGGATCGCATCTTCCGGGAGAAGCTGCTCGACGCGATCTCCACGTGTGGGCGTGCCGCCGCTGGGGCTGTGGTACCCGTCTGCCGTCGCAATTCAGCCATCTACGCCTGCAGCTGTGCCAAAAACTTAGCGGTCTCCGCGCTGCCCCCCCCCCAGCCCTAGGACGCGGTTTGCGGCAGGACGTTCCTTGGGCTCCACGTTGCGCATAAGCCAAGCTACCTTGCGCATTCAAACACAGTCTGCCTTGCCACGCCCTCCACTGCACATCTTCCACCCAGCATTGACCCATGGTTCCCCAGATCCACGCTGAGTACAACAACGGCACAACGAATCATGTTTGCTGGACGCAGGAAACGGCGCAATGCCTGCGACAGAGCAGCAGCGCGAAGAACGGAAACCTGGGGCTGACCAGGCGAGGAGTTGCTCCACCAAGAGCTCACTAAAGACAGATGCCACGCTGGAACCAGCCTTGCTAGCCGCAGAATGGCGGTATCCACGTGTTCCCCTTCGGAACAAGGCATTCTGAGCCTAAATGGCCACCGAAGTGGAGGCAAAGGGAGCTGAAGCGGAGGAGGAGGACAAGGAGGAGGAGGAGGCGGAGGAGGAGGCGGAGGAGGCGGAGGAGGCGGAGGAGGCGACGCCTCCCCCGTCGCATCGCCTCCTTCGGGGCCCGCGGACCGCCGCGGGGCGGGAACCCGGGCGCAGTTGCCCGAGCTCCGCGCGCGCCGCTGCAGCTCTCGCGCCTCCCTCTGCCTCGCGGCGGCTTTCCCCATGCGCCTAGTGGGCGTTCCTCAATTTGACGGCGCGCCCAGGGGGGAAGTGAGAGGGGGCGGGCCTTCTCGGAAGGCTCGGAAGTCCTCGGGCCTTCTGACAAATTTTCCAAGCCTTCCCCGAAGACGCAGAAAACTTCTCAGAGGGCGCGAGGGCTTCCGAGAAGTCCAGCCGCCTTCCGAGAAGGCCTTCTCCCTCTCACTTCCCCCCTCGCTCGCCGCCGATCAATGGGGGGGGGCGGCAAATTTTGGACGCCGGGAAGGGGTACAGAAAGAATGGTGTGCGGAACCGACGGCGGCCTCTGGGAAGACGGCCTTCTGTCTCACATGTACATAGTCCGCTGCGACACCGACAGCGAGTCCTGTTCAAAATGAACCAGAAATACTGCCGGTCTTCGTACCTATACTTTCCGTACCCATGTCGATCGTACCGATGAATGGGGGGGGGGAGAAACGTGCACCTTCCGTGCCCCTCGTTGGCCCCCAGGGAGTCCCCTTAGTGCTGTCAAGGCGCACGAGAGGTGGACCCTTATCTTCCGCCCCACCCCCCCCCTGCACTGCCACCCAATATGCAGCGCCCGAGCCTCCGCTTGGCGGCGACGACCGGGTCCGTCTCGTGGGCGTCGGGCCCGGCGGCGTCCGCCTCCAGCACGCCGAGCAGGCCGATCAGGCGCTCCAGCATGTCGTTCGCGCCCTCCGTGCCCTCGACGAGGCGCCGCGCGGTGCCGACGCCCCTCCCCAGGTCGACCGACATCTGGTGCAGGTCGGCCGCCATGGCCGGCCCCCGCATCCGGCAGAAGCCGCGGAGGAAGGCGTCGATGTGGACGGAGCCGCTGCGCTCGTCGTCGAGCATCGCGAAGAGCAGCTGCACGTCCCTGGTAGGGAGCCCGAGCATCCGCAGCCGCCGCCGCACCTTCGGCCTCTGCATGGCAGCGGCCAACTCGTCGTACTCCAGGGAGTTGCTCCCGTCGGTGTCAGCTTCTGCGAAGATCGTCCTTAGTGACTGCATGACGATCGCATCAACTAGCCTTTTGTCCTCTGTCTCAAACTCGTCGTTTGCTCGGGCAGTGCTAAGCACATTCTCAACAATGATACCGACGATGCCGTTCAGAAGACCCAGGACAGACATGCAAAAGAAAGGGATAAACAATAACATGAAAGAAGGCTTCTGCTGAATCACAGGCCGCACAATGGAACTTGCCCACTTGTCCCCTGAGCAGATTTGGAACAATGTGAAGCACGACTTGAAGACGCCTCCCCAATAATCATCCACGTCCCACGCAGCATTCGAATAATCGAATGCACCGGGATCGTCCCCCCCCAGAGCCAGAGTGAACAGAATGGCGAAACACCACAGGACGACCAGAAGGATCAAGTATATGTAGAACAAGCCATGCAAAACTTCCCTGGCACCGCTGACAATCAACCAGAGCTCACGGAAGAACCCTACAAGTCGCAATGGCTTGATGACAGTGGCAGCGTGTATTACTCGAACAGCACTGATCAACCTGAAACTAGATGACACACCCGTTGAGGAGAGCACGAAAACATCAGCTGCTCGCAAGATGACTACGATTCGCCGACCCCTTGGGTGCCGGCGTGAGACACATCGGCCTCTGCCCCAGCCCATCTCACGGGGGGTGGTTTTCGCGATGAGGGGCCAGGGAATTCAGGGGATCCTGGACCCCCTTAAGACGTCGCACGAAGGCGCAAGAGGACACCAAGCCAAGACGGCACCTAGCTTCTGCCCGGACGGCCCCACATAGCCACGGGAGCCTGCTGGAACGATCCAGGGGCCTCCAAGACGGCCTGAGAGGCCCCAATCACCGTACGAGAGGCCTCGAGACCAGCCCCCCCCACAAGGACATAAGAGGTGCCCAGACAGCCCTCACCATGGAGCACACACTGGGAAGTCCTAGGACGTTTGCTTCACGGCGGGTCGGCCCAACATAATCATCTTAAGAAGCACAGGCGAAACCCGAGACCGTCCAATAGTGGCGCCACACCGTCGCATGATGTCCCCAGAGGGCCTGGCGAAGAGTCGAGGAAGGCGGGCCCAAGATGGCCCCAATGATGGCCCAAGGAGGCCCCCGAGAGAGCCTTGCCTGTCTGTTTGTCTGTCTGTCTGTCTTCTCTATCTCTCTCTCTCTCTCTCTCTCCCTCAACTTCCCTCTTATCACCCCCTCCCAATCGTTCTCGCTCTCCCGTTTCTCCGCCTCCTCTTGTCGCTCCTCATTCTTCTCCTCCTCCTCCTCCTCCTCCTCCTCCTCCCCCTTCTCACCGATCCTCTTCATTTTCATGCACCGACGCCCAGCAGGGCCAAACACGGACTGAAAAACGCAAGCTCGGCGGAAGCAGCGTCAGCGCAAGGTACCATGTCCGCCAGTGGCAGCAAGAAATGAAAACTGCGGTGAACGCCGAGGCCAGACATCATGACGGAGAGAACTGTCCAATTGAAACAATACAGACGGATGCACATTTCGGCTAGGAACGTAACTGTAATCCCCACGTCTAGGGGCTGCCACAACGGGTACCTGCTCCCACACTTGTGGTCCCACCAGCCCTCCCAGCAATCGAAATCAGCCTGGAGGGCCAGGACGATGACGTTGACGCATGTTGTGCAAGTCACTCCCACACGAAACCACATCTGATCGACAATCCTAGCTTTGGGCGCGTTGTTCTCCTGCAGGATGTGCTCATACATGAGGTACTGGTCGATGAGCGCAGGGCCCTTGGACTTGGACGCGCTCGAGTTCGAGAGGTCGCCGTCGGACGCTTGCCTCGCCATCCCATTCCACAAGGCCTGCGAGCCCGTCTTCTCGGCCCCACGCACGAGTGACCTTTGGCAAGGGCGACCTCTGGTGCACACCTGGCTGGCCGAGATCTGTTACAACTCGGCCCCCAGACCCCTCCATGGGTCAAAAAGGAGAAGTTTTCCAAGCCGCGTCCCGCCGACGACGGGCCCCCCCCCACCCCCCCGAAGGCCAAGAAGCGAGAACACGCCCCATCTAGCCGCGCACCACTGGAGGGTCGCGCCGCATCGCCGATGCATCGCCGATGCATTGGCGATGCATCGGCGACGTCGGCGATGCAGCGGCGACACTGGCGTGGAGAAACTCGGGCTCCACGTCGAGCCGCATCGCCGATGCATCGGCGATGCGCGCGATCCTCCGACCCCAGCCAGCTTGGCCCCCTCTCGGAGGCCCAGGAAACCGGAGGTCACCCCGGCAGAAGGTCTCCCGGACGCGCAGACAATCTTTGTCGGCCCGCCGCCGAGCGTGACCCCCCGGGGCCGCGGTCGGCGCTGCCCTTCCTCCAGAGCGGCGCGCCCCGCGTGCTCGCCCCGAGCAGGCCGAGGCGCCAGAGCGGCGCTTCGCGAGGCCGAGGTCCTCCCCCGTCCGCGCTGCCGCCCACCGGGTGGCGGGCCTCTGACGGCCCTTGTGATCCAGACCCCCGGGGAGGTTTTTTCATACATGTTCGGATTCTGGGGGCAATCGCCAGGCCCCAGGACCTTCAAAAACGATTCAGAAAGAAAACAATGGTGTCGGGATATAGGCCGAAACCTGTATGAAAGAAGCATGACGTCGGCGGTCTGGGGAGGTCGCGTGGATGCCTTATTGGCGCTTCCCTTCCGAAGCTCGAACTCTTGATATACTGCAGCGTCCACTTGCGCGACGAAGAGAAACGTGCATTATGCACGATGGCACAGCGACCTTCAGCGGTGGCTTACGCGGGCCGCCAGCGCGGCACGCAGCACTAGAAACGAGGGCGCTTACACACGACCTTACGCGGGCAGTCTGCGCGCGAACGGCCGCGCAATCGACTCCATTTCTATGTGTTTCTCGCTGGCATGTAAGGACACGCACATCTGTAGATATGTGTGTATTTGATACATATATATATATATATACACAAAAGATCGTGCATCCATGCAGCGCCTTCTGCCTCTCCCACTCTCTCTCTCTCTCTCTCTGCACATGTCTATATCTATAAACCGCCTGGGGGGCCAACGTCCTCGGGCCCTACGAAACACCTCTTATGAATAGAACTGCTCGGACTGCGGGGGGGGCCAGGTCCGCCACCGTGCCCCCCCGGCACGTGGAAGCGCGCTAGGGTGCCAAGTGCTTTTTCTGGCAGGGTTTCTGTCGGTTTTCTTGAACAGGCCCCCGTGCCTTAGCTTTTCCTCAGCAGGCCTATGGTGTTGGGTCCTTACTTTGAAGGGACAGCGCCGCGCTTTCCTCCACTACTCCCCTCTCCTCCTCCTTCCCCTCCTCCCTCCTCCCGTCACCCACCAGCCGCCGTCCCGGCCCGAGGCTTTTGGGTGCAGGTATCCAGGATACCTGCGAGCCTCGCGGGACTCGGCGGCCATACGCGCTCGCCCGCGCCCTCGCTGGTGGCGTGCGGGCCGGCCGTGCTGCTGTGCTGCGGTGTGCGCCGCCCCCAGAGTGGGCGGGCGCACGACGGCGCGGGCGCCCGCTTCGAGCAGGGCGCGGCGCCGGCTGCGCGTGCGCGAGCCCGCCTGGCACAGGCGCGCTCGCGAGCGGCGCACGCAGTCGCGCACCTTGCTGCGCGTCGCCGCTGCCGCTGCGAGGCTGCGTGCGCACCATAGCAACGGGCTGATGTCAGGCCGAGCCGGAGGCGGGGGCAAAGGCGGCCAGGGCCGCAAGGGCAGCGGCAAGGGCAGTTCGGGCGGCGGCCACAGCGGGCAGAGTGGCAGCACTCCGCCGTGGGCCGTGCCGCCGCCGCCGCCTGGATGGTGGTGCCCGTCGTGCGGAGGACTCAACGGCCCTTCTGACGCCCTGTGCCGCACCTGCTTCCCTCTTCCCGAGCATGGTCCCATGCATGGAGACGGAGGAGGGACAGCGCGCCCGCGCGCGGGCCCGCGCGGTGACGGCCGCCAGCCTCGTTCTGCCTCGAGGCGTCGGCGCCGCGGCGGCAAGGGCGAGGCACGTCAGCCCGAGGCCGAGCCGAGGCCGCGGCCAGCCTCGCGAGTCCGCTTCGAGGACGAGGGTACGGAGGACGACGGAGGCGATCCGCGGCCGAGGTCGACCTCGAGCCGCCGCCAGCGCTCCGCCGACGGCGATGGCCGACGGAGGCGGTCTGCTGGAGGCGAATCTGATGCATCGGATGGCGATGAGGACGGCCGCAGCCCCGCGCTCGGCATCCTCCCCGCGCTGCCGTCGGACGCGCGGGCACACCCAGCCTGGGTCGAGCCGCCGTCGGATGAGCGCGGGCTCACGGCCCACAGGCGCTCGCTGCACCAGATGGCGGCCGCCACGGGCAAGAGGCTGCAGGCTGCCATCGAGCTCGGCATGAGTCTGGAGCAGAGGCGGCCACAGGAGGAGGAGTACGCCGTGCAGCTCAGCATGATCATCCTGGCCCGCCCAGCTGGCGTACGATGCGACCGTCAGCGCAGATTCGTCCAGCGGGCTCAGGCCAAGCTGGAGAAGGCCGAGGCCGCGGCTGCGCGGGCGCGTGAGGAGCTCGCGGAGCTGGAGGCGAAGGTGCGTCAGCGCGCCGAGGCCCTCGGCCGCGCCAAGACGCTCCTCGAGCAGCTCGAGGCCATGGTCCCCGCGGGCGACGAGCCGATGGAGGAGCCCATCACGCCGACGCCCGTGGCCGGCGCTGAGGGAGATGCAGCCCCAGCCACGCCGCCCGACCGCGCGCCGCCCATCGCGGCCATCGCGGAGCTGCAGGCTGGCCAGGCGGCCCTCACCCAGCAGCTCGTCGGCCTCGCGCAGCTGCTGACGACGATGCAGGGTCAGATGGCGGCGGCGCGCGGTGGAGCGGCGCATGGCGACGCGCCTGCGCCCGAGGTGCGGCCCTTTGCAGGGCCCCCCCAGCGCCTGGGGCCAGTGGCCCCCGCGCCCAGGCCTGAGGCTCCTGCCGCGGCCTACCCCGTGCCGGCCGACGCACCTGTGGCCCGCGGCCCACAGGGGGGGCCCCCGCCTGCGGGCGCCGCCGTGGGGGCGGCATGGGGCGCTGCTGGACCCGCCGCCGCCGACGCCGTCGAGGTGCCAGTCAGCGCCGAGGAGGATGTTGCTGCGGCTGCCACTGCCGAGGCAGCCCGCAAAGCGAGGGCAGCTCAGCGTGCTGAGAGGAAGGCTGCAGAACGTGCACGTCGCCCTGATGGCCAGCAGGGACTGCGAGACGCGTTGGCTCGCCAAGCGTCAGCGCGGCCAGGTGCGTGCAGTCACCGCGGCCGCGGCGCCCTGCCACCGTCGCCGCACGGCCGTGCCGCCGTCGCCGCAGAGGCAGGAGAGGATGCCGTTGCAGGTGCAGCCAGCCGCCGCCAGAGGCACAGCCGCAGCCACAGCCCACGGCGCGAAGCGCCAGATGGCTTCATGCTGTGCGGCGGCCGCGCTGGCTCCACCGAGGGCAGCGAGGGGGCGACGTCGACGCTGGGGTGATGTGTCATGGCGGGCGGGCCACGGGGAGCGAGAGGGCTGCCACTGAGCCGTCTCAAAGTCCGCCTGCGACTGGCGCTGCGCCAGTCAGGCCGCGCTGCAAAATTCCAGATTGCACTGATCTAGTCAGGCTACTGTGTCAGCCCTGGCTATCTTGCTCTCTCACTCCCGTCTTTCTTTACCCGTTTCCCAATCTCCGTGTCCCCCGCCGCCCCCACAGCCCGTTGAGCTCACACCAGAATTGCGTGCCCGAATTGCTGCCAAGCGTGCGCAAGCTAGAGAGCGACGTCGGATTCGACTCGCCCAGCGAATAGCCCCATGGACTTTCCAACCCGGTTTTGGGGTAGGGCTGTTTGATAATGCGCACGAGTAAATAGGATGTTGGGTGGCGGGACTCAGGTGTGGGTGGTGGATGGGTAAGGGATCGCATCTCAGTCAGGCACTTTGTCAGTCCTGGCCTTGTTCTCACAACTATTCCGTCTTTCGAGCCTTGCGTTACCTCTTTTATCTCACCTTCCTAGCAGCTCACAGTCACCCGCGCCAAGCACACGGCACTTGGGTGGGCCACCGTCTTGGGGTGTGACAGGCGAGCAGCTGACAGTGGGGTACTTGTGTGGACGTGCTCTGATCTCTCCGCCTATGTTGCCAGTGTTTCGAGCTTTGCTAAGACCCTGCCTTGTGGCTGGTGCTATGGTTAATGCGTGCCCTCCTCGTTTGGCTAGCCCCGTGGCGGTATACAGATAACCCCCAGCTCATCCGCCAGTTCCGAGCTGAGCTGGAATCACGTCCGCTGAATGAGCTTGCATTCCATAGCCGTCTGACCTCCAGAGTTGCGCCACAGCAGGCCTGACTTTCACGTGGATCAGTTTTGCTGCAGACAGCCTCTCTTGGACCATGGATGTGTGTCTGTCGGCCACCTTCAGTTTCCAGGAGTATCCGATGGCCGCAGTTTCAGGTGATTTTGTAGTATGGAGGGAACGTTGGGGGATTGGTCGAGGTGTTAGCAGCGGGGCAGGGTAACAGCAAGCGGAGAGAGCGGCAGCCCGCCTCTTTTGCTCTTTCATCGCTTCGGCCTGCCTGCAGTGCCGGCCCGCCCTCTTGCCCTCTCTCCCTCTGAAACCAGATGTTTCAGATAATGACAGCAGTCGTATTGCGCAACGGTTGCCATCTCGAGCGTCAGCCTTGTCGGCCGAACCGAGGGCCGATCCGTGAGGGGAGGGGTCCATAGTGGGCGCTCCGAAAGGAACTCGCGAAGCCCCCGCCCCACAGCGGCTCTCGCCGAGGTAAAGTCGTTGAGTTCAGCGGCTTTGAGAGCCACAGCGGTCGTGAAGACCGCATCGTGTAGTCGGGAGAGGGCTGGGATTGGTTGGTCGGGCAGTTGGAGGCATTAGCAGCGAGGCAGTGCAGCAACAGTCAGAGAGAGCGGCAGCCCGCCTCTCTTGCTCTCTCTTGTGCACGGCCTGCCTGCATGTGCTGTCCCGCCCTCTTGCCCGCTCTCTCTCTGAGACTAAATTTCAGACGGTGCGTAACAGGTTTCACTGAAAGCAGTTGACGCGCGCAACTGTCGCCAGCTCGAGTGTCAGCCTGGTCGGCCGAACCTAGGGTCGAACCGTGAAGGGGGCGGGCCATGGTGGGCGCTCCGAAAGGAACTCGCGAAGCCCCACCCCACAGCGGCGATCGCCGAGGCAAAGTCGTTGAGAGCAGCTGTTTTGAGAGCTGACAGCGGTCGAGGGATCGCAACATGCATTCGGGAGGGGGTTGGGAATGTCAGGTTGGGCGGACGTGCTGAGATCAGAGAGGCATGTGCCTGCCTCTCTTGCTTCTTTCCGCCGCCGCCTGCTTGCCACCCGCTCGCCTGCTCTCTCTACACCGTCAACCTGGACAGAGGTGCGCCCCCTCGCGTTTCTGTCACCGCCCGACTGTCAAGCTTCAAGCCTTGGCCCGTGGGGGGCAGCGGCAGGGGGCTCGGTGAGCGTAGTCCGTCGCTAACCACACACCCTCTTGCAGATAAGGATGGGTGTGGGAGTGGCTGGTAGCTTTGTGGAGGGGTTAAGTCAGCGAATACATCTCTGTGAAGCGTGATGTTCTGGCGCTGCCAGGGATACGCCGAGAGCAGCCGTGCAGGATTGCCCACCCTGTCCGCCGCCATGTCCTGGCCACGGCTAAAAATTTCAATCCTTTGCCGCCTAGAGCCAGACGCTCTGCGTCCACATGGCTGCCTCGCACCCAGTTGCGCGCGTAGTTAATACTCTGGGACTGGGTGAGATTCGTGGGGTTAGGCAGGTTGGTTGGAGGAAGTTACTGTCTGACTTGACTTCAGGTGCCCGTGCAGAGTTTGCGAGTTTCGCCTCTTAGCACAGCCACACGAGTTGACTGTGCTGACTGCCTCTGCTAGCTGCAGCGCCGCCATTAGCTGACAGGCCATACGCTTCATCAGCAGCGCAATCCAAAAATCCGTCACCCACCTCACTTTGGCACACCCCTCACACGCTTCGTGGCCCCAGAAGGAGCTCCACCGAAGGTCCCGGTGGCGCAGTCCGCACTCGGTTCCCCCGCCCAGTACAACGCTTCGTGGCCCCAGAGGGAGCTCCACCGAAAGTCCCAGTGGCGCAATCCGCCTGCGGTTTCCCCCGCCCAGTACAACGCATCGTGGACCCACAGGGAGCTCCGCCGAAAGTCCCAGCGGCGCAGTCCGCATGCAGTTCCCCCACCCAATACAACGTTTCGTGGCCCCAGAGGGGGCTCCACCGAAGGTCCCGGTGGCGCAGTCCGCATGCGGTTCCCCCGCCCAGTACAACGCTTCGTGGCCCCAGGGGGAGCTCCACCGAATGTCCCAGTGGCGCAGTTCGCATGAGGCTCCCCAAGTACAACGCTTCGTGGACCCACACGGAGCTCAACCGAAGGTCCCAGTATCACAGTCCGCATGCGGTTTCCCCACCTAGTACAACGCTTCGTGGCTCCATGGGGAGCTCGACCGAAGGTCCCAATGGCGCAGTTCGCATGCGAATCCCCCCGCCAGTACAACGCTTCGTGGCACCACGGGGAGCTCCGTCGACGGTCCCAGTGGCGCCGTTCGCATGCGATTTTCCCGCCCAGTACACCGTTTCGTGGCCCATAAGGAGCTCAACCGAAGGTCCCAGTGGCGCAATGCGCACGCGGTTCCCCCGCCCAATATGATACATCGCTTCGTGGCCCCAATGGCCCATAGGGAGCTCCACCGAAGGTCCCAGCGGCGCAACCGCACGCGGTTCCCCCGCCCATTACAGCGCTTCGTGGCCCCATAAGGAGCTCCACCGAAGGTCCCACTGGCGCAGTCCACATGCGAATCCCCCCACCACTATTACGCTTCGTGGCCCCATCCGAAGGTCCCAATGGCGCAATTCGCATGCAGCTCCCCACCCAGTACAACGTTTCGTGGCCCCATGGGGAGTTCCATCGTAGGTCCCAGCGGCGCAGTTCGCATGCGGTTCCCCCGCCCAGTACAGCGCTCCGTGGCCCCATAGGGAGCTCCACCGAAGGTCCCAGCGGCGCAGTTCGCATGCGGTTCCCCCGCCCAGTACAGCGCTTCGCGGCCCCAGAGGGAGCTCCGCGGAAGACGATACCCACCACTGCGGTACTACTCACTACTGCATGCGGTTGGTTTCTTCGCCAGGCTAATGGTTGTTGCGACGTGCGCGCTGGGCTGTCGCGGCGCCGCGCGGCGGCGCCCAACCCCTCGAGAGGCGGTGCCTGGCCCAAGCGAATGCACTTAATGGTGGTGGTGGGCCCGCCACGCGCGACCCGCACAGGGGAGTGCAAGACTGCGCGCGCATTCACCTCCACCCCCCCTTCCGAGGTTCCCTGGGCGGCCCGACGCCTCCCCGGGGATCTCTAGAGCGCCCCGCGGCTTCCTCGACGGCCCAAGGAGGCCGCCAAGGCCCAGGATGGCCCACGCGCGCCAGGAAGACCACAGAGGAGCAAAGAGGCCCCAAAATACTTCAAGACGTTTCTACGAATGCCTCGAGGGAACCAAATATGAGACGAAAATCACACCATGCCCTCTGGGAGCAGGTGGCTTAACGATGTGTTCTTCTCTCTGCCAAAGCTCCCTCCTTCCTCTGCTCGGGTGAAGGGTTTACCCCCCCCCGCTGCCCCCCTCCCCGCGGGCCTGGGAGGGGGGGGGGCGCGGGTACTTAGAGCGCCCAAGATGGGCCAGGAGGGCCTCAGATACCACCCCATGGCCTCATATATGGCTCAGGATGACCTCCGACATGCCTCCAAGAGGCCCCAAGACAGCTTCACGTCGGTTCCAAGGGCCATCCGAGCCCTTCGAGGGCCCTCCCCGAAAGCCATGATCCTTCAAACACATTGCGGAAATCAATGTGTTTTGCATTCGTGCTCTTTCGCGCCCGACGAACTCTCGAGGCCTCAATATGGCCCCGAAACGGCGTGGCAGAGCCCCGCGAGGGGCTCAGGAGGGTCCCAAGAGGGCCCCAAGAGCGCCTAAGAGCGTCCCGCGGGCGCCCCAAAAGGGCACCACGGCGCCCTTTTTGAGCCTCCGAGGGGAAGAGCTGGATTGAGGACCCCGCATAGGAGTCCGGCCGCGGCGACGCAGCGAGCGCCCGGAAGCAGCAGGCGGGGCCCCGCGCGCGCGAGCTGCGCGGAAGACTCGGTGCCGGACGCGCTCGGGCCAGAGCCGTGGTGCCAGTTCATAGTCTTGGTGCTCGCTGAAGCCCTGCACGCCGCCGCGCTGGTCCGGGGCAGGCTGCGCTGCCCGGCGGAAGAGGAGGGGGGAAGCAGGCAGACGACGGCATACGACGGCGAACGCGCAGACGGGAGGCCAGGGCCAGCGGGGCGGGCGGGCAGGCGGGAAAAGGGGCCAGGCCGAGACAGCAGGCAGGGGGCAGGAAGGAGGAAAGGAAAAGGGGGGAAGCAAGGCAGAAAATGAGAGGGGAAGCAACCGCAAGCAGACAAGCTGGGGCAGGGGCCGGGAAAGAAGGGCCACCCGCGACGAGGCTTCGGACCCTACGGCGGCGGCGCCGACCAGGCGGCGCAGGTGCAGCGGTGGAGTGGGCGGTGGGCGTCGGGGAGGGCGTTGGCAGTCGTCTGGAAGGGCCGTCGGGGTCGTCAGGTGGGGGAAGTGCAAGAGTGGCTGGCGGTCGTCGGGTTCGTCGTCGGGTTCGTCGTGCTGGAATGGGGCTGGGCGAGGGGCAGGGCGCGGGGCTGCTGGGCGTCGGGGCTGGCGCCGGGGAAGGCCTTGGGATCGTTGTGAGGCTGGTCGAACCCAACGCGCCGCGGCTTGGTGGGGATTGCCACTTGCGGGGCTCATCCGCCGCCCCGCCGAGAAGGGGCGGCCGGCGGAGGGGCGCGGGAGGAGGTGCTCGTGCTGCCCAGCAAGGATGAGGGACGGTGGTCGGGGGGCACTAAGCAGCGCCGGGAAAACCCCGCACGGCGCCCACCGAGGAGGCCGCCGTGGCCGCGGCCAAACGGGCCGCGCCCACCCCCAAGGCGCCGCAACGCCGCCCGCGCGTTCTCCCATGCAGGGGGTTCGAGATTCGCTGGGCGTGATGGTCCGCTACCACAGCGGCGTCTTCCCCCGTGGCGCAGGCCACCCGCTTGACTAGGACCCCGAAAGCGCTGCGTGCCTCGCGGCCCCACCCGCCGCCGTTGGCTTCAACCACCATGGGGAGGCACGTGAAGCCCTGCGCCGCGCACTGCCGCGCGGCGTCCTGGCGCTGCCTCTTGAACTCCTCGCACAGCTCCGTCGGCGCACTTGACGAAGCGGCCGAAGCGGCGAGGATATCGGCGCGCGTCCTGGACGCGGCGGCAAAACCCCAGGCCGAAGCCGCGCCGTTGCCCCACCGGGGCAAGTGGACATCGGCGGGGCGGCGGTCGTTGTCGCCCACCGGGGGCCGGCCCTGCTCACATCCGGGCGTGGCCTCCCCGTCGGGGCGCGGGGGCAGCAGCCCCGGGCGCTCCAACTCCGCTCCAGCGTGGCCGGCGGCCAGGTCGTCGAAAAAGGCCTGGTCGCGCAGGGCGTCACGGCGCTTGGCCTGGGCGCCGGCCACGCGCTGGGCAAAAAAAACATTCCTCTTCCAGAAGCTGGACTCGCAGCAGCCTCTGCAAGGCGCGCTGCATGATGCCGCGCGGGAAGGCGGCGCCAAAGGCCTCGCAGGGCGGCGCCTGGAGTCACGCGCCGACGCCTGGCGCCTGCGCCAGGGAGAGTTGCGCCTTGCCTGCTAGGGTGGAGTCGGCCATGACCCCGTCGAGCGCGGCGACGTCCGTCGCGTCGGACAGGGCCTTCTGGTCGCCGCGCCGCCGCTCGTGGTCAAACAACACCCGGTCGGCGTCCCGCACAACTGCGTTGTGGGCCCGCACCGCAGCCGCCAGGCTACCCCCGCTGCGGCCGCTGGAGTACCCAGGGTAGCTCTTCGCTCGGGCAGCAATGTAGGCGGCGGCGGCGGCGTGTCTTGCGGCGGAGCGCTGGCCGAGCCCTCCCTTGTCGAGCTTGAGCTGGGCCTGCCGCCAGGAGGCGTCGGTGGGCGAGCAGCCGCTCAGTTGCTCCAGGTAAGCCCAGACGGCTTCGTCCCAGCAAGGAAGCGGCGCGCGCGCTGGGCGGCGCCACCCGCGCCGAGTAGCCCAGTTTGCGAAAAAGCGCGCGCTGTCGCAGCAGATGCAGCGCGACTTGTGCGTATTCTAACGCCCCCCGAAGCTTCCAGCAGCACGGTGATGCTCGCGACCCGTTGCTTTGCGTGCTCCGCGCGAAAGTCCGCGCCCCCTACTGGCGAGCCGACTAACTCGAAGCTGCGGTCGGCGCGGAGGCGGCTCCGCCAGCCGGGACCACCTCGCACTTGCCCAGGCCAGTGCGCAGCTGGAGGCCCACTCCAGCGAGGTTGGCCACGAGCAAGGAGGCGCGCCGCGGCGGGCGCGTCGCCAGCGAGGAAGCCGGCGTCCAAGTAGGAGAAACTCAGACCGACGGTGCCGTCGGCGCCGCGGCGCGGCGCGCGGAGGGCGGCCTCGGCGGCCCGCTGGAAAGCCAGGGGGGAAAGCAAAAAACCCAGGGGGACACCCTGCTGACTGCTGCACCCCGCTCTCCGAGCGGACAATCTGCTTAGAGAGGGCTGACGGGCGGGAGTAGCTCCACCAGCCCGGGGAGCTCTTCGTGGACCGCGTGGAGCAACGCCTGCCTGTCCAGGGCGTCGAAGGCGCTCGGCCCCTGGCCCCCGAGGTGACGGGCCCAGCGCTGGCGGGCAACGTGCACCGCCGCCTCGGTGCCACCGGGGGCCGCGACGCCGATCTGGAGGGGAGCCAGTCGGTCGCACGCGGCGTCAGCTATCTGGCTACCTCGCGGCAGAGGCACATGTCGACGAGGCGCCGGAGCACCTCTCCGACGGCGACTGGGCGCAGGCCCCCGTCATTCTTCGGCCTAGCCACTGGGGAGGCTCGTGCGAAGTACTCCGACACGGTGTCTGGGGCCTGTCCCCTGGCGCAGAGGTTGACTAGGTTCCGCAGCTGGTCGACGACCTCGACCCTGTGGGCCGCGTTGAGCAGCGCGTTCTTGCGGCGTTGTGGTCGGAGGGCGTTGGGCCAGCAGCCGAACCCCGCGGGAAGACCTGTGCCTCCCGCCTGACCGCGCCTCCGTCTACCTGCATGGCCGCAGCTGCGTGGACAGCCGGGAGGCTGGCGGAGTCCACGGCGCGGCGGCTTCGCGGGTGCTTCCGGCACATCTGCGCCGCGACGTCGGGAGTGACCGACGCCGGCGGTTCGCTGGTCAGAGCCGAGCAGCAGTTGGAGCACTGGGCGTCCGCGGCGAGCTGGGCGCATCTTTCAGCTCGTCGGGAGTCGCGCGGCGCAGTCATGGCAGTGCGCGCCTCGACGGCGTCGGTCCACAGGAGGGCCCGCTCCCCGTCCAGCCAGCGTTGGCAGAATGTTTTGGTCTGGGTTTCGCCGGCGGCCCTGCTGCCCTGGCCTCCGCGGGCGTGGGGGCGCAGGACGCACTTCGGGAGCGTCGCCCCCGAAGTGCGGCCCAGTTTGCAGGCTCTTTGCAGGGCCCTTGCAGGGCCCGCCCCCCCCTGCAAAGACCTCGCAAAGACCCTGCAAAGAGGGGGCGCCTCTTTTGGTAGTGATGGAGCGTTGAACCCCACTGTTCAAAAAATAAGGGGTCTACAATGCCCTGATTCGGGCATCTCGCCTGGCAATCGCTCCAACCAGTCCTGGGCGTAACACAAATCAAGTGCCCGAGGATCATCAAGCCAGCGAACCATGCAAGATCACTCCAAGACATCGTCGCAGCAAAACCAAATACATCCGGGGCAGCAAGGGTATCTTTATTATATGACTCAACACATGTTCCCACCGCTTCTTCGCCTTTCATACGCTTCCTGTCAATTGTTTTTGCACGGGCTGGTGGGGATACCTTTGTTTTTCGGTCGCGGCCGCGCGACAGCGGTCAGGCGGCGAGAAGCAAAGTCCGGGGCATGCGGCACGATGCGAATTTGCGAACACAGCCGCCACGTTGGCAAGCTGGTGGGGATACTTTTGGTCGGACGGCTCGAAGGACAGATCCAGGGGCGGGATTAACGTCTGGGGGACAGAGCGAGATAATTGGCTGCAGAGGCACGTAGGCCGCTGAAGCGGGTGCACATGCCAGGGACAAAGTGACCCTCATTGTGCGGGACCGTCGCAAACATCCCAGCGGTTGGGGACGCACGCGCGGCACCGGCGGCGGACGGATAGGAGAAGTCGCCCTTGCGGCGCCAAACTCCAGCCGAACCGCACACCAGGGAAAGGCACGGGGCACGGACCGAACGGAAGCAGCACGGAGAAGCGGCCTTGTCGGTACCAAACTCCGGCCTAGACTCACGGAAGCGAGGCAAGAGGGACAGGGGGGTCGTAGCGGACGCCAGACGGGCATCCAACGACGGGAAAAAGGGAAACGGCCCAGAGGGGGCCTCACTCACGGTGACTCACTTTCGCAGACGTCGGGTCTGCCGCTCTTGAACGCGAGAGCGAAGAATAACCAGTCAGCGAACGTAACGTCACTTCCCGCCTGTGTCCACTGCGTGCAACTTATCCGACGCTGAAGATCGGGGGCACAAAGTTGCAAGCGCTGACCGAGGCACCTGCCGGGGGAACAGCGATGACCTGCCAAAGGATGAACCACTCGTGCAGGAAGGCGCCCTTGCCAGGCCCGGCATCAGGAAGTACCAGAAGCGGGCGAGGTGCACGCCAGTCTTCACCTAACGCGAGGCCAAGCCCTTGTAGCGCCCTGAGACGTACCATGTGGATCAGGGCGACCCGCAGGTGGGGGTGGCACTGCTAGCCGCTGTGGCGGAGACCAAGGGAAAGGGTTGATACCACTCCCATGCGTCCTCACGACAGCGTGCGCAGCTGACGGCCAGCAGATGCACCACGTCATGTCCGTCCAAAGAGTCTGGGGGGATCACCGCTGCGGTGTCTGGCGCAGGCAGGCCCGGTGCGCCGAGATGAGCACCCACCTGTCCGCTGGCACGGCTGGAGGCCAGATTCCAGGCCAGTGTGTGGCCCGCTGGGGTGCTTGACACTGTCAGCACCCCTGTCACGATGTCCCTTCACAGAGCTGGGGGCGCAGCCAAGAGCCGCAGAGACTTGTGAATGAACATGGGGGGGTGCGTCCGACGAGCACTGGCCGCGCGAGTCACCGCAGCCGTCGTCCCCGCACACGAGCCCCTGCGACACGCAGACTGAGCATGTCGGAATCGGATTGGGCGTCGCCGTCGGCTCCGTCGACGGCGCTGGCGTCGCAGTCGAAGCCGGATCAGGCGTCGCAGTCGGCTCCGTCGTCGGCGCTGGCGTCGCAGTCGGAGTCGGAATAGGCGTCGCCGTCGGCTCCGTCGTCGGCGCTGGCGTCGCAGTCGGAGCCGGATCAGGCAATCGGCTCTGTCGTCGGCGCTGGCGTCGCAGTCGGAGTCGGATCAGGCGTCGTCAACGGCTCCGTCGTCGGCGCTGGCGTCGCAGTACCACACCTGCCACGCTGCCCGCGCAGTACTCTGGCGACGCGCGCTGGCCGCACGAGTCACCGCAGCCGTCGTCTCCGCACGCGAGCCCCTGCGACACGCAGACTGAGCATGTCGGAGTCGGAGTCGGCGCCGCCGTCGGCTCCGTCGTCGGCGCTGGCGTCGCAGTCGAAGCCGGATCAGACGTCGCAGACGGCTCCGTCGTCGGCGCTGGCGTCGCAGTCGGAGTCGGATAAGGCGTCGCCGTCGGCTCGGTCGTCGGCGCTGGCGTCGCAGTCGGAGCCGGATCAGGCATTGGGCTCTGTCGTCGGCGCTGGCGTCGCCAGTCGGAGTCGGATCAGGCGTCGTCAACGGCTCCGTCGTCGGCGCTGGCGTCGCAGTCGGAATCGGGTCAGGCGTCGCAGTCGGCTCAGTCGTCGGCGCTGGCGGCACATGCTTCCAGTCGGCGCATAGGAACATCTTGCGGCCACACTGCGCAGCGCCGCAGTAGAGGCCGAAGATCACTCCACGCCCCTCGTCGCAAATACCCTCTCCATGCTCGTGGCTGCGCCGAGAAGAGCGAACGAGCATGGACCGCGGAAGGCTGTGCCACTCGGTCCAATCTATGCCGCCGCCACAGCCCAGGGCGCGGGAAGCGTGCCCGGTTGCCAGACTCGCAGAGGTGGTGCAATCTTGGCGAACAGGATGGGGGGTGCAGCCAAGAGCCGCAGAGACTTGTGAATAAATCTTCCTCGGCACCACACCTCTGCGTGGGGGCGCAGCCAAAAGCCGCAGTCACTGGTGAATCTGGATTAGGATGGGGCGCAGCCAAGGGCCGCGGAACTCGGATCCTGCACAAGGGGAGGAGGAGGAAGAAGGGAGGCGCAGCCAAAAGCCGCAGTACCAGGTGAATTGGAGGAGGAGGGGGGTAGGGCGGCCCACTGGAGCAGTGCTGCCCGCTCTGGGTCCTCTCTCTGTTCTCCCCGCAGCAGTCCCTGAGGTGGCGCCTCAGTCGCCGCGCGGGGGGCCCTGCTCGCCTGTCCTCCAGGTGGGAGGCCAGCGCTGCCATTTTCTATGGACTCAGATCGTCTTTCTCCGGGCGCCTCGTTCACAGCCGTCTCCCAGTTGCCTGACACGTAGTGATTGGTGCAATCTTTGCGAACAGGATGGGGGGGCGCGGCCAAGAGCCGCAGAGTCATTGTGAATGAGTCCGGCGGGGGGCGCAGCCAAGAGCCGCAGAGACATTGTGAATGTTAAGGGGGCGCGGCCAGTGGCCGCTGAACTCTGTAGGCGATCCCGCAGACCGACGGAAACGGGATGCAAGAGCACCAGAGCCACAGAGGGCGGACCTGGGACCAGCACAGGCCCCCCAGGGAGCCCGGCGCCAGGATGCAACAGGAGAACCCGCGGGTCACGCCAACCTTCGCACTGCCGTCGCAGAGTCCACACTGCGTTCGTCGTCGTCGCGTTGGAACTGCATGGTCGTTTCATGGAGCTGCACGGCACGTCCGACAACAGCACGTCAGAACCAAGAGGGAGAAGGAATGAGACCCCAATCGCGCTGATGAGCACGGTGCACGACGCGTAGTCAACAGAGAAGGCGGGTCTCAGGGGGGGACTCCAGACTGCCCACGGTATAGCCACACCCGCAGCACGCAGACAGAGGAACAAAATACTGAGGTCGACGGTATAGCCACACACGCAGCACGTAGACACCAGCCAAGATGAAGAGGTAGAAGTTCTGAACGAAACAGAAGCTAAGGCTACTGTGGGGAGACGGCCCACCACCGTTTTTTTGCGCTCCTTGGGGGCCTGGTGGTTCGGGTGGCCCTTTGCCGCGTGGTGATCACTGTTCACCCCGCCGCTCCGACCACGGTGCAGCTGCCGCGGCCGAGTCCAGTCGACGTCGAGGTCAAGAGCGTCGCTGAGGACCCGTGCGTCGCACTTGTGGCTGCGGAAAGACTCCAGGAAGAAATGGCGGGTTTGCGGGTCGTGCCGAAGCGGGTCGAGCGCGCCCTTGCTGCCGGGCACAAAATGCCGCTTGGCGAAAGCGTGCCAGGTGCCCGTGAACATCGGTCCCAATGTGACTTGGAGTCGAAGCATCGCCTCGCCGGGTGTCTCCCCGGGGAGGTCCCACTGGATGTTGTTGATTCCTGTTTGTACAGCTGTTGTCCCGCGTCGGGGTCCTTAGGCTCTGTCCATTGACGCGGGTCGGGCCCCTGGTGCCGCCGAGTATCCTGGCCGCAAGTCTCCACCGTACGGGCCTCGTTGTCCTGGCTGGGGGGCTCGCGAACTGCTCGCGACTGCTCCAGCTGCGCGCCTGGCAGGGTTTCGCGGGGAAGTGCAGGCCGCATGGTTGGCCGCCAGGCTGGGGTCGGGTCGCGTCGGGCGGCCGGGGCAAACGCAGCCTTGTGGCACGTGGGAAGGGGCCATTTTCGCTGGCGCTCACCTTCGGGCCTGTGCCCGCCGTCGCTCCCAGGTGCGTCCCTTTTGGGCAGCGCAGGACTCTCTCCGGGTTCTGGGGCGCCGCTGGCGGTGCCGGGCGCGAGCACACGCGGCGGCGCAGCTTCCATAGCCGGGGCGCAAGCTGCTTCGCGAGCGGTGCCCTGGGCGCCTGGCGAGGGCGCCTGGGGTTCGCCGTCCATAAGATGCTCACCGACGGGGGAAGGGAGGCGACTAGGCGCGAAGAGGTTTCTCCCAACGAGCGGGCGGATGGCTTCGCTGTCCTGCGTCTGGGTGGTTGCTCCGTGGTCTCCCTGCAGGGTGCGTGGCTCTCCCAGAGGACTGCTGACGGACTGATTGTCCTGAGGGGGGTACTTGCTCCGCGGCTTCCGCAGCCTCCGCCGTCTCCGCCGTGACTTCCCGTTCCTTTCCTCTGGCCTGCTGGTGCAGCTGAAGGGGGGTGTCGTTAGTGTGAGCTGTGCACTGGCCACTGCAGGCTACCTCCTCTCGATTCCCCACTGGGGCGTCATCGTCTGCCCGCGATGCGGGGGGTGGCATCGTGACCACTGCCTCAACCGCCTCTCGATTCCCCTCTGGGACGTCATCGTCTGTCGACGCGACGGGGGGTGGCGCGTTGCCGCTGCTGCTGCTGCCATGCTCCGATATGTCGTTGTGTGTGGCAGGATCCTCCGGATGGTCGTCTGTCGTCGTCGCGGGGCGTCGAGGTGGTCCGTGCTCAGGGCGGTCGTCGGGGGCGGGGCTGGGACTCGAGATGCCACGATTTGCATCTGGCCTAACGGGCCCCATTTCACTTCGGGGATTCGGTAATATCGAAACCGCGCTCCCTTCTGGCCTAACGGGCTCCATTTCAGCCGTGGCAGAATCCTCCGGATGGTCGTCAGTCGTCCTGGTCACCACGGCTGGAGCCGCCTCGAAATTCTGAGTTCCTGGCCCCGTGACGGGGGAGGTAAAGGGAGGAGGAGGGACGCCCTCCAAATCCTGGAAGAACATTCCGATGACAGCCGCGATGGCAAGACGAAGGTTGGCAAGCTTAGACACCAGCTTCGACCGCCTCGCCGCGGCGACGCTGTCCGCCAGCACCTTCCAGTCGAGGTCGCCCGCCGAGACATCGGTGCCAGCAGACTGGTCCTGGAACAGCTCGCAAAGCGCACAGTAGGCCACGATTTGCCCCAAGCCTGCCGCGGGGCCTTCGGAGATGGCGCCGATCGCCATCATGGCCGGGCGGCCGTTCGCGATCTCGGCATTCAACCTGCGCTGCCTGACCGCGGCGTCGGTGCTGTAGAGACCGATAGGCCTCCATCCGAGCTCGCCCGGCTTCCTGTTAGGGTCCGAGTTGTACCCGAACGGGCCCGACTCGCAGTAGAGGCAGTACGCCACAATCTGCAGCCAGCCGGGTCCTGGCACCTTGGAGAGGGCAGCCAGCCCGTTCGGGATGTCCTCGAACTTCACCCCGAGAGACGGGGAGGTCTCGCCAGGAAACTCGCCAGCAACCTCGGGCGTGATGTAGCCGATCGTGGCGAGCATGCTCACGCGCCCATGCTTGATCTCTGTCTCGCGGCGCCTCTTGAAGGCCGCGGCGTCACCGTCCTTCGCGAAGCCTGCGGGGCCCCAGAAGCCCACTGGCGCCTGCACGCCCAGCTCGCTCTCGAAGGCGCGCAGCGGGGAGTCCGTGTACAGCGCCCAGTCGCCCCACGCGCTGCCCGAGAGGCCGCCCTGGTAGAACATCCTGATGATCGCCATCATCGCCAGCCTTCCGTTCGCGGTCTCGGCGTTCAGCTTGCGGGACTTGGTCTCGCCGGCCGGCAAGGTGCTGCCGTTGGGCACGCCCAGGACGCCGCCGTTCTCGCAGTCGCCGGGAGCCCTCGACGGGTCGTACAGAAGCCCACCAGCGCCTGCACGACCAGCTCGCTCTCGAAGGCGCGCAGCGGGGAGTCCGTGTACAGCGCCCAGTCGCCCCAGGCGCTGCCCGTGAGGCCGCCCTGGGAGAACATCCCAATGATCGCCATCATGGCCAGGCGGCCGTTCGCGATCTCGGCATTGAATTCAACCTCGAACTTCACCCCGAGAGACGGGGAGATCTCGCCAGGAAGCTTGCCAGCGATCTCGGGCGTGATGGCCCATCGTGGCGAGCATGCTCACGCGCCCATGCTTGATCTCTGTCTCGCGGCGCCTCATGAAGGCCGCGGCGTCGCCGACCTTCATGAAGTCTGCGGGGTCCCAGAAGCCCACTGGCGCCTGCACGCCCAACTCGCTCTCGAAGGCGCCCGGCGGGGAGTCCGTGTACGTCGCGGGAAACATGGAGAGAGCGCCAAGGCCGTACAGGACGTCCACGCCAGCATCACGACTAGGGAGGCCAGCGGCGGCGGCCGCCGCCAGCGGCCCGCCAGAGGCGGCCGCGGCGGCGGCGGCGGCAGCGGCGGCCGCGGAGGGCGCAACGGCAGGCGCGGCGGCACCAGCGGCCGCGGCGGCCACTGCCGCGGCCGCCGCCGCACCCGCGCGGGCCGCGGCCGCCGCGGCGGGCCCCAGGGCGGCAGCGCGCCACAGCGCCGGCGGCCGCGCGGCCTCGCCGCGGCCGGCCGCCGCCACGGCCGCGGCGGCCGCGGCGGCGGCGGCGGCCGCGCGCGGCGCCGCCGGCCACGCCGAGGCAGCCAGGGGCCGCGCCGGGCCGCGGCGGCAGCGAGCCGGCCGGGCCGGCCGCGGCGGCGGCGCAGCAGGTGGCGGCGCGCCGCTGCCGCCGCCGCTGCGCCGAGCGCGACTCCATGGCCGAGCGAGCGGGGGCGCGGAGGGGGGCGAACCCCTCGCACGCCCCCGCGGGCGGGGGGCCGAGGACCGAGGGGCAGAGGCCTGGCCACGGCCGGCCAGCCGCTGAGGCCTTGAGCCAAGGGTTGAGCCAAGGCTTGAGCCAGGCTACGGACGCTGGTGGGGATACCCGAAGCGTCAAGAATTACCCAAGGAGGGCCTCCAGAAGCCACCCAGACGGCCCAGGACGTCCCCCAAACGGGCCCACGGCTGACCAAGAAAGGACCACGATGCCAAGAGTATCCCCAAATGGCCCAAGAAGGCTCCAAGGGGCCCCATGACAGCCGCAGGAGCCCCCCCCGACGGCCGAGAGGAGCCGAACACGGCTCAGGACAGCACCAAGACGGCCCTCAGAGAGCCAGAAAAAGGCTCCACAGGAACCCGAGACAGCCCCCACACGGCCCAAACTGTCCCCCACGAGAGCCCTCCAGGCAAAGAAACAGGAGGCGTCACGTGCTACAGCCCTCGGTGCTCGAAGCGTCTCCGAACAGAGCGCTGCGCTGTAACAGGCAGCCAGATGTCCATATTCACTGCCTCCTGGGGTCCTGGGACATCGGTCCCCCTGGCGGTGGACAGAGAGAGGCACACACACACACACACACAACACACACACACACACACGCACACACACAAAACACACAAAGACACACACACACACACACACGCACACACACACACATACACACACATGGGCTGCGTCGGCGGCTGGGCAGAGGTCACTGCTCTGGCGATCGGACGCGCACACACACACAGCCACCCACACACACACACACACGCGCGCACATGTGTGTATGAACATGTTAACCGGCGCGGGCCACAAACACTGCTGTTCTAGCAATATGTGTTGTGCCGTCTGTGTGGGGTAACCTATGTGCTGGTCGCGCAATGTCTGTGGCGCATTGTATGTGGTGCAAGCTATGTGGTGCAAGTTGTGTGGTGCAAACTATGCGGCGTAACCTATGTTGTCCAAGCAATGCTGTGCAACACATTTTGCGCAATGTATGTGGTGCATTCGATGCGATGCAGCATGCGTGGTGAATCGATGTTGTCCACGAAAACAATCACGTCAACATGGTGTTAACTCGCGCGCGTGCCGTTCGCATCACGAGTCGAACGAGAGGAGAACAGGAGGGGGAGGAGAACGGATGGACGGATGTATTAAACCGTTGTGAGCGCATGCCCCCTTATAGTGCCTTATAGTCATGATAATTATGTCATACAAGCAGGCATCACACAGCAGCAATCCGAGACCGCAATACAACACGATCTTGCCAGAAGGTTCGCTCGCTTTGCCAATGTCGGCCCGCGTGCCACAAAACCGATGCACAGGAGTCCCTCTAGGCAAAAACCAAATCAATTGACGAAGAGGAAAATGACGTCGAACACCGTGGGGGGCACGAACCTTCCGATTGGCGTCAAACGAGGGCGCGGGCAGCTGCGCTCGCGGAGCCTGTTATCTACCCAACCATCCTGTGGAGTTGAGCCCTCGCTTTGAAGAAACAACACCCCGCGGTCACTCCTCCTCCTCCCGCTGCCCACCCCCTCCTCCTCTTCCTCTCATCATCATCATCACCATCATCATCACCGTCATCATCAGCATCATCAACAGCATCCTCGTCATCATCATCATCATCATCATCATCGGCATCGTCATCATCATCATCATCATCATCATCATCATCATCATCATCATCATCATCGTCATCGTCATCGTCGTCGTCATCATCGCAATCATTGTCATCATCGCCATCATCATTTCCTTGCCTCTGCCCTCCGCCTGTTTTTGTTTCGGCACACCCAGCACAGCGCTTCGTGACCCCATAGTGAGCCCCACCGAAAACCCCATTAGCAGGGTTCTCATAGCGGCTTCGGGCCCTTTCGGCGCACCCCATCACGAGGATCGTGGCCCCATAAGAGCTCCACTGGAGGCGCCAGTGGCAAGGTTTGCATGGCGGCCTCGGGCCATCTCGGCACACCTCTCACGAGGACCGTGTCCCCATAGGGAACTCCACCGAAGGCCCCAGTAGCAAGGCTCCCATGGCGTCCCCGGGCCATTTCGGCACACCCCTCACAAGGATCGTGGCCCCGTAAGGAACCCCACCGAAGGCCACAGTGGCAGGGTACGCAGGGCGGCCTCGGGCCATTTTGGAACACCCCTCACGAGGATCGTGGCCCCATAGGGAACCCCACCAAAGGGCCCAATGGCAGGGTTCGCATGACGGCCTCGGGCAATTTCGGCGCACACCCCTCACATAGATCGCGGCCCCATAGGGAACCCACCGAAGGCGCCACTGGCAAGGTTCGCGCGGAGGCCTCGGGCCATTTCGGAACACCGCTCACGAGGATCGTGGCCCCATAGGAGCTCCACCGAAGGCCCCATTTGCAGGGTTCGCATGACGGCCTCAGGCCATTTCGGCACACCCCATCACGAGGATCGTGGCCCCATAGGGAACTCCACCGAGTGCCCCAGTGGCAAGGTTCGCATGGCGGCCTCGGGCCATCTCGGCGGCACATCCCTCACGAGGATCGTGCCCCCATATGAGCTCCACCAAAGGCGCCAGTGGCAAGGTTCGCATGGCGGCCAGACCTTCTCTCGGCCCTGTGGACTCTCGCCCTGGGCCGTCGGCTGTCCGGCGCGCTGCTCCCTCGGCCGAGGATTCCCAGGCGTAATCCTGGACTGCGGCCGCCGCGATGTTGGGAACGGCAAGAAGGAAGACGACGACTGGTGGCTGGAGCTCCACGCACTGCTCTCGCGCGCCACGCGCCACGAGGACCTCCTGCCCATGCGGGCACCGCGAAACGAGTTCTTCCTGGCAGGGCCGCCCGAAGACTTGCGCAAGCAGCTGGAGCAGTTTGCGGCGCGCGCGAGGCGGTGCTGGAGGGAGGCGACGGCCCTCGCCAAGGAGCTGGGCTTCACGGAGTTTATCCGTGAGGATTGACCTGGGGAGAAGCCCGCCCGAACCTCGCAGTCTCACTGTTCGGCCTTGCGCCGCGGGCGACCCGCGCGCGTCGCTGGGGCCCTCTCGTGGCGACCGGCGCGCGTCGCGGGAACTCCATGCTGCGCTCTGCCCAGCGCCTCGCTCGCCCCCGTCGTCGGTCTGCCCGGCGGCCAGAGACTTGCCCGCCGCCAGCCAGCCAGCTGGCGCTCTCTGCACCGCGCAGCGGACTCGCGCGCGTCGCCTGGGCCCCTTCGGGGCGACCGGCGCGCGCCGCGGGAACTCCGCGCGGATCTGCGCCCGCAGCCTTGGACATTGGCGCGCGCGGGCAGAGGGGGAGAAACAGAACGGGAAGGAAGCGGGCGCGACCCTTGCGAGGGGCGCGCCGACGTGGGCGTCGACATTCGCGCGCGTAATTAGACTCCCGCGCGCGCAAACTCATTCACAATCAGACTCAATCGCGCTCGCGCTCACACGCTCCCAGTCGCACGCAGACCTATCGTCTTTGTTCGCGCCGCGCACCCCGCCGCGCCCCCCGCGGGGCTCGCGGCCGCATAGGGGGCGCGGGCGAAGATGGCATTCACCATTGCGGTATTCACAACAGCATATGGTTGGGACCTTCGCTGGGCGAACTTGGGAGCCGGCGCGAATTGTAGTTTCATTTTGTCGTTTGCGCGGCGCGCGGGCGCGACGCGCTGACGCGCGCGACGCAACGTCGCGGCGCCGTCGAGGTCAGCGCTGCACGCGGAGTCGGCGCCCAAGCCCCAGGACGCGAGAGTCGCGCGGGGGGGGGGCGGGCCAGGGGGCCAGAAGGGGGCGCAGGAGGCGAGGACGGGAGAGATAGCGGGGAAAGGGTAAAGGCGCCTGCAATTGCGCAAGCAGCCGGAGACGCACGCGCGGGGCGCTAAGACGCGCACTCGGGCGGCAGCGGCCCACCCTCCGCTGAGAGTCTTACAAGCGGCCCAGCTCCAGCTCGGATGGGGCCCTTGGAGGGCCCTGGACAGCGGCGCCCAGCGCTTGGGAAGCGCGTCGGGGGACAGAAGCTGCAGGCCCCAAGAGGCCATGCGTTTGGCGAGCGCGGCGGCGAAGGGCGATGAGAAACGCGCGACCCGCAGCGATGCAGCAATCGCTCTCTGAACACGCGCACGGCGCTGCAGGGCAACGGGGGCGGCAGCTGCAAGCTCGGCGCGGCCCTCTGCTAGAGCCGGGCCGAACTGATCACCCGGGAGGGATAGATTCCGCGGCACTGGCCAGAGCAGGGGCTCAAGCAATAATGCGCAATGAAGACGGGCTGAGCCCAGAAGGGCGGGGGCCAGCGCCCAGCATTCCAGCGCGCGACGCTGCTGATAATGCTCCGCCCACGCCGCGTCGCACAGGCGGGAGAAGT
This sequence comes from Prorocentrum cordatum, assembly GCA_963575745.1. Taxonomy (NCBI): domain Eukaryota; class Dinophyceae; order Prorocentrales; family Prorocentraceae; genus Prorocentrum; species Prorocentrum cordatum. Next base: position 9,798 of record CAUYUJ010016475.1, on the reverse strand, counting down.
CTCCCCGGTCGCCCAAGCGCGTCACCGAAGCGGAACGCATAACGGCGGCAACTGCGACTACGTGGAGCGGGGCTGGGACGGGCGCCGGAGCCCACTCGGCCATTGCGACGAGGTCAACTTTGCGCGGCGGGTTCGGCGGCTGGGCCGTCATATAGCACATGATGTAAAGTTCACGTCGAGCGTTGTCTGCTCCACGGGATAGATCTGAGCAGCGTAGCTGAGTGTGGAGAGCGCAGATGCTTTACATAAGCGATCAGTGGCGTCGCTGCCCGACTGGACTGGATGCGCAAGATTGCCGCGCTGCCCCAGTTTTTGCCCCAGGGCATGCCGTTCGCCCGAAAGAGACGCTGCTGGGCCCAGGAAGCCCCCGGAGTATGTGGCGCGCCCAGATATCGAGACGCCGAGCCAAGGGGGGGGGGGGGCTCGGAAAGAAAAGCGCGGGTCTGGGCAATGGTGGCAGACGTCGAATCGCCCCAGAGCGGGGCGATCACGCGCGCATGCGCGGCTCGAGCGAGAGCAGAACGAGTTCTTCAGCGGCGGCAGAAAGGCCCGGCAACGTGCTGCACCGGTGCGACCTTGCCGCGCAGGAGGCCGAAGTCGCCAGCGCATGCGCCTGCGCAGCCGCGGGGCAAGTCGAACGCGACGCGGGCGAGCCCGGCAGGGCGCGGCGGGCAGTCGAGGCCAGGCGCCGACGGGGCGGCGCGAATAAGGAAGGCCCTGATGCCTTGCTTGTGCGGAGCCCCGACGTCCATCAGGTCGCCACGGGGCGCGCGCTGCTCGACGCGCTGCTGCGCCTGGAGCTGCCGACCGACTTCGCAGCGAAGATGGGCTGCCAGTGTGCGCGCAGGGCGTCGCCCGTGGCGCCGCTCTCTCTCTTTCTCTCTCTCTCTCTCTCTCTCTCTCTCTCTCTTTCTCTCTTTCTTTCTCTCTCTCTCTCTCTCTCTCTCCTTCTTATTTGTTCTCTCTCTCTCTCTCTCTCTCTCTCTTCTCTCTCTCTCTCTCTCTCTCTCTTTCTCTCTCTCTCTCTCTCTCTCTCTCTCTCTCTCTCTCTCTCTCTCTCTCTCTCTCTCTCTCCTCCTCCGTCAACCTCGGTGGAGCCCGCGTGCGGGCCGTGGACTTGCCCCCTTAAGAGCGAGGCGGCGCCTCCGCGGGGCCCAGGTGAGACACCGCTTGCGGGGGGCTCGAAGGATGTTTCAGAGCTTCTCGGGAGGGGCGGCGCCGGCCTGCCCCCGATGGCGGCAGACGGCCCCGCGCGCCAGAGAGCGCCAGCGGACCTCGATGTCGCGGCGCCAAGGGGGGGCGACAGTCGGCGAAGGGGGAGTCGCTCGACAGGGTGCTGGAGGCGACGTTGGAGGCGTCGCGCGAAGGTAATGTCCCAGCGTCAAATGGCACTGGAGATCGAGCGCGCGGCGGTGGCGCGGCCGTCGCGGTAGCCATGGAGGGCGTCGTCGCCGGTGGATGAGCGAACCCAGTCATCGCGAACCATGCGGACGGCGCAGAGCGCGAAGCGCTCGTGCGACCGCCGGAGGTTCTCGAGGGGAGCGTTGACGGCGTTGGAGGCGCCGATGAGCTGCCGCAGATCGATGGGGCGTCTCGGGCCAGGGAAGATGGCGGGAGGAATGGCCTGCTCTGCGGGGGGCGTGGGCGGCTTGATGCCGATGGCGAAGATGATGACGGCGTGGTCACTGAGGTGCTTTTCCGACAGGATGTTCGCGCCGTGGGCGATGTCGACCCGCGCGGCGAACTCCCGCGCGGCATGCGGTGGGTGGCTGATGAATGCGCGGTCGATCGCCGACGTCGCGTAGTCCGCCTCGTTGAACTTCGTCGGCAAGTCCGACTCGACCTCGAGCATGGAGTCGAAGAGGGGATTCAGAACGGCTGCTGCTGGCGGTTGTTGCCATCGAGCGTTAGGCGGGCGCGCTGCGACTGCGGCTGGCGGCGTTGATGTCGCTCGTCGCCGGGAACGCGCAGTGTCGGTAGTCTTGCTCTGCCCACTCGCGGTGCATGCGCTGGGCGGCGCGGGCCCTGTCGCGATCTCGCGCGCGGCCAGCTCGCGGTGGTGAACATTCGTCAAAACCAGCGCGTTGGGCAATGGAGTATTAGCGATGGCGAGCAGCTGGGTGCTTCCAGGGGCGAGATAGCTGCGAGCGATGATCGGTGGACGGTCCTCTTGAAGATGCCCCAGCTGCGTCCTTGCGAACCGCGGGGCGAGGGCGGCAGCGCCACCGATGGCCGCGGACGCGGCGCCCTCGGCGGAAGTGCGCTCGGAGGGGCAGAGCTTGCGCGGGCACGGCGGCGCGCCCGCGCGCGCGCGGGGCAGCGCCTCGGATCCGCGAGCCCCCTGCAAGAGGATGGCGCGCCGGCGCCGCGAGAACTGGGAGAGGGCGGCCCGCTTGCGCCCGCGGCGGACGCGTCTGCGGCGCATCGGCGCGCGGGCGCCCCAGCCGGCGGCGGCAGCGTGCGAGGGGCCTTCGGGGGCGACCCACGGCGCCCGCAGGCGGTGCGGGGCGCCAGGCAGCGGACGCGGCGTCAAAGAAGAGGGCCCGGTGGCGGCGCGGTCCACGCCATGGAACTGCTGGCGGCCGACCGCCTATATCTTTCCCTCGAGGATGGCTAAGTCAGCCCGGCCGCGGATGTCGAAACGGGCGACGGGCGTCGCATTGCTGCGGGTTCCACCCTCGTCGCGGATGGCGCGTCACTGCCAGTCGAGTCGGGGCACTGGTGCTGGAGCAGCGTCTGCAGCTTCGCGCAGCGGGTCTCGGCGTGGACTCGCAGCGGCGACTTGTCTCGGACGAGGTGGAGGTCGACGCGCTGCCCAGCGGCGCCCGGGGAGGCAAAGCGCCCCCACTTGCCAGCGGCATCGCGCGGAGCCTCCTGGAGGGCAAGCGCGCGTGGCATGGCGACTTCTCGAGGACCTCTGACTTGAAGAATAATCCGGCAAGCGGGTTCGCCTCGGCGAAGTTCGGCGCCGTCGGATTGAAGGCCCGCGCGGCCGATCCACTCCTGTAGTCTGTTGGGGAGGACTTCGGGCGAGACGAGGCGCCGGCCGCCGACGGGCCGACGGGGCATAGCGCGGCGTCTGGGGCGCGGTCCCACTCGGCGAGCCGCGCGCGATCCACGATCGAGATGTGCGCCTCCGCAAGAGCGATGGCGTCGCGGATCTGGTCGACTTGTCGCCGCACGCGTTGCTGTTCGGCAGCCTGGCTATTTTGCTCGCGGCGGGCGTGGGCGACCGAGTCCGCCAGGTTGCCCACTCGGCGCTCTGCCTGCAGAACATGCTGCTGATGGAGGGAGCGGGAACTCCCCTGAGACCGCTCGAGAAACCGACCTGCTTGAATGCGGAAGGTGTTAGCAGCGTGGGCAGCTCGCTGCTGCATGGGTCTCTGAAGGGCAGCGCCCAGCTCCTCGGGCAGGGGGAAGCGGGGCACTTGGGCGGCAGGGGTGGGTCCAGGGGTAGGATGCACATCGCCATGGGCAGCGGGAGCCTCTGGGCGGCCACTTCAATGCGGGGCGCTCTTGCGATGAGCGGGTCGCGAACTTGTCCATGTCGGCGGCCAACTGCGAGGGTCGCCAATAATTTTGGTCCTGGCGCTCTGGCGTCGGGAAAGTATCGAATTTGTCGACGTCGGCAGCCAGCTGCGAGGCGCGCCGTGGGTCGGGCCCTGGGAGAGGGTCTAGTTGGGCGCAATCACCTGAAGGGCCAGCGGATGCAGGGCGAGCCGAAGAGCGACCAGCGCAGACAGATCGCGGCGCAGCGCGGCTTGAGGTGCACCCCGAAAGGGCGGCTTCAGCACGTTGGACAGCTGCGAGGGCACCACAAGCTGCTTCACATCGCGGGCATTGTGCTTCCCTGAGGAAGCCGCGGTCACGATGGTCAGCGTGATGCAGGCGCTAGAGTCGATGTCTGGAAGCTCGGGGCGACGGGGGTTGCGCGATGCCGAGCGCTCGCTGCCGCTTCCACTCTCGCTGCTGTTTGCCATGACTGAGATGCGGTCGGGGGGGCAGTCTGCTGCTCAGGGGGAGGATGTTCTGCATGTTGCCAACGACACAAGGCGATGCGCTGCCGGACCGTGACGGCGGAAAAGTCGGTGGAAGGGACCAGCGGCGCCGAGGGCGGCATGAAGGGCTCAAAGCGGAGCTCGGCGAGCGATATGGAAGGCTCGGAGCGGAACTCGGCGAGTGGATATGGACGTTTCGGAGCGAGGCTCGACGAGCGGATATGGATAGCCGCCTGCAAGGCCGGAGCGAGAAGCAGGAAAAGCGTGAAAGGGTGGCCGCAAGCCCCTTGTTGCGGCGTCAAGTCAGCGAGGACTGGTGGGAGGATTCCTCGTGGTTCAGTGAAATGGACACCTTCTCGGCCTCGAGCCAAAATAACCACGGCAAAGAAAAGTGGGAGGAGGAGGAGGAGGAGGAGGAGGAGGGAGAGGAACAGAAGGAAGAGGGGGAAACAAGACAGGAGGCGCGGAAAAAATGCGTGGTGCAATCAGGTACCAGATTATGTGGTGCAATATGCGGTGCAACATATACTTTGCAGTATACGTGGTGCAATTGACGTGGTGCAGCCTGCGCGGTGCAATCCTTGCGTTTCAATGTATATGGTGCAATCAATGGTGTGAAAGCTATGCTGTGCAATCTATGTGATGCAATGGATGTTGTGCACTCGGCGTGGCGCACACCCGATGTGGAATAGCCGGCGTAGTGCAAGAGATGTGGTGCAATCTATACTGCGCAACCTGTGTTGTGCAAGCTGCGCGGTGGAATCGATATGGTGCTGTTTATTTTTACCATCGCATTGACATATGCCACGCTCTTGCAAACATCCCACCCACCCGCAACATCCCACCCATCCACCCACCCCAAAACCCATGGGGCGGCGATTGCGATGATTTCTTGGCGTTGGATGGTGCATCTTTGCGGCCGCGCTAGCCCGCGCGCGTTCGCGCGCATAGCGGCGAGCTGGTTTGGCGCGACGCGGCCGCGGTGGCGCTTGCCGCTGGGCACTTCCCAGCAGGCCCTTCAATGCGAGTCAATGACTTGGGCGGGCGCGGTATCATGGCGACGCCGGAAAGGTACACACGATTGTGAGAGTAGCGATGGTGACGAAGGCGGCGATGACGATGGCAAGAGGAGTATTGCAAACTGCCAATCTGGCTTGCTTGGGGCGGTATGAATTCATATTTCGCATGGACGATGGCGCATAATCATATGTAGATTGCAATGTGAACGTATGTGCCGTTAGCCCTGGGGGTGGAGATCCGAGTCTTCTTACAGAAAGGGGCATCGATACTGTGCAATCTAGGCGGCGACGGGGCGGCGACGGGGAGGCGACGGCGACCACGAAGCCGCCAGACCGCCAGCCAGGCCCAGACGACGGGCGTCGACGAGGCGGCGACGGGGCTGCGACGGCGACCACGGAGCCCCCAGACCAACAGCCAGGCCCAGACGATGGGCGTCGAAGGGGTGGCGACGGGGCGGCGGCGGCGACCACGGAACCGCCAGACCAACAACGACAGGCAAGAATCCCAAAGTGCAAAACCTGTTTGGTATATATATATATATATATACACACAAGTGGTACGTGTGTGCCCAGGCTCATACCAAAAAAACTGAAAAGGGCGTTTGAAGCAGCAAGACACCATGACGGCGGGATCGGAGATGGAGAAGGGGAAGCTGGGGTGGCGCGGCCAGGGCGTGCCTAGGAGAAGGGGAAGAGGCAGGAGGTGAACGCAGAAGAATCTAAGATCGAGAAAGAGTCCCCCTAAAAGAATTGGAGATCGAGCAGGAGGATCGACGAGGGCACTTGAGCACAAGTGGGGTTGCTACACATTGTGATGTGTGTACCAAGGCCCCCCAGAAGCCTCAGGAGGCCCGACTTGGATACCGGAAGAGTTTCCAGGAGGCCCCAGGATTGTGAGTGTTGTGTGGGGGTGTGTGATGTGTGCTCTGTGTTGTGCGTGCTTTCTGTGCGTTGTAGGTGTTGTGTGTGTTATGTTTGTCTAGCGTGTGACGTGTTGGGTGTGATTTGTGTCTCTGCGTGTGCATAAAATTCTGAAGCCCCAGGAGGCCCCAGGAGGCCCCAGGAGGCCCCAGGCGGCCTCAGGAGGCTCCAGGAAACCCCAGGAGGCTCCAGGAGGCCCCAAGAGGCTCCAGGAGGCCGCAGCATGCCCAAGGAGGCCCCAGGAGGTTCCAGGAGACCCCCAGGATGTTCCGAGGCGGGGTCTGGGGAACCAGGAAGCACAGAAAGCCCCACGAGGTTCCAGGAGCCCCCCAGGAGGCTCCGAGGCGGGGTCTGGGTACCAGAAGGTACGTCGGGGCTCGATTTCGGGAGGATGTCTCAGGCGAAACCGCAATTCTCTGAGAATCGGGATCAAGATTCTTGAAATTACCATGTGTGTTTTTTATGTTCAAATGTTGAAATTCCCATGTGTTTTTGGACCCTGACGTCACGATCTGTGTTAGGGGTGCCACCGATTTTCCGAATTTCGGGAATGTCCCTAGCGAAACGGCCAGAAACATCGCGAACGACGCGGCGCGTACGCATTAATCGCCTCTGAACTCTACTCCCTCGGAGAAGTGCGTATGATAATATATATATATATATATATAGATATATGCACATATATATATATATGCATATATATATATATATGTGTGTGTGTATTCATACATATACATACACATATACCTATACATATACATATACATATACATATACATATACATGTACATAGACATAGACATAGACATAGACATAGACATAGACATAGACATAGACATAGACTTAGACATAGACATAGACATAGACATAGACATAGACATAGACATAGACATATACATACATACATACATACATACATACATACATACATACATGCATGCATGCATGCATGCATACATACATACATACATACATACCCACTCGATTTGGAGTGTGTGCGTATACATATACAAGATTTTAAGGCTCGCTGCGCTTCGCCTTCTAATCTTGATCCTTGCACCTACGATGTTTCTGGGCGCGGGCGAGAACACAATTGTTCAATGAGGTGTGTGGGAATTGTGCGAGCGGAGGCGAGGCGAGGCGAGTGCGCGGTAGCACCCGGGGCGGGGCTCAGGGCGCAGAGTTGGTGGACGCTGGAGTGGAGGTGAAGGTGGAAAGTCGGATGCCGGACGCTAGAGGTCGGAGTGCTGAGCTGATGGAGGCTGGAAGTCTGGTCGTAGGCCCGTGGTGGGGTCTTCTTGGACCGTCCAGGAGTCTCGTGGGTTCTTCAGGTGAGCTGGTGATAGCAGTCTGGGGTCTGGGGTATGTTTTAGTTCTCGCGAGTGTTCCGTGGGCTTCTGAGACGGAAGGAGAACTGCGCATCAAATTGTGGTTCCCAGACCCTGGAAGCCTGTCGTGGGATCTCTTTGGGGCCCCCGAGGTGTGTCTTGTGGCGCCTTGGTGTCTTTGGGGAGCTTGGATATGAGTCTCAGATCTGGGGCCCTTCAGAAGGCAGCGGAGAAGGAAGACAGCGAACAACAGGAGAGAGAGGAGCAGGAGGAGGAAGAGCAAGAGGAAGCCTTGTCGTAGGCCCGTGGTGGGACGATCCTTCTCTGGGCCGCGTCCACAGAGTCTCGTGGGTTCTACCCAGGGGAGGCTATGTTGCAATCCAGCACCTTGGGGTCTGGGGTATGTTTTAGTTCTCGCGAGTGTTCTGTGGGCTTCTGAGACGTAAGGAGAACTGCGCATCAAATTGTGGTTCCCCAGACCTTGGAAGCCTGTCGTGGGATCTCTTTGGGGCCCCCAAGGTGTGTCCTGTGGCGCCTTGGTGTCTTTGGTGAGCTTGGATATGAGTCTCAGATCTGGGGCCCTTCAGAAGGCAGCGGCCGCGCGAAGGCGCAGACAGCCCCACCGCCTACAGAGAAAGGGGCGCCAATTCTGGTCACAGCAAGAGGGAAGCCCATATGACGGAAGGGGCCCAACGTGGTGGGGGTGCCTCTTGACCGTCCAGGCGTCTCGTATGGGTTCTCACTAAGGGGACTGGCTGAATAGCAGTCTGGGGTCTCAGGGGTAATTGTTTTAGGTTCCCCGAGTGTTCCGTGGGCCGCCCCCTGAAGACGGAAAAGGAGAACTGCGCAATTACATTAGATGGCGTCCGCCGGCACCTGCGAAAGCCTGTCGTCTAATCTACTTCTGGGCCCCGAGGTGTGTCTTGTGGCGCCTTGGTGTCTTTGGTGAGCTTGGATATGAGTCTCAGATCTGGGGCCCTTCAGAAGGCAGCGGAGAAGGAAGACAGCGAACTACAGGAGAGAGAGGAGCAGGAGGAGGAAGGGCGGAACACAACAAAACAAGAGGAACCTTCGTCGTAGGCCGACTGGTGGGGTCTTCTTGGACCGCGTCCCCAGGATTCTCGTGGCGTTTCTTCGGCGGAGCAGCGCCTGATAGCAGGTCGGCTGGGGGCTCCAGGGGTCTATGACTTTTTACGTTCTCTCCCGATGTTTCCGTGGGCACCTGAGAAACGAAAACGAACTGGCGCATCAAATTGTGGTTCCCCGGACCCTGGAAGCCTGTCGTGGGATCTCTTTGGGGCCCCCGTGGTGTGTCTTGTGGCGCCTTGGTGTCTTTGGTGAGCTTGGATATGAGTCTCAGATCTGGGGCCCTTCAGAAGGCAGCGGAGAAGGAAGACAGCGAACTACAGGAGAGAGAGGAGCAGGAGGAGGACGAGCAAGAGGAAGCCTTGTCGTAGGCCCGTGGTGGGGTCTTCTTGGACCGTCCAGGAGTCTCGTGGGTTCTTCAGGGGAGCTGGTGATAGCAGTCTGGGGTCTGGGGTATGTTTTAGTTCTCGCGAGTGTTCCGTGGGCCTCTGAGACGAAAGGAGAACTGCGCATCAAATTGTGGTTCCCCGGACCCTGGAAGCCTGTCGTGGGCCCTCTTCGGAGCCCCCTTGGTCTGTCTTGGCACCCCTGGTTGCTTTTGGGGAGCTTGTGATAAGAGTATGTGGTCTGGGGCTTTTGACGAGGCTGCGGAGGAGGAAGACAACGAACTACAGGAGGAGCAAGAGGAGCAGGAGGATAAAGAGCCGGAGGAGGAGGAGCAGCAGAAGGAGGTTGGGAGGAGATTTCCGGAGAGTTGGTGTCGAGAGTTAGGTTGGAACCTTCTTGGACTTTCTTGGGGATGTCTTCAGAGCCTCGAAGGAGGAGATTTCCGAAGAGTTGGTGTCGAGAGTTAGGTTGGAACCTTCTTGGACTTTCTTGGGGATGTCTTCAGAGCCTCGAAGGAGCAGCTGGAGGAGGATCAGGAGAAAACCTCCTGAGAAAATGAGTATCAGTTTTCGTATCCCAGAGTCGGTGGAGGCAAATGAGGAGAGGGCGATGGAGGAGGAGGAGGAGGACGAGGAGGAGGAGGAAGGCGACGAGTTCGAGGGAAGAAGGAGGTTGAGGAGGGGATGAGGGGCAGAGAGGGGGAAACGGAGGAGGAGGAGGTAGAGAAGGACGAGAGATGGGCCGTCGGACGTCCGAGTAGGTCATGCCGAGAGTTATCTTGGAACCCTCTTGGGCTCTAGTGGGGATGTCTGCAGGGCCTCATGTGCCGTCTTGGGGCGAGGTTGAGAAGAACTAGGGGCGATGGGGGGGGGCCGCTCAGGTCAATCAGAGTGTAAAGAATTTGACGGCTCTAAGACTGAGTGGAGCTCCTGTTGGTGCTTTTGTATACCATCGGAGGGCCTTCTTGGGCTGTCCTGGGGCCCTCGTGGGCTGTCTGGGGGGGCTTGGGCCGTCCTGGAGCCGTGTTGGGGCTCTCTCGGGCCCTCTCTGAAGCATCCC
>CAUYUJ010016474.1:250066-276026 GCA_963575745.1 Prorocentrum cordatum | reverse complement strand
AAAGAAAAAGGATCAAAAAAACGGAAAGACAAGCGTAGTCGATCTCGTCGTCGATCACGGCGAGGCCGATCACGGAGCGACAGCACGAGCTCCAGATCCACCAGGCATGCGCAGGGGGCGGAACGTGGGAGAGGCTCCACTCCCGCCGCATTGTCGAAGGCAGATCAGCTCCGAAAGTTTGGATTCCAGGGGCAGCCGCAGCAGGTGGCCGAGCGTGCAAGAGGCTCCACCCCCGTCGCCCCGTTGTCAAAGGCAGATCAGCTTCGGAGGTTTGGATTCCAGGTGCAGCCAAGCTCGGGTGGTGGAGGAAAAGGAGGAGCAGGACAGAGGCTTTAGCAGCCCATCTTCCAGGCCTGCTAGCATTGGCCTGCGGGTGTTCGCCGAGCGGTAGAATCCATATCAGAGCGCATTGGGAAAGCACTGCTCCTTCGTCTCCGTCCTCCCTGTCCCTTTTGCGCGATGGCAGGGCCAGCAGAGCTGCCCAAGCGGCCCAGAGCACATGCGCTGTCGCCTGTTGCCCCCTCTTATCGAAGATGCGTAAGAGTCACCTATGGTCAGAGTGACCATCGGTGCGGGAACGCTGGGGTCCCCAGACGGCTGAATGCAATGCGATAACAGCGCCTTGCACGCTCGGGTTTGGCATCCCTGCGGTCCCCGAAAGTCGCGCATCAAAGGGCACTTTTGCCCAGGGTCACTCTTGCTTGTAGACAACCCTCCTTCTCTTCCTCCTCCTTCCTTTAGGCCTTCCAGATTGGGTCTGAGTAGATGGGGTCGGAGCATCTCGCTGTATCGCCAATCCATCGCCGATGCTGCTCGACGTGGGGCCCGATATTCTCCACGCCGACGGTGCCGGTGCATCGCCGACGTTGCCGATGCATCGCCGATGTGTTGGCAATGCACTGGCGAATGCATCGGCGATGCGGCGCGATCTTCCGACCTCCTCTACTCGGACCTCATTTCGGAGGCCTCTACGTCCTCCTTATTCATTTTTTGAATTCAAAAAAGGGTTTTTGAATTCAAAGAACCAGGCTCCTCGTCCTGACTCCACGTCTCCTCGGATGAGCGGTTTCCCGCCGTCGGAGCCAGGCATGCAGTGGCGCAAGTGGCCCTTAGAGGAGCGCCACCCGCCTCTGCCTGGTCCTTCGTTCTGGTCTGTATCCAGGTCTTGCTGATGGCGAGGGGCAGTACGAGGGGGGAGAAAGCATCCTTCGGTAGGAAATCCTGGGAGCCTCGTGTTTCCTCGGAACTCCGTCTTTGGAGAGCGTTCGCGTGCTCTGGCGCCCGGCAGTCGACGAGAAGGCGCCGATGGAGTGTCGATCGGCGTCGACTTGGCGCCGACTGGCGTCGGCCAGCGCCGATTGGCGCTGCTTCGCAAGGGCACAGCAGCAGGGCATAGCGAGGCTCCCAGGAACTGCCGCCGAAGCATCCGGCCGCCTGCGGCACGTCCCGCCACCGTGGCGGCCCGGCAGGCACGGGAGGCCGTCGCGTGCGACACCTTGCGTCCCCGGGCTTGGGCTCCTCCTCGCTCATCCTCCTCGCTCCTCCTCCTCGCTCCTCCTCCTCCTCTTCCTCCTCCTCCTCCTCCTCATCTCCTCCTCTTCCATTCCTTTTACTTGTTGTAAATAATTTCTCCCTGTCGCACCTCGAGGCCAGTTTTTAGGGCGGGCCGGTCGTTTCGCTTTAAATTTCCTAATAATTTATGGCCCTGAAGCTTTAAAACTGGCAACAGTTTCACGGATGGAGGGCGCGTCGTTTTCAACATGTGGTTTTCGCTTTAGCGCCGCGCGCATTGTTTTGAAACATTGCTAGAGTTTCACGGATGGAGGGCGGGCCGTTTTCAGAATGTGGCTCTCGTCGTAGCGCAGCGCACATTTGTTTTACAAGCTTTCAAGACTTTGACAGATGGAGAGCAGGCCGTTTTCAAAAGGTGGCTCTCGCCTTAGCGCCGCGCACATTCGCTTTAAACATTTGCCAGAGTTTCACTGATGGAGGGCGGGTCGTTTTCAAAATGTGGCTCCCGCCTTAGCGCCGCGCACATTCGTTGACACAATTTGGAAGAGTTTGACGGATTCCCATCATCAGAGTACCAGACACGGTGCTTTGGAAGGATTCAGGATTATGAGGGTGCAACAGTTACGTTCACCCGCGGTGCTGAAGTCCCAAGAAGAACGTTCTGGCACGATTCAGGATCGTCAAAACGCGACAGTCAGGTTGATCCGTGGCTTTGGAATCCCGGGAACAATGTTTTGGCATGCTTCATGGTCATCAAACGGTTGTTTTCCAACGAGGCAGTTCCTTCAATGGAAATGAACCGTTGTAGGGGCCTATGAAGAGGGAGCTTGGAGGGAGGGTTTATTCCAACATCGTTGATGGCTCTTGGGTTTACACTGGTCCTCTTCCTCCTCCTCCTCCGCCTCCTCCTTCTCCACCGCCTCCTCCACTTACACGCTCCTCCGCGTCGTGGTGGGGAGTTTGTGCTCGTCTTCGTCGTCTTCCTCCCTTCGTCAGTCCTTTCTCTGGGCTCCTGCTGGGCAGTGTTGGAGGTCCCTTGGGCCACCTTGGGCCGTCTTGGGGCCCTCCTGGGGCCGTTGTGGGGCCCTCTCAGGCAGTTTTTTGGGGCCCTCTTGGCCGTCTTGGGGGGCCCCCTTGCGCCCAGCGTGGGATTGCCTTTGGGCCGCCTGTGGTTGCCGAGAGCTGCACCGAAGGTCCCAGAAGGGCAGCTTCTCAACATTGGTTTCGGCTAAGCAATGACTTGTGCCCTCTTTCACAGCACATTCTTTGAGGACTCCCTTGGGCGAGAAAGAGGACGAGGAATGGCAACAGGACCAGGAACAGCATCAGGAGCAGACTGCTATCTGCGCCAGTTCAGCGCAACGTCTTGACCTGGTGCGGGTAGCGAGCTCCCACCTGCTTTCGGATGTCTCGGAGGACGACTAGGTCACGGAGGCGGAGGAGGACGATCAGCAGCAGCAGGATCAGGACCCATATCGGGATCATTCGCTACCCACGCTAGTTCAGCGCGCCGTCTGAATTGGCGCGGGTCGTGAACTCCACATGTTCCCCCTTGTGGACTTTCGGTGCTTACGCCACAGTTCATCTTCATGCAGTTGGGAGCTCTTGTGCAGCTCTTCGATTTCTCGCGATTCCCGTTCATGTCAAGAAGTGCGGACCGAACATGGCAGTTTCGCTGAAGACATGCTTCCCACATCGGTTTCAGACGGGGGCTCTAAACCAATCTCCTCTCGGAATACCCGGGGAGGCCTCAGCATGGCACGGAAGAGCCCCAAAGAGTTACCTGGAGAACCCAAAGAGCGCCCAAGAGCTCCCCGAGAAGGAGGATGAGGAGGAGGAGGAGGAGGAGGAGGAGGAGGAGGAGGCCAAGACTGCCCAAGGGAGCCCCAGGGTGGCCCTAGGAGGCGCCACTGCGGCCCGAGAAGGTCCCGAAAGCTCCCCAAGACACGCCCAGGCAGTCCCAAAGGGCACAGACGTCCCCGCAAGGACGCCGACAGGCTCCCGAGGAGCGCCCACGAGGCTCTCAAGAGGCCCCGCAGAGGCTCAACGACGGCCTCATACGCTCCTGGTAGTCCTCACTGCAGCCCCGACAAGCACCAGTGGCCCCCGCTTCTTCTATGTCCTTCTCCTCGTCCTCCTCTCTCCCGCCGGGAATAAGACCGATCACCACCGCTTCGGACTGTTCAGGAATTACTTCGGTCGGATTGCAACCACTGGAAACGGACTGATCGCAACCTGAAGGATTCCTATACAAACCTGCCAGGAGAACACCGGATTGCAAACGATCCAAGAGCTCCTGCTGAGGCTTCTGAAATGAGAGGCTTCTCCGAGGCCTCTGAAAGGCTTCTCCGAGGCCTCCGAAAGGCTTCTCTGAGGCCTCTGAAAGGCTTCTCTGAGGCCTCTGAAAGGCTTCTGAAGCCTCTGCGAGGCTTGTGGGAGGCTTCTGAGAGGCTTGTGGGAGGCTTCTGAGAGGCTTGTTGCAGGCTTCTGAGAGGCTTGTGGGAGGCTTCTGAGAGGCTTCTGAGAGGCTTGTGCGAGGCTTCTGAGAGGCTTGTGCGAGGCTCGTGCGAGGCTTCTGAGAGGCTTCTGAGAGGCTTCGGAGAGGCTTTTGCGAGGCTTCTGAGAGGCTTCTGAGAGGTTTCGGAGAGGCTTCTGAGAGGCTTCTGAGAAGCTTCTGAGAGGCTTCTGCGAGGCTTCTGAGAGGCTTCGGAGAGGCCTGCCCCGCAGGCCCCACAGGCCCCACAGGTCCTGCGTGTCGCACGGGCGCCAAAGGTCTCGCAGGCCGCGCAGGGCGCACACGTCCCCGAGCCATGGTTCCCACAACCACCACGGGCCCAGACCGCCTGGCGTCGTGACAACATCTGTTTTTGTTTCGGGCTCGGGGGACCATCGCCCGGGCCCAGGGGCCGTCCAAAAGTGCAATGCTGGTTTACTGTAGGTTCATGCGGCGTTGGCGCGCCGGCGACGTTGGCGAAGGCGTTCAAGGCTGCATTTTGCGACGCGGAAGCACCGAGGGACACGTTGGGCCCACTGTGCCCGACGAAGTTCAACATTGAACGATCGGGGCCGCGATCGATTCAAGGTTGAACGATCCACGCGGTGCCAAAAGCCTTGCGGGTGCCGACGCCGCACGAACCTACCGTAGGGGAATTCGTCCAGACCTCTGGGGGCCGACGTCCTGGAAAAGTCATGACGTTGGGGGTTTGGGCCGCCGCGTCTACCCGCCTTGCCATTCTGTCTTTTTCCGTTTCCCCCTCCTCCTCCTCCTCCTCTTCCTCCTCCACCTCCTGCTCCTGCTCCTCCTGCTCCTGTCCTTCCTCCCTCCCCTCCTCCTTCTCCCTTCCTCCTCCCCCCCTCCTCCTCCGCCTCCTCTTCCTCCTCCTTCTCCTTCTCCTCCTCCTCTTCCTCCTTCTCCTTCTCCTTCTCCTCGTCCTCCTCCTCCTCCTCCCTCTCCTCCTCCTCCTCCTCCTCCTCCTCCTGCTGCTCCTCCTCCTTCTCCTCCTCCTCCTCCTCTTCCCCCTCCTGAGATGCAATTTCTTTCACGCCACGCGTTTTCGCTCAGTTTCGGTTTCAACCGTATACGAATCACATAGGAATCGTATACGGATCATGGCCACGTTCGGGCTCCAACACATGTGTTTCGCTGAGAGATTCCCATTGGGCGGTTTAAGAGAACTCATTGAGCCCAGAAGCGCTCTTATGATTTCCTCCTCAATCAAAACCGTATTGCAACGACCCAAAAACATCGCGATCGGTCCGAAATGGTGTACGATGGGTCGGAAGTGGTTGCGATCGGTCGTGCTCGCCTTTCCCGCCCTCTTCGCTGTTATTCTTTTCTTCGTTGTCCTCCACGCTGTTCTTCACGTCGGCTTTCTCCAAGCCGTCCTTCCCATCGTCCTGGTCCTCGCCCGCCTTGTCCTACTCGTCCTCCTCTTCGTCATATTCCTCCTCGAGAGCCTTGTCCTCCTCGTCCTGCATGCTGTCCTCGTCGTCTTCCACGTGTCGTCCTCCTTTCCTCGTCGATCTTATCGTCGTCGTCCTTCTCCTCCTTGTGCTCGTTCTCCCCGTCTCCATCTTCCTCGTCCCTTCTTCCTCCTCGTTGTCCTCCTGATCCTGTGCTTTCTTCTTCCCCCACGCTTTCCTTCTCCTCACCCGTCTTCTTGTCGTGCTTTTTTTTTTTTTTTTTGTTTTGCGAGCCGACACACTCGACTCTTCCCGCTTTTGCTTGGTCAGGTTTGCGCGAGCTGCGTGTTGAGGAGGGGGGCCACGGTGTAGAAGGTTTCATATCGAGAGGCGAGAGAATCTGTAAATTAATTGCTGTCTAGGCTTTGGGAATAATCGGCGTCATGCGCAAGCGGCGACTCTTCGCTCATGCTGGCGCGTCAGTCCTTGGACGGCAGCATCGTGGCTCTCACGTTCATCCCGACTCTGACAGCTCAGTGGATGAGAGAGGTGGGGCGAGGCAGAACGCGTCGAGCGGAACGCTGGAGAAGCCGCAAGCTGCACAGTTCAGGGGCGGGCTGCGCTGTCAGACCTGCGGGTGAAGCTGACGGGCCTGTTTTCCACCACCATCACCACCATAAGTTGGAGGGGGATGGGGTCCTCCTCCTCCTCCTCCTCCTCCTCCTCCTCCTCCTCCTCCTCCTCCTCCTCCACCTCCTTCTACCTCTCGTCCTCCTCCTCCTCGTCCTCCTCCTCCTCCTCCTCGACCTCGACCTCCTTCCCCCCTCCAACTTATGGTGGTGGTGGTGGAGGACAGGCCTGCCAGAAGCTGCGCAGGCGGGCGAGCTCTGCCGGAGAGCCGAGCGCGCTGCCGCAGCCGCTCGCCGCCTCGTTCCCTCCTCGGCCCACGCCCTCGCGGGGGGATCGAGCGGCGGCACGCCGTCGCCACGGCGCGCCCGGGGAGGCGGCGCAGCGGCCTCGCAGCGCGGTGCGGCCTCGCTCTTTGGGGTGCCCTGTCTTTTGTTTTTTTGGTGTCTCCCCAATTCGTGCTCTGCGCGGCCCGCCTAGCTCTTAACCGGAAGAGGCCCGCTCTCGACCCGCAGACCATTTTTTTTTGGGGGGGGGGCCGCCATGGGGCCGTCTTGGGGCCGTCGGAGAGGTCCTGGCTTTCACCTGCTGTGTGTGCGGGGCCGTGCTCCTGTGCAAGCTCCTCAGCACCGCCTGCACCCCGCGCCCTCCGGCCGCCTGAGGCCCCGCCCGCCTGTGCCCTGTCTCTCCAATTGGGGCTTCGCGCGCCCCGCCTAGCTCTTAACCGGAAGAGGCTCGCCCTCGACCCGCAGACCAAAACAAGAGTTTTGTTTTTTTTGGCCGCCATGGGGCTGTCTTGGGGCCGTCGGAGAGGTTCTGGCTTTCACCTGCCGTGTGTGTCAGGGGCCGTCCTGCAACATCCCCGGGGCCGCACCGGGGCAGGTCTTGGACCGTCCTGGGGGCCGTCTCGTGCCAGTCTCGGGGCCGACTTGTGGCCCTCTTGGCCCTCTTGGGGCCGCCCTGGGGGGGGGGGGCTCCCGGGCAGCCTCCCTGGGACCGCAGGGGCGCTATCTGGATCAGCCCGACGGCCTTTTGGATTTCAGGCGAAGGCGAAGGGCATCGCGAGCTTTGTGCGGCGGTAAGGCCAATTCGTCCAGGCACTTTCCGTGGTGTTGGGCCCCTGGGGGGGCTCTTGGAGGGCTCCCGGGAGCCACCGTCAAGGCATCTCCCAGCTGCTGGCGCTGTCTTGGGGGGCTTGTCAGGCGTTCGAAGAGTCCTGCGCTTTTCGTGTATCCTGGGCGCCTCGTGAGGGTCTCGTAGTGGCTCTCGGGGCCTTTCTGAGGCAATCCTGGGCCATCCTGGCGGCCCTGGAGACGTCCATTCGCCCTCGTTGAAGCCATCTTGAGCTTCTTGATGGAGATGTTCTTGTAGGGTCCAGCGACAACCCCGGGGTATCGGGCCCGCCTGCCCCCCCCTCCCTCTCGGACAACCTGATCCTGCCAGCTGCGCAGGTCCGAAGGGGGTATGCAGTGCTGGCGCGCGCGGGCGTGTGTGGGGGTCTGCCCAGCGCGGAACTGTGAGGTTCTGGGCCGGCACCTCCCTCGCCCCCCCCCCACCAGACAGCCTGGGTCCTCGCCGAAAAACAGTCATTCCGACGGAAGGGCCCCGCATGATTTCAGGAAACTTCTGTGGAACTCACGCCATCCTGCTCCCTGGCGCGCGAGGCAATGGCAGCCCGCCAACCGCCGCCCAGGGACCACTGCCAGACGCCTTCCCAATCCAGCGCCCTCGCTCGAGACATCCTCGCAGGACCGCCCCACGGGCCCACCCGCGGGCCTCCGGGGACCCCTTCCGGGGATGCGCTGGAGCCCCCCCGCCGCCCCCCCTCTCTCTGCCCCGCCGCTCCTGCACGGGCGCCCCCGCTGCCGCCTCCGGCATGCCGCGGCCGGAGGTGCGCTCTCGATTCCCCCCCTGGGCTCCTCCTCTGGGGGGGGGATGCCTCCGCCAGCTCCTGCCGCCGCACCCGGGTGCCCGCCCTCTCGGCGGTGGCCCCCCGCGCCCGCCTTTACCCCCCCCACTCACTCGCCTTGTCTGCGTGTGTGTGTGTGTGTGTGTGTGTGTGTGTGTGTGTGTGTTTGTGTGTGTGTGTGTGTGTGTGTGTGTGTGTGTGTGTGTGTGTGTGTGTATGTGCCTTCTCTTTCTCATTCTTACCTCTCTCTTTACCGCTGCCACTATCGGCTCGAGGTGCTGGATGTTGGATATCCTGGCTACAGCACTGAGCAGCGCTGAGAGATACAACCCTTCACCGCTGTTGCCCTTCCTCTACCTACGGATCCCCCCTTCGGTCGGACTGTTAGGCCTTTCGGCTCCTTCCCCCCGTTCGCAGTCTCTGCCCTGCCTGCCCTCGCCTCCGACCCCGGTGGCGAAGCCAGCGGCGCTCACCTGCAACGGCACGCGGCGTTCCTGACCTCCCTACCGTGCCAGGGGAACCGCCTCTCGGACCGCCGCACTGGAGCTGGATGGCGGAAGTGGGCAATCTCCCGTCCAAGAGGTGGGCCCGTGATCTTCAGGACCCTACCCCCTTCGCCCGCACCTTGCTCTCGGCGGCATCCCGACATGTTAATCTGATGCGCGCGTCGCCTCCCCAGGGGCGACACGCGCGCCGAGACGTCTTGTAGTGGGTGCGTCGTGGCGGGCGCTTTCTGGCCACACCGCCCGGGAGACAACATAGTACAAGGTGGGTCTGCTATTTGTTCGGGTCGGACGCGCGCTCCCACAGAGGATATCTAATATAGTATGTCTCTGTGCGTTCCATGCTCGGCCACGGCGCTTGCGGACTTCCTCGATCCTCTTGCTTTTGCCTCCTCGACTGCGGTCGGGGGCCCTTCCGCGGCGAGGGGGCCTCGTCGACCCGCGCTCCCCCCCAGCGAGGGCGACACCCCCCCGGCCAAGAAGCGGCCTGCCTCGCGGCAGGCCCGCCCACGCCTCTCCCAAGAGCGGCGGCGATCTTGCCATCGGCTCCTTCGGGCCAGCCGGCGGTCCTGCTCCCGCGGGTGAGCTCGCGGGCTGCCCCGGCCGTGGGGCCCGCCCTTCCTTGACCACTGCGGGGAGCTGTCCAACCCCCTCCCCCCCTTTCGGGCGAAGAGAAATATGCACATGCACCGATCCTGACAACGCCCATCCTTGACCCAGGATCGGTGCATATGCCTTCCTGGCCAAGGTAGGAGGGCATATGCACCGATCCTGGGCTCAGGATGGGTCTGGCCAGAATCGGAGTATGTGCATAGTTCTTTTTCCTCTACCCTTTGGGCAGGGCGCGATCGAGTCTGGCCCCTGTCCTTCCTGGACGGGCCCTCCCCCCCGCACGTGGTGCGCGAGCGTTGCGGATCCGGTGAACGGGCTGGTCCCCACCTCCCCCCCGTGAGGTGCGAGTGCGCTCCGCTTCTCCTTGTCGCGGGCCGTCTCCTAGCTCGCACTGGCCAGCCTGCCGCGTTGTGGACACCCCTGCGCGCTCGTGCTCTCCTCGGGGCCCCGCTCGGCCAGCGCCGCCCGCTGCCTTCTCTCCCCTCTGGCCCCCCGCCCGCCTGCTGCTGCCTGTCGCCTCCTCGTCTCGCTTCCCCCCCTGGGCCCGCATCCGCCGGCCCCTCTCTGGCCCCCCAGGCCCTTCCTCGCGGAGGGCTGCCCCGGCCGCCCCGCTGGGTCTCCCTGTCGGTCCACGCTGCATCACTCGCATTCTTCGCCATCCAGCCCCGAACGGCTCCGCACCGTTGTCTCGTACTCTAACCGCCCACTCTGCCATCCACGCCCGGATGGTTTATGGCTTTTGCGCGCGCGATTGCTGCTTTTCCGCCTTCTCGGCCCTGTCGCTGCGCGCAGGGCCGCGACGCCAGAAAGTGTGTGTGTGTGTGTGTGTGTGTGTGTGTGTGTGTGTGTGTGTGTGTGTGTGTGTGTGTGAGAGTGTGTGTGTGTGTGTGTGTGTGTGTGTGTGTGTGTGTGTGTATGTGTGTGTCCCCCGTCGTTGGACGTTGTGTTCTCGTCGTCGCGGCTGGACATGGCTCGTTATGCTTGGTCTTCGGGGGTCGGCGTCGCCTGTTGGTCGTGCTGTCTTTACCTTCCTTCAACCATATGAACACACGCACATACATACACATGTATATGTGTACATATACATGTATACATATATATACACACCTAAAGATGTATATGGAGGAGTAATAGCACGAGTAGGAGGAAGGAGAGAGGAGCATGGTGGAGGAGGAGGGGGAGTACACGAGTAGCAGGAAGACGCGGACCCCCTCGTGCCCTCTGGTCTTGGCTCAAGTCCTTGCTGTTATCGTCGTCGTTCCTGTCCCCTTCCCCCCCCTCCCCGCCGGCTGCGGGTTGGCAGGCTCTGGCCCATGGCAGTTCGGCGTGCCGCCGTCGCTGCCGCGCGCCGCTGCCTGCTCGGCGGTTCGACAACTGCTGACACACGGACGGGAGGGCGGATAAAGGTGCCGACACGTGCAGCGCCCTCCCCCATCCCTCCTCTCCTCCTCTCCTCCCGCCCTCCTCCTCTCCTCCTCTTCTCCCCCCCTCCCCCTCCTGGTCCCTCCTCCTCGAGGGGGTGCTGCGCCCAAACATCTGCCAACTTCTGCACGCTTCGCGTACCCCCACCAGTTTCACCTTCGTGCTCCTGGTACTGCAAAGTAGTTCATCCTTTGGCAGTGCTCCAGCCCTCCTGCAGGGTGGTCCATGGCGCTCGGCCATGCCTGCTGCTGCGTCCCCCCTGACACTCTGGGTCAAGCAGTCGCAGGTTTCGGACTCCGCGACTGGGTCGACGTCTCCGTACATTGGTCGGTTGCCCATGCCCGTTCGCGCCCAGGAGTCCAAGTGAGTGAGGCGTTCCTCGGCTCCCCCTCTTCTGCCCGCGCATGCTCTCGCCCCCGCCGCCTTTCCTTCCTCTCTCGCCTCCTCGGCGTGTTTGACGGTGTGGCCTCACGTGCCCCCCGTGCTGCCACAGCGCAGCTTGGCTCCCGCCAGTACGCGCTGGTCAGTGCGGTTCGAGCTGGCGCCACAGTGCGACTTCTCCTCCGTCTGCTCAGTCTGGTGCTTGCGTCCCCGCTCCTGGGTCGCACGCATCTTAATGGGGGGCATTTTGCCTCTTGCAAATGCACTCGTTACGCCGGCCGATGCGCCTTCGTAATCAATTATCTCGCCCTGTGCCCCAGCCGCGCCCGCCCCGCTTCTCGGATCTGTCCCTGGAGCCGTCCATCAAAAAAGTCTCCCCGCCAGTTTGCAGCTTTGGCAGTTTATGTGCGGGGCTCTAGTTTGCTCCTGTTGTCAATTAGTACGCCCGCGCCCCGGACTTACGACTCGCCGCTTGCGCTCTCGCCTGCGGCCGCGACCAAAAAGTATCCCCACCAGCCCATTCATCAACCCTGCCCGTCAGAGCTGTCTGGAAAACAGACGAAGCGACACATCCAGAGAAACTGAGCGAGCAAGGGGGTGGATTGGAAGGCCTTTTCGGGCCATCCCTGGGTGCCGCGTGGGGGCGAGGGGAAGAGTAGGAGGAGTAGGAGGAGGAGGAGGAGGAGGAGGAGGAGGAGGAGGAGGAGGAGGAGGAGGAGGAGGAGGAGGAGGAGGAGGAGGAGGAGGAGGAGGACGATGACGTGGATGAGGACGAGGACGAGGAGGACGAGGATTAGGATGATAACGACGCGGGCGAGGACTCATGGAGCCATCTAGAGGTATTCTTGCGGCTGCTGCTGCTGCTGGTGCTCTGTGGGAGTTTTTTGGGCCCTCTTGGAACCCTCTTGGTAACCCTGGAAGGCTTCGTGGGATCATCTTGGAGGCCATCGATTACAGGATGGGGGGGTCCCCAACTCCCCAATTCAGCCCCCCCCTTCAGGAGCTGGCAAACCGCTTCGTGGGGCTCTCTTGGGGCGCTCTTGGAGCGCTCTTGGAGCGGTCTTTGGGGCCGTTTGGAGCATCTTGGGAGCCATCGTGAGCCAGCTTGGGCTATCGGAACCATCTTGGAGGTCATCTTTGGCTCTCTGGGACCGCTCGGGGGCCTCTATGGGGCCTCTCGGGTGCCTCTTGGGGCCTTGGGGCCCTTTTGGGACCCTCTTGGAGCCCTCCTGGGGCTCTCTTGGGGCTCTCTTGGGAGCCCTGGAACGCCTCTTGGGGCCATCTCCGAGGCTATCGATCAAAGGAGGGATTCACCCGATCGAGGCCCCCCCCTCGGGGGCCACGATTCTCGTGAGGGGTGTCAAACATTGGCCTTCCCAGGGGCCGATTTGGGACGCTCCAGCGGATCGTGACCCCTCCCGTCCAGGTCCAGGGGAGGGGGTAGGGGGAGGGGTAAGCCCCTCCCCAAAGGGGAAGAAGGGTTTTTGGAAGAGGAAAAAAACTCATCGTTAGACCACATGCGCCCAGAGAGCTGGCGGGGTTCCCATCGGGTCCTGCTTCGGGCGGAAGAGACGGGGCAGAGCGCAGCTGCTCCTCTCCCGTGCGGGAGCTATTCCCCATTTTTTGTTCTTTTGTTTAAATATAGAACATAAAAAATGTATATATGTACGCACATATATATATATATATATATATATATATATATATATCTCCCCCACTATGGACATCATCTCAGGTTGGGCACAGGCCGCAGACATTGCTCCCCGACCTGGAACAGGGGGCTGCGGCGGCGGTGGCGGATGTCGGCGGCCAGAAGCGACAGGTCAGGAGCCCGCTGCGTACGGCTCAGGTGGATCCGTCCGCTCCGGCTGCGAAGAGGAACAAGAGAGGCGAAGAGCTGCTCGACGGTGAGGAGAACGAGAACGAGCCGCCTAGCGACGAGGCAGACAGAGCGTTCCTTTCGCCGACGTGAAATCATATTTCAAGAACGTCAGACGGGACATCCGCAGTGACATGGGCAAACTCACAGAGATGTTCGACGAGCATGACAAGCGCGTCGCCCTGGCTGACCAGAAGGCCCAACAAACTATCGGTAGCGTCCAGGGCGTGAACACCGAGTTGGCCACGAGACGTGCCGAACAGAGTGCGATGCAGCTGCAGATGGAGGAGCTCAAGGGGGCGCCAGGCCCCGGCCCTGCTACTGGGAGTGCGCCTGCGTCCCGCGGTCCCCGATGGACCCACGCTCTCAGAGAACTCCGCGAGATCTTTGTCATCACAAGCCTCGCCTGGGACCTCAGGGACGTGGGGTGTGAGAGGGCTGCCCGTGGCCCTTCTTGCAGAGGTCAGCGCAAACCAGAATGGCACTGCTGAGCTCAAGGTTATCTGCGCCTACGGCTGCATGGTAGACATCGCGTACTGCAGCGTGCGAGCAGGCCACCACGTGGGTGGGAAGGTCATGGGGCCCCAAGGGGAGGGGGCTGCTGGCCGCATGGTCTGGATGGGCCCCATCAGCACGAAGGAGGAGCGGGCCCCTGCGAAAGCTTGGACTTTTCATCGAGGGGCCTATGCCTGCCGTGATGGGGACGGCGCAGGCAGACGCCTCCTTGGTCTTCTCCGCTCGCGGCCGCCAGATGTGCATCAACGACGCGATGATCATGAGCCGTTCTCTCGGCGAGGTGAAATGGGGCGCGTGCGTGGACGGCAGCCCCGTCCATCAGTGACAGCAGACGGTGAATGACGTGGTGGTGGCGAGGGCCACCCAATGAGATCCTGAACTTCGAAGTGCATGGATAGCCGCCCGGACTGTTCAGGGGCGGGGCGGGGGGGCTGAGTAACCCTTGGCTTTCATGGAGGGTTGGAGTGCAGGAGCTGGGCCACCATGAGCCAGACCGCATTCGGCCACAGCGCGCCCGCGATGGGCGATTTTGCATAGTCCGAGGTTGTCACCAGTTCATGCCCCACTATCCTGGTAAAGGTTCTTGGGCGCACTCAGTCTTAAGTAATGGGAATTTGAAAGCACGCGTGACGAGCTGCAAATGCGGCGAGAGGTCCTGCAGGATTGACAGTTCTAAGCCTTGACAGCCAGAGAACTGCGGAGAGCGTCTTGCTTAGCCACCTTCCCCGGGCGAGCGATCCGAGGACGGGGTTGCAGAAACTGTTGCTCTTGGCAAGTCCATCCCGAAGGCTCGGGCCTGATCTGGGTTCGGGACATGAGTGTTGATGAGTTCAAACCGCAGGAGACACGGTGGACTCTTTCTTTGAATGCGGTGATTTCGCAAGGACTCAGAGCGGAGATTCCAGTTTTTCGGGGCTGCGGCGCGCGGGAAGAAAAGCCGACCACTTTGCATCAAAATTGGCAGGCTTCTGGTCCTGTGGCGGACGCCGCCTGCGGATGAGCTCCGCCGCGCCCAGCGGCCAGGCGGAGCGCGAGGGTCGGCGCCGGCCTGGATGGACCGCGTCGCGATTCCGGCGCGCTGGACGGCGTGCGTTGTCGTCCAGTGGACAGGCTGCCCCGGTTTCCACGCTTGCGTCGTCGCGAATGGCCTGACTGAAATGAAGCCCCGCAGGAACCGGACTGCGACGAGCTGGAGGCCAGCTGGGCACATCCAGATAGTTCGCGTTGCCAGCAAACTGTGCCCGCCGATCTGCGAGCTCGTTCGACTCGACGACGGACAGTGCCATGATTCGTGCAGGGTCTTTTATCGCGAGGCCCGTGCGGATGAGAGAGACGTCGAGGTTTGAGAGGGCAGGTTGTCGGACGTCGTCGAGGCTACAAACCACAGGAGCACGTCGAGGATGAGGGGATTGATTGAGGAGCCGCTTTGGATCGAAGAACTTCGCAGGAGAGTCCAGCGTGGGCTTTCGGAGGTTCTGAGGATCGCAAATCAGAGGGATCTCTACAGGGGCTTCAAGATTTTACGCGAGGATCTCAAGAACATGAGGACGGCGCAGTCCTGGCGTTCGGGTTTCCAGATTTGGAGGCCGTCGAGGCGCTTGGCCAGCGTGCAGCCCCTCTCGACTCGACCTCCGTTGTCGATCCTGTCAGGTGCGCTCGGCTCGCTTGTTCAGAATGCCGCGGTAGGTGGAACCTACCTCCAGCCGGGATCTCAGTGCTGCGCCAGATCGGAATGACGAGTGATCACATCGTTCTTTTTTGTCGTGACGATGTGCAAGATGGTCTATTGGACATCAAACGCCCCCGAACAAAAAACATGTTTGGAGCATCCCCGACCACCATCTTAGCTTCGCTCTGGACAGGTAGAATGCGACCGTGTTTTTCGATCGCTGTGTGGAAGCGCAAGGCTTGGTCCGCCATCATGCTGAGAGCCGCGATCGACTGGGGGCGAGTCGCCGACGGTGGACACCGTTCGCCAGGCCAGAGTCTGAGTCCCGCAGTTCGCTATAGGGAACATCTGCCACGTCATGCTTAAGAACCAGATCATGCTTTTCATCGATTAGTACTCCAGGAGACATGGCATGTAGGATCAGGTGATGGGCTTCGGGAATCGAGGGCAGACTCAGGAGGTGTATTTCTTGGTAAGTGTCTGGATATCGGGAGGGGCGGGCGCGATCGCGCCGCCGTGGCTGGATGGGGGTATCCAATCGCACGACGACTCGATCAGTGACTCCCTGCCTGGCGAGAGGCTGGCTCGGTAGGGATGTGCTAGCGGGCCTCGTCGCAGCACTAATCTCGCCCCGCCGGGGGCAATTTGTAGAAAGATCCGTCGCGGGTGAGATGGCGATCCATGTGTCTCGCTCCCGTGGTTTGCACGCTGGTGCCTCGTCAGCCGGACTATGTGTTCGAGTGGGTGTGGATGACGGGCTCAGGGATGCGCGGGATATCTGAGGGGATAGGGAAATGGGGTTTCAGCTCGCGTCCGCCCGCATCAGTTTTGTCTCACGGTCAAATAACACACATTCGTGTTCGCCAGCACGGGGGAAGCAGCAAACGTTGTGAACGAGCTTCGGGTGCAACGTCAGCTTCGCATTCGACCATCGTCGAGGTTCGTGCCGTGTACCCCGACAGCGAGTTTCGGGGCGCCTTCGGTCGGGCGTGGGCCAACACATCTTCCGCGATGGTGCTGGGCCCGACGATGTCCGTGATTGGCGCGCACAGCGACGATTTGAACCGAACCTGGGAGAGCATGCGAAAAGGCGCTCTGGAAAAACATCCGCTTTCTCTCCAACCCGATCATCCCGAGAAACAGAGTTATTGTAAACTTCGGCGCGATCGCCGTTGGCATCACTCGATCGCGCTCGGCTGCATGGGCACCGAATCGGGCTGCAGTGCGCTTCCTGGGGCTTCAGAAGTCCCACCCAGGAGGAAACCGGGGCCTTCTGCACCAGGCGCGCGCAGGATCAGGGGGCTTTGCCGGTTCAATGGGCCCGCGTTTACCTCCAGTTTGTCCTCTCCTGGGTATCCCACCTCCAGAGACACCAGGACTCGTTGATTTATCCGTGTTTTTTGAGCAAGGCGCTTGCTGGATATCGAGGCAGCGTCGCCAGTGCCTTTCCCCGAACAGCTGTAGCAGGAAGATTTTCACTCGTAGTGCCAGGGGCATAATTATTCGCTGGGACACTGGGTGGGCGAAGATGTTCGACCCAGGAGGTTCCAGATATCGCTAGCTCTTGCATTTCCACTCCCTCCGCCTCCTGTCTCACTTCGGTGGCAAAGATAGGTGCCAGCGTGCTGAGCTTTCAGTTTCATCAGCCTGGTCAGGGATCCGCTTTGGGGAGTGCCTCATCCACTCACTCATTCACTCACTCACTTACTCACTCACTCACTCACTCACTCACTCCCTCCTCCTCCTCCTGCTCCTCCTCCTCCTCCTCCTCCCTCCTCCTTGTCCAGCTTGGCACGAAAGGCGCTGAGAACGAGGCTGGCGATCACGAGGCCCGGGAGGCTGTCCGGCATTCATGGACGACCAATCAGATTTGCCATCGATGCACCATGTGTTGAGTCTGACTTGGAAGGTTATAGCGGGGCCGTCTCCATGTTTTCACAGGTGCTGGGCAGAGGAGATCGTTTTCCCGTTCAGTTTGCAGAAGGGTGCTTTTATGGCATCTCTGTTTCGAGATCCGCTGTTGCAAGAGCGCATCGAGTGTGGTATTGATTCTGGCATCGCGATTCGGCCAGAGGAAGGCATCAGAGATGACGAGGCTCGCGGAGATGCGCAGCCCGCCTAACATGTACCCCTTCATACGGAGGTTTGGAACAACCACATAGCCGCGGACGGCTGACTTGATATAGGTACTCCGGATTCCATAATAAAGTAGGGGGGCTTACATTTTGCGGGGGGGTCTGATTTGAGCTGTTTTGAAGGGTTAGGGGGGGTCTGGGCAAAGTGCCGCCCTTTCATGGATGGTCTGGGGGGGTCTAAAACTTGTGGTCTGGGAGGGTTGTGACCCCCTCCCTTTTATTACGAAATCTGGAGTAAGCATCAGAAACACCAGCTCCACGACTGGGCTCTTGAGCACCCTGCTCGAAAGATGGAACTCCTGAGGGCGTCGATGCGCGTTGGCATGTGCCAATCGAGCACGGCGCCCGCGGAGGGTGACGCATCCGCACCGAACGATATTCCACATTGCAGAGCGGAGAACTTGGGATTCGCCAGACACTTGTGGAGCGAATCGCCGAGTTCCTATCCCATCGCGAGGTACGGTCATCCCCCTCTGATCTTCCTCCCCTCCCTTTGTTCTTGCTGCTCCGCCGACTCCCGGTGCTGCGCTTTGACATGTGTTGTGGTTGTGCCAGTGCTGTGCAGAGTTCCGCATTCTACGTCTGTGCAGACATACTGGGATCGCCGTGGCAGGCCCGACTCCGAAAGGAAGGAGGCTGAACCCCGCGCGAGCCCAATTGTCAGAACGCTTCCTCAGTGGCATTATTTGGTATCGCTTGCCATTGCTTGGCAATTTCGTTGCTTTGCTTAGGATCGCATCGCTTTAATTGTTTTGCATTGCTTTGCGTTGCTTGGCGTTGCTTGGCATTGCTTTGCATTGCTTGGCGAAGCTTGGCGTTGCTTGGCGTTTCTTGGCGTTGCTTTGCATTGTTTGGCATTGACTGGCAGTGCTTGGTGTTGCTTGGCGTTACTTGGCGTTGCTTGCATGCATTGCTTTGCTTAGCATTGCTTGGCGTTGCTTGGCGTTGGTTGGCGTTACTTGGCGTTGCTTGGTGTGTCTTGGCGTTGCTTGGCATGACTTGACGATTCTCGGCGTTGATTGGTGTTGCTTGGCGTTGTTTGGCATTGCTTGGGGTTGTTTGGTATCTCTTGGCGTTGCTCGGCATAGCATTGCTTGGTATCGCTTTGCGTTGCTTGGCGTTGCTTGGCGTTTCTTGGCGTTGCTTGGCATTGTTTGGCATTGCTTGGCATCGCTTGGCGTTGCTTGGCGTTGCTAGCATTGCAATGCTTTGCTCGCCATTGCTTGGCGTTGCTTGGCGTTGCTTGGCGTTGGTTGTCATTGCTCGACGTTGCCTCGCGTTGGTTTTCATTGCTTGGCGTTGCTTGGCATTACTTGCCATTTCTCGGCATTGATTGGCGTTGCTTGGCGTCGCTTGGCAATGCTTGGGGTTGTTTGGCATCGCTTGGCGTTGCCTGGCATGGCATGGCTTGGCATTGTTTGGTGTTGCTTGGCGTTACTTGGCATTGTTTCGCATTGCTTCGCATAGCTCTGTGTTGCTTGGCATTGCTTGGCGTTGCTCTGCCTTGCTTTGCATTGCTTGGCATTTTTTTCTTGGCATTGCTCTGTCTTGCATTGCCTTGCTTCGCATTGCATGCTTGCCAACCAGACGACCGTGCAACCCCGGCATGCGGGCATCCAGGCAGTTGGGCAACCCTGGCAACCCGGGCAACGGGGCAACCGGGCAACCAGGCATTGGGCAATTGGGCAATTGGGCAACCTGGGCAACCAGACAGCCGGGCAAATGGGCAATTGGGCAACCGGGCAAGCCGAGCAACCCTGGGCAACCCCGAGGAATGCCGGCTGGCCAGGTCTGGCACCGACCGATTTTCTTCTCAAGTATGAGGGAAGCCTTTCGGTAAAGCCTCATCGGGGAAGAAGACGAGGAGATGGAGATGCAGACGGTAAGATGTCATAGTCCCGCCCGCGATCCTGACCCCCAGGTGTCCTGGGACATCCCCAGAGGTCCCCACAGGCCCCGAAGGCCCAAGAAATGGCCAGACATATCCAGAATGTTTGGTCCTCGATCCTCGATCGTCATGGGCAAGCCGAAGGAGTCGATGTTCGATCGAGATTCCTTGCTATCAAGGCGAGAGTCGTTCGACGCTCGGTGCTCAATCCTCGGCGATCCTTGAGTCCTCGGTTCTGTATCCTCGGTTCTCGACCATCGATCCTCGACCGTCGATCCTCAAACCGATCCTCAAGTCGATCTCTGCGGGCTCGCTCTGAGCAAAGATCTGCCGCTTTTCATTCCAGTGACTGTCAACCTCACGCATGGGCAAAGTGCACGTGGCTGGATGGGCAAGTAGGCTCGGCCTGCAGGCGCTGGCGCAGCCACGCCTCCGTCCGCCGTCCTGCGTCCAAGTTCCAAGGGAGGCTGATCGTTTCTCTCTGCTCTCACCTTGGCAGCGCTCGTCACTGCGTTGCGTGGCTACGGAGGCTGACGGCCATCCGCCAGGCCCAGCCAAACCTTCACGAGCCGGCATCCAAGGTTGCCAGCCGGGGTATTGACGTGGTGCCGTCTACTTGACGTCTAATTGACGCGTGTGGCAAGCGTGGTGACGGACTTTTTCCGCAAGAGGAGGGGGGAGGGTGAACCAGGGGGGAAGAGGATGAGGAGAGAAGAGGACTACGGAGGAGGAAACACATCATGTATGTCCAGTCTATCATCCAACCGTGGCACTTGCACTGCCTGCTTTCCAGCGCCGTCGACTCATTCGGCCAGTCTCCCGACCCATGTGTCTGTCTCTCCGGCCGTGCCAGAGGAGCTTTTTGGTTGCTCATCGAAGCGTGCCGCTGCGGGGGCCAGCGCTGCTGGCAGCTGGAGCAAGGAGCGCTCTGCGGGATCGCGAACGGGGGTCTCGGCAGAGGCTCTTTGGGATTCGCACTTGGAGCGACACGCAGCGAGAGCGATCGGAGAAGGCGAGGAGGGCGTGACGTATCAGCCAGGGCACACAGGCTGTGCGCTACGGGTCAGGACGGATAATGGAGGAGGGAGATGGTAACAGTGGCATGGAGGAGCAACACATGTGATGATGATGATGATGATGATGATGATGATGATGATGATGATGATGATGATGATGATGATGATGATGATGCTGATGCTGATGCTGATGCTGATGCTGATGCTGATGCTGATGCTGATGATGATGATGATGATGATGGTGATGGATGGTGGTGGTGGTGGTGGGATGGTGGTGGTGTGGTGGTGGTGATGATGCTGATGCTGATGATGCTGATGATGATGCTGATGATGATGCTGATGATGATGATGATGATGATGATGATGATGATGATGATGATGATGATGATGATGATGGTGAGGATGATCATGGTGATGATGATGAGGAGGAGGAGGAGGACGACGAGGACGAGGAGGATGAGGAGGAGGAGGAGGAGGAGGAGGAGGAGGAGGAGGAGGAAGGGGGAGGAATGTAAAGGCCCCTCAGCTTTGCTCGTGGGGGGTGGGGCAGTGAGCGTCGTGGCCCGTGCGGGCCACAAGCGGGCCCCGGGTTGGACGTCGGAGGAGTTGTCGCGCCCCTTCCTCCTTGGGATGAAAGCACGACGATGTAGTCCGGTCAATTCTCATGGTGACGTTAGTCTTGGCGGGGGCTCGCCTGAGCCAAAGTGACCACCGTTGACGTTGAAGGCAACAGGATGTGGGAGCACTGTTCGGGCGCCCTTGCAGGACATGAAACGTGTGGGTCTTCAGAAGGCGAATTCTGCTCATGGTCTTCGGCGAAGCGAATGCGGTTCCCTTGGATTGCGTCGAGGGGCGCTTTTGGGCAGACCCCCGGGCCTCCTCGGGGCCAAGGCGGCCCCGCGAGGCGACTGCCTGCTGGAGGAGGCGACGCCGGGAGCCGTGGGATTGAGTCGGGCGTGTCCCTCCACAGGGGGAAGATTCAACAGCAGTCCCAAAAATAGTCCGGGGACGATTTTTCTATGGTTTTCTGACTATTTTTGAGTATACTTTCTGAATGTTCTTAATCTTATCAGCCTGGAACATATCCCTATCCCTATGCTGGGCATCTCATAACGATGCCACTCTTAGGGATTCCCTTATTTTTTGAGGGCGCATCACTAAGATTGTCATCGCTTTTTGGCGTGTCAATCTTAGGGATAGGGATAAGTTCGAGGCTGGTAATAATTTTCCGTCCAAAGCCGGCTGTAGGGGGACATGCCCGAGCTGACCGTGGGAGCCGCACGCGCACCGGCCAGCGGGTCTGCGCAGGGCTCCCCGCCGCAAGAGGCTCCACTCCCGAGGCCCACGGCGCGGGAGGCGAGCTGGCCTCGGCCCTTCGCGTGCGCGCAGGAGCGGCCCTCCGCCAGAGTGGCCCTTTTGGTGCGGGAACGCGGGCGTCGGAGGCGACGATCGGGGGCCACGAGAGGGGGGGGGGGGGATGGGCATAGTGTGCCGTTTTTCATGCATGCTCCGCGTGTGGATCATGGATAACACATGCAGGGATTCAGTATTAAAAACAACGATGAGTTCATGCATAAATTTGTTCATAAATTAATCATCTATAACATTTTTTTTTTTTTTTTTTTTTTGTTTCTCTCAAAAATCCCATGAATTAGAAACTGCCCTGTAGGGGGGGGTGCATCGGCCCCCCGTCGCCCATGGATCGCCGACAGGGGCCCGATGGCCCCACGCCGCCCAGGGAGCTGCGGATTCACGATCGGGGGCCCGTCGCCGATCTGTCGGCGATCTATCGCTATACGCACTCCTTGGCATCGCTCGGACGTGTGCATTTTTTCTCTTTCGGCGAGGACCATCGAGGAGCATCCTTGATCATTTGGCGAAACAACCACGCACGGAACCGAAAAAACACAGGGAATGGACGTCCGAGCGATGGCCAGACGCGCATGAGTGACCCTTCGCCGGAGTGGCCTTTGGTGCGGGCACTCGGTATCGTTTAATCGATCCCCATCCCCATCGTCATCCCCTTCGGGACCCCCACCGAATTACCACCCCAGTTGGGGATACACCCCTCGAAACCCGAAGGGAGCGGCTTATATCCCCATCTGGGGGGGGTAAATCGGCCAGTGGGGCCCAGGCCACGCCGCTGGGGCTGGGGGTCGGACGAACGATGCTCAGGCACACAGGCGTCGGAGGCGACGATGGGGACGAATAGCCCAGGGGCGGACACTGCTCGCCAGGGAGCCTCGCCGAAGGCATGGGCCATCGGCGCCCATGCATGTGCTGCTCTCCCCCGGGCTGTTCGCCCCCATCCAGGCCTCGGAAAAAAATAGCGAACACTCATGCCACATTTATCTGTGAACGCCTCCCCCTCCCCCCAATGTTCAAAGTTGGCGGTGGGTCTGATGAGTTGCACCTCGCCCGCAGTCTCCCCCGCGCGTGCCAACCTTGAGTTTGGGGGGCAGGGGGGGTGTTCACTAATTGTTTCCCTCTACCGTCGTCGCCCCCGAAGGGGTCCCGCCAGCACCGCTCGGCGCGCTTGGATTGGTTGGACCTGGCCCTTTTAGCGGACCCCTGAAACCGCGCACTAAAGGTCACTTTTGCCCAGGGGTCACTCTTGCGTGCAGCCGATGGCAGGGCACGAAAGTCACCTCGAGCGCGCCAGCACCCCCTGCCAGCGTTCACCCCCTGGGCATTCGAGGCCTGCACACGGAGGAGCAGCAGGACGAGCTGAGGAACAAATAGCGGCGTACACATGAACTTTTGGAGGTCCGCGCGGATTTCTCAGATCGGCGCTGGACCCCCTTTCCTGGCGCGCGGAGCGCGCCAGGGGCGGCGCCGGAGGCGCCGCCAGGGGGCTCCAGCGGCGACCTGAGACACCCGCGCGGATCTCCGAGAGCTTACGTTTATGCCATTAGTGGTTACCCTGACGAGGGGAGGAGGGGGAGGAGGGGGAGGAGGAGGAGGAGGAGGAGGAGGAGGAGGAGGAGGAGGATGAGGCAGGAGCAGGAACAGGAGCAGGAGCAGGAGGAGGGATCGCGGGGGCCTGGGGGTAGGAGCCCCTCCCTCCTCCGCAGCAGCTTTTGGTTCAAGGGCCACAGCTGTGCACGGATCCCTCAGGCTGGCCACCGGCCGCCTCGGCCGCCGCCCCACCGACCCGCAGAAAAATGGTCCGCGTCAAGGCCTACGAGCTCCGCTCGAAAACCTCCAAGGAGCTGCTGAAGGAGCTCGACGAGATGAAGTCCGAGCTCTCGCAGCTGCGCGTCGCCAAGGTGGCCGGCGGTGCCGCCTCGAAGCTGGCGAAGATCAAGATCGTGAGGAAGTCCATCGCCCGCATCCTGACGGTCTACAACCAGAAGCAGAAGGCGGAGGCGAGGAAGGAGTGCAAGGGTAAGAAGTACATCCCGCTGGACCTGCGCCCGAAGAAGACCCGCGCCCTCCGCCGGGCTTTGAAGGTGGAGCAGAAGACAGCCAAGACAGCCAAGGAGAAGACCCGCAGCAGCAACTTCCCCATGCGGCGTTTCGTGGTCACAATGTGATCCGCTGACAGGCGGCTAGAGTTTCGTTTCCACTGCGGCAGCGTCGGTAAAACACTGACTTGCTCTTGTCGTCGTCGTCGTCGTCGTCGTCTATTCTTGTTCCCGCTTCAGCTGCTCCTCCTCCTCCCCGTCCTCCCCGTCCTCCCCGTTCCCCTCCTCTCCTCTCCTCTGCTCTCCTCTCCTGTCCTGTCCTCTCCTTTCCTCTCCTCTCCTCTCCTCTCCTCTCCTCTCCTCTCCTCTCCTCTCCTCTCCTCTCCTCTCCTCTCCTCTCCTCTCCTCTCCTGTCCTCTCGCCTCGCCTCGCCTCTCCTCTCCTCTCCTTGCTCTCTCCTCTCCTCTCTCTCTCTCTCTCCTCTCCTCTCCTCCTCCTCTCCTCTCCTCTCCTCTCCTCTCTCTCTCCTCTCCTCTCTCCTCTCTCTCCTCTCTCCTCTCTCCTCTCTCCTCTCTCCTCTCTCCTCTCTCCTCTCTCCTCTCTCTCTCTCCTCTCTCTCTCCTCTCTCCTCTCTCCTCTCCTCTCCTCTCTCCTCTCTCTCCTCTCTCCTCTCTCCTCTCTCCTCTCTCCTCTCTCCTCTCTCCTCTCTCCTCTCTCCTCTCTCCTCTCTCCTCTCTCCTCTCTCCTCTCCTCTCCTCTCCTCTCCCCCAGGCGGAGCCCTGGGTGCATCGGGTTCGGGATCGTTCCCCAGACGCCCAGCCCAGCAGCAAGCGTTTTTCTTGCCCATTGTTTCCGCCGTGGGCAGCCAGAGGAAACGTGCATCGCCCTTGAGTCTTGTAGCGATTTGGGGGCAGGAAGATCTCCAGGGCAAGTCTGGGTTGGTCTCTTAGCCTCTCGTCTTCCCCCCACCCTTCCCCCTCCTCCTGGGGGGGGCGAGCGGGGAGTGGGGGGGGGCGAGGGTGAGGCGGAGGAGGAGAGGGGGAGGGTGGAGAAGGAGTGGGGGAATGGGTGTCCCCCCTCTTCTCCCCTCTCCGCGCCCGTCCACCACCTCCTCTTCCTCCGCCACAAAAATATACACACTATGAGCTCTACTTTTTCCCTCTCCCCCGAAGACGTCGTGAAAGTGGCGCCTCCCCTCCGCATACTGCGTTTGACACATGATGGGCCCGACTTGTTTTCCCCATCTCCAGAGATGGGCTTCTTGGTGTTACTTTGATGCCTCCGGACCTCCTCTCCTCCACTTCCTCTCCTCTCTCTTCCTCTTCCCCACTTAGCTTCAATCCCGCTCAGACTCACTCACACTCACGCTCATCATCACTCACATTCAGACTCACGCACAGTGCCTCTCCTTGTGGTTCTGACTCCTGTTTGAGTCATCAACGCTCAAATAGCACACTTATACTCATAGTCATAGTCATACTTATACTCGTACTCATAATCATATTCTTATGTATACCCATATTTATACTCATATTCATTTGGATTCGCATAATCGTACTCGTACTCATACTCCTACTGATCGTCATCTTCATATTCATACTCGTACTCATACTCATACTTGTGTTCATACTCGTTCTCATGCTCGTACTCCTCCTCATTCATACTCAGATTCGTATTCATTTTTATACCCATATTTATATTCATATTCATTTTGATACGCATACTCGTACTCATACTCATACTCTTACTCATCCTCATTTTCATACTCACACTCATACTCATACTCATACGTGTTTTCATACTCATTCTCATGCTCGTACTCCTCCTCATACTCATATTTAGCTTCGTCCTCATACTCATACTCATGCTCATAGGCGCACTCACATTCGTACTCATACTCGTACTCGTACTGATACTCAGAAAGAGCGCCAGTGGATCACCTCGTAATTGAATAGGGGGGGGGGTCCCAGAACCCTCCCCCCCTCCCCCCCTTCAGGGGGGGGGAACATTTTCGGACCCCCCCCCTTGGCGCTGGAGACAGGGAGGGGGGCGATTTCGGACCCCCCCCTCCCCCCTTTGGCCACGCAAGGGGGGGGGGAGGGTTTCGGGGTTTGGATTAGAGCTTAGGGTAAACGGGTTAGGGATTAGGGTCAGGGTTAGGGGTTAGGGTAGGGTTTAGGGGTTAGGGTTAGTTCTTAGGGATAGGGTCAGGGATTCGGGTTTGGGTTAAGGGCTAGGGTTAGGCGTAAAGGGGTGGGGTTCGGGCTTAGGGTAGGGGTTAGGGTTAGGGTGAGGGTATTCGGGGTTAGGGGGTAGGGTTGAGGTAAGGGTTAGGGTCAGGGTAGGGCTTAGGGTTAGGGGTTAAGGGTTAGGGTTAAGGTTTAGGGTCGGGGTACGTGTTAGGGTTAATGGTTAGGGTAGGGGTTAAATGCTAGGGTTCGGGTTCGGGTTAGGGTAGGAGTTGGGGTTGGGATTAGGGGTCAGGGTTAGGGTTTAGGGTCGGGGAAGGGTTAGAATAAGGGTTGGGGTTCGGGGTTATGGGGTGAGGGTTTTGGTTTGAGGTTAGGTCAGGATTAGGGTT
>CAUYUJ010016474.1:237566-242566 GCA_963575745.1 Prorocentrum cordatum | reverse complement strand
AGGCGTGGAGATGACGGCAGGATTCTGAAGCTTGTGTTTTGTGCAACCTTGTTCTGGCAGCCACCGTGTTGCGTGAGCTGTCAAGTGTCGAGGAATGTGCGTGTACATGTTCGCCGGGCTCGGGCGCGCTGGCCCGGGGCTTGCTTGTGTTGTGTAACCTTGTTCTGGCATCCACCATGTTTCGTGAGCTGGAAAGTGTCAAGGAACGTGCGTGTACATGTTCGCCGGGCTTGGGCGCGCTGGCCCGGGGCCTTCCCCTGCTCGTCCGAAGTGTCTTCGGACTCAACTTCGGCTGCTCGATTGTCGTGTTGGTTTGAGTCGCTTTGGACTCGATTAGGCGTGCATTTTTCCCGCAGCGGTCCCAGGTCAGCTGTCGTCGGCACGGTGCTACTGAAGAGCGGAAGGTTTCGTGAAAGTTGCTTGCTTCTCCCTCCCTGGGCCCAGAAGCCCCGCTGGTACCACTTGTCGGCGAGGAGTCCCGGGGGGAAGTTGGATGGGGCGGGACTTTTCAGAAGGCTCGGAAGGCCTCCAGCCTTTTGAGCTGTTTTCTAAGCCTTCTCCGAAAACATAACGGCTGCTCACAAGGGCGGAGGGCTTCTGAGAAACCCCGCCGCCCTCTGATGAGGCCTGGTCCCTCTCACTTCCCCCCGGGCTCACCGCCGAACTTGACTGTCGAAGGCGCCCGCATGCGCACGTGACCCTTCGCGGGTATGAGGCTGAGGTTATGTCGGGCGTGTCCCCCTACAGGGGGATTTTCGACGACAAATAATACATACTCCAAGAATACCCCAGAAAGGTTAAAACAAATATTCAAATAATAGTCCCCAGACTATTTTTGGATTATCTTTTTGAATATTTTAGGAGTATTTTTTTCGCCGAAAGCCCCCCTGTAGGGGGACAGGCCCGACTTAAGGCCGAGGCTGCCGTGCTGCGCCAACGAGCCATGCCCTCGAGGCGGGGGGGAGCTGCCTCGGAGACCTCGGGGCTGGCGCGTGCTCTCGGCGTCCTTGCTGCCGAGTCGCTTCCGCACTGGTGGCCCCTGGCCTGCGGCTGCTGCGGCGACGCTTCTGGCACCAAAGTCTTAGGAGATGCGCCGAACTCGGAGGCTCTCCCACACGATTGAGACTCTCCTGGCAGCGGCGGCCCCAAGTCCTGCGGGCAGACTTGGCAGGCCGCCGCTTTTCAGCGGAGCGCTGGCACTGGTACACGATGGAGGCCATGTGGTGCTGGCACGCTTGGCTGCCTTCGACCTTGAAGGGGTTGTTCAGGAACGTACTGGCAGTATACTTCTAAACCAACTCGTGTGCATGCTGGAAGACATGCTGCGATCTGCGCATCCCACTTCATTGCGTAGTGCAAAAGAGACTGACGTGGGAGTTGTAATTATTGGTTTACACGGCTCGCCTTTCGAGATGGTTCGGTATGTAGACTGCTTTAGGCTATTCTCCCACGTCATAAACACCTTCTTTTTTGATATGCGTATGCAGCTTGTAGAACTCTGGCACCTGGTGTTCACACTGGGGGTCCATATTTTGGGTTCTGGATTCCTTTCGGAATTGCGCGCTGGTGGAGCCGCTTTATGCGATTGGTAACACTCCCAGGCCGTCAATCTGCATATTCCAAGCTTTCGCAGCATATTCGTGTACCTATGGCGCTGGCCAGCGATGAAACTTCAGCTTCGGCGGTCTTTCAAGTGTACTTGTTCAGCGAGTTGAAGACTCCCAGCCTCAAGCTGGCGGATTCGCGCAGCGCACATCGAAGTGGGCCTGGCGTTCTTGGAACTCGCCTCACGTGGTCGTTTGATAACTGGCAAGCTGCAGAGACACCCACATGAGGTTGCCACAGTGCAACCAACGATCTCTCCACACTCCTCCAGCAACCGCTACAGCACGGCAGCCCCCGAGGCTTACGGATTCGTCGCAGGACTGGGGCGACGAGAGCTCTCGTGGACAAAGCCGCTGGAGAAGTCCACGGCGAGAGCTGAGATTTGGACGAGAATGGAGTGTGGTATTTCTATGGCATTTGTGGCATACAGCATTTCGTCTTCCCCATCTCCTCGTTACTCTTACAGCTTGACGCAGCTTCCTGGAGTAGTGGGCAGCGGTTGAACAGACGGCGTTCACCATTTTATTTCTTGGACCTCGGTGTTCAATGGCGCCTGAAGTCTTCAGTTTTCCATGCCGACTTGCCCTGCGTTCAAGCAGCTTCTTCGGCTGCCAAGTGCAGGGTGCACCAATGGGATAAGCGCGTTCGTGGAGGCCTCCTCGTCCTCGCGCGGCATCGCCGAATGGGCCAGCTCCTGGTTGACACGGACTTCACCGTCAGGGCAGCGACTCGGCACTCGTGGATCACTGCTAGCTTTTTCGTCAATTCACTGTCGGCAGAATTTGCACGCTACGTGACAGCTTTTGCGGTCAGCAGCGTCCGTCGACGCTATGATGCACGGCGACAGCGTCGGCAGCAAAGATGCTCTTTCGCCATCTACGGCGCTGGTTGGACGAGTTCAATGTCATTCTGTTGCTTGGCCGCCGGCTTGGGAAGGCATTGGCGGCACTGCACGGCTTGTCGCGCATCGTACCGCCGTGGGTTTTGACCAGTGAATTTAAAGCTTTCTGTGAGGGGCGGATTTCCCACAACCGCGTACAGCCTCCGACATTATACATGCTGGTCCTCGAATTGTTGTTTGTAGCTTCGGCCTGCATCTGCTGAGCGGCTGGACAAGTTTCTGGCATTACCGCCACATTGCGGGCTTGCGAGGCGAGCTCTTGCTTTGTGTGCGCTGTGTATGCGGCGGCAAGTGCCGCCTGGCACAGCCGTGCGACATGTGCGGTCGAAGCGTTGGATCCGTTCTCTTGGGAAGCTTGCGCAGCACATGCAGGCCTTGCTGCTCTGACAGCTACTGATTGGCGGTGCTGATTTCCATCCCTCTCTTCCTCCTTGTCGTTTCCTCTGTCGTCCTCGCTGGCATTTTTATACACAATGAGATTGGCGTGTGCCTTCCGCGGGCGCTGTGATAGACCTCGCGACTCGCGACTTACGTACAATACTGAATGGTTGGCCGTCGCTGTGTTCTGTCAGTGCTTCCTCTTTGCCTCCTCTCCTTACTTTTTCTCTTATCTCTGATCTCATGCTATGGATTTGAGTCATTGAGACGTTAGGGTAATTTAATAGGTGCCGTCGCACAACATGTTGGAGCTAAGGGGCGATACGTTTTAAACCCACGTTCGTATCGCTCGCCATCTGGTTTATCGTCTTTGTCTTTCCCCCCCCTCCTCCTCCTCCTCCTCCTCCTCCTCCTCCTCCTCCTCCTCCTTTCTTTGAGTTTTCCTGGTCGTGCAAGTTTGCACAAATGGCCACGGAACTTCCTGTATAAAGGCCCGTCATGTTGCCAGTGTGATTTTATGGTTGGCTTTGTGCACCATAAGGAACGCACCGTTGCGCATGACCGCCACCTTTGATGACCACGCGCTCCTGCTTCTGCTGCATCCTTCCTTCTCGGTTCTCCTTCTGTGCATGCTTGTGCATGTTTGTGCATGTTAGAGATAGACCTCACACTACGTCGTTGCGTCCTTTCTGGACCATGGCCATCGCAAAGCGGCAGTATCGAACACACTGCACACATGTCGGCCGCTCTTGTCGTGCGCGCCGCCCCAGCCTCTCCCCGTCCGCGCTTTGCCCTCGCAGGGCAGAGCTGCCGGTGCCGGTCGGGAGGACGAGGCTCGTGCTGCCGAGGCGAGAGGCCACCGCAGAAGAGCGAAGCAGGCCCAGACGGGAATCACAGGGGATCGTTGTCTTACACATCGGTCGTTGAAAGTAGGTATTTATGGATTTTCAGAACCGAGTCTATTTCAAGCGCCTTCCTACCTCAACAATCGATATGCTTTTGCTGCGTTTTGTTGCTCTGGGTGGGCCCGAACCCAATCTACTTTACCCGCCGTCCTACTTCACGTTTCTACCTACCTCTTCCGACCGATGGGTATTCATTGTGTTGCCGATCGGCGCAGGCCCTCGTACCCTTCCATTCCCCCCTCCCAGGAGTTGATCTTGGTTGTTTTGGGCGCCTGTTTTGGGCAGGTAGGGTCTCCCCCCCTAGGGGTCTGGAGCCAGACCCCCCATCCTTCCGCCCAATGTCGAAACGCCGAATAAGAGAACGCTCACAAGGGGAGGGGGGTCCTCAAAGCCCCCCAGATAAGGTCCGAGTGGATGGGTCGGAAGGTCGCGCCGCATCTCCATTGCATCGCCAGTGCGGCTCGGTGCGGAGCCCGCCTTCTCTTCACGCCAACGGCGCCGATGCACATTCGGCGTCGCCGACGCATCGCCGAATAAGAGAACGCTCACGAAACGTCCCGGAATAAGAGAACGCTCACAAGGGGAGGGGGGTCCTCAAAGCCCCCCAGATAAGGTCCGAGTGGATGGGTCGGAAGGTCGCGCCGCATCTCCATTGCATCGCCAGTGCGGCTCGGTGCGGAGCCCGCCTTCTCTTCACGCCAACGGCGCCGATGCACATTCGGCGTCGCCGACGCATCGCCGATGTATCGGCGATGCATCGGCGATGCGGCGCGATCCTCCGACCCCATCTAATCCGACCCCAGTTGGGAGACCTCCAGGAGTATTTGTAGGCCGCGCGAACGGTTTCAGATCGGTGGAGACGCGAAGCAGATGCGCGCACGAAGTGCACGTGCGCTTCTGGACGGCGTGCTTCTCTGTCTGCCACAGAGGAGCAGGCGTGCAGGAAGTGGTGATGCCTTGGGCCGGGAGCAGAGACGAAGCCCTGCTCTTCGACCTGCCGTTCGTGTCTTCTGTCGTGTGCGCTGAGCAGGAAGACGTGCAGGGATAGGCTGGATCACGCATCGGGCAGCGCGTCCTGCGCTAGATCTCTTCCAGTTTCGGGGATGGACAGGCCTCCTACCCTGACACGTCGATTGAGGAGTTGGCCGTTTTCGATTCGCGAGAGGGCGTCGCGGCCGTCATTTTTGCGGGTCCAGCCAGGTCCGTCGGTT
>CAUYUJ010016474.1:220066-232566 GCA_963575745.1 Prorocentrum cordatum | reverse complement strand
GGGGCGCATGGGAAAGCGCGGGCAGGAGGATCCGGACGAGATCCTGCCCCCGGGGACGAGGCCGACTCAGCGCTCTTTTTTTCTCTCTTCCATGGCGCAGCTTGCTCTCTCGTTGAGAGGGGTCAAGCCCATGCACGATGAGCAGATTCGGACCTCCTCCCGCAGCGGGGTTCTAGGAGCCCCCCTCTCCCTGAAGAGGAAGAGAGTTTCGGCCCAGGAGGACCTCGTGGGGGCCCACCTTGGATGTCTTGTGTGAGCGCGCGGGTGTTGAAATCTCGGCTGCTCGCGCAGGCTATGGAGGGGCGCCTCGACGAGGTCGAGGCTGGCTCGAAGAGGGGTAACCGGGAGGGCAGGGGGGACGGGGAGGAGGGGGAAGGGAAGGGAAGGGGGAAAGGGACGGGGACGTTGGGGGAGGGAGGGGGGGAAGGGCGGAAAGGGGGATGGGAAACGGTGGGGGGCGAGGGGGAAGGTGGCTGGGGGAAGGCAGGCGAGGGTGGCGTCTCTGCCTGCCCAGTGGCGAGGGTGTGGCTCTCGGCTCGGGCCGCGCAGAGCTGGCGGAGGCGTCCGTTGAGCAGTGCTCCTCGCTGGGCGGCCGTCGGTCCGCTCATCGTTGCCCTCGTCCTCAGCGACAGTGGTCCCACGTTTCTGATGCTCCAACCTGCTCTAGCCTTGACCACCAGGAAGAATTTCGAGCGCCCAAACAATTACCGAAACTCGTGGGTTTTCACGTGTCGGGCCCTGGGAGACACTCGCCCGACGCTGTTTCGACACTGTTTCGACACTCTTCTGACACTTTTCCGGGTGCTCGACATTCTTTCTGGGATGTGGTCCTCAAGTAGGACGGGAACAGCCTAGTCCCACGTGTCGAAGGCTAGTCTCGGGTTCAGGACGCTCTCCGCTCTCGCCGCGTCTGCCCCGCCGAGGTACCAGGGGCGCCGATACGGCGTGCAGTTCTTCGTGGGGGACCTGGTGGAGGCTGCCCCCCCCGCAGGGACGGGTGCGGAGGGCGGGTTTTTAGCGGCTTCCGCGCCGCGGGGCTCACGCTGCCGCCGTCCCCCCTCGGCCTCGGCGAGCCCCACCTGGCTCGGCGCTTCCCGCGTGTGGCTCCCTCCTCCAAGCCCTGCAGCTCCCTCCTCTGGCGCGCGCGAGCTCCGTGGGGAGCCCGGGGTCCCGAGCCGCTGTGCCGCGGGCGGTCGGCCCGGAGGAGGAAGGGGCTCCCTGCCGCTGCGGCCCCGGGCGCGGGCCTTCTCTCGAGCGTGGCGCGGCTGCCGAGGATTTCGAGGAGGCTTCTGACCTTGAGGCCTCGGATTCGGGGCCAGAGTGTCCCCGCGGAACTGGCCTTTTGGCCGCTGCCTCACCTCACCACCTCTTGACGCCTTTGTCTGCGGATGGCCCTCCGCGTACCCCTCTGCCCCTCGCGTGTGCACCCCCTCGCTGCTCCGGTGCGCGCGTGGGGGCCGCGGCCTCGAGCGCCGATCTCTCCTCGAAGCCGCACCCGAGGGCACGGCCCCGATGCGCTGCCATCTCACCCCCTCGATCCCCTCGA
Organism: Prorocentrum cordatum; assembly: GCA_963575745.1. Classification (NCBI taxonomy): domain Eukaryota; class Dinophyceae; order Prorocentrales; family Prorocentraceae; genus Prorocentrum; species Prorocentrum cordatum. Next base: position 231,020 of record CAUYUJ010016474.1, on the reverse strand, counting down.
AGCAGCATCGAGGACGCGGCCCCGATGCGTTGCCATCGCACCCCCTCTTCGCCCCGATGCGCGGAGCGGGAGTGGGCGATCGGGGAACGGCTGGCGGGGTGGGGGTACGGGGAACGGGGAGGGCGACCTCTGGTAGCTGCGTCGCCCTGCGGCAGAACCCCCCTCGTGCTCCGCCGTCGCCTCCACTGGTCTCGCTGGTCGGCGGGTGCCTCCTGGTAATGATGGCCATGGGGCGGGATGACGACGACGACGACGAGGAGGGGGAGGATGAGGAGGAGGAGGAGGAGGAGGAGGAGGAGGAGGAGGAGGAGGAGGAGGAGGAGGAGGAGGAGGAGGAGGAGGAGGAGGAGGAGGAGGAGGAGGAGGAGGAGGAGGAGGAGGAGGAAGGAGGAGGAGGAGGAGGAGGAGGAGGAGGAGGAGGAGGAGGAGGAGGAGGAGGAGGAGGAGGAGGAGGAGGAGGAGGAGGAGGCGGAGGCGGAGGCGGAGGAGGAGGAGGCGGAGGCGGAGGCGGAGGCGGAGGCGGAGGAGGAGGCGGAGGCGGAGGCGGAGGCGGAGGCGGAGGCGGAGGCGGAGGCGGAGGCGGAGGAGGGAGGAGGAGGAGGAGGAGGAGGAGGAGGAGGAGGAGGAGGAGGAGGAGGAGGAGGAGGAGCCCTGAGAGCTGACTCCTTGGAAGCGTTGCAAAATCTGATGACACCACGTCCGGAGCCCAAGACCCATCTCTCTGCGCCACTCTTCGAGCCTGACTGATCTGTGAGGGCCCTGGGGCCCGAGACTTGGCGAGAACGCTTGGCTCGAACAACTGGGACGCCAGGATCTCAGGGAGGCGGACGGGGGACGAGGAGGAGGAGGGGGCGGAGGGGGCCGGAGGGCCCAGACCCCCGACGTCGTGTTTTTTTCCTGACGTCGACCCCGTGAGGTCTCGACCCATCCCCCGGGACCGGTTTCTTGTGCCGAGCCGTTTCTTGACGGCTCCGAGGCCCAGGGAGGGCCCCCTCTTGGAGGCTGAACACCGAGCGAAACCTCCCGCCGTGCTTCTTTCCACGACGAAGGGGGGCCCGAGGAGGAGGAGGAGGCCCCCGCCCAGGGCGACGGACGTCTGCGCCCGACGAGGAGGAGGAGGAGGAGGAGGAGGAGGAGGAGGAGGAGGAGGAGGGGAGGAGGAGGAGGAGGAGGAGGAAGAGGAGGAGGAGGAGGAGGAGCCTCCGGGGGGGGGGGGCCGCTCCGCTCGAGCGTCGCAGCCGCGCCCCTCGATGCGCTCGGGGCCGCTGGCCGGCGGGCCTGCGGCGCCCGCCGTGCTGCCGGCGGCGGCGCTGCGCCCCCGCGCCGGCCTGCCGCTGGCCTGCGCGGCCGTCCCCGCGGTGGCCGCCGCGCTGCTCCGCTCGGCTGCACGCAAGAGCCTGGCCACGCGCAGAAGGGGGTAGGGGGAGGGGGGAGGGCTTCTTAGCAGCACCCCTGCTTCTAAGAAGCCTTCCCCCCTCCCCCTCCTTGTGCGCGCCGCCAAAGAGCGTCGCAGGCCTAGAGGTTGACACCAACACCAAGATCGGCGGCGTGCCGCCACCGAGGGAAGAAGATCCTGATCTCGGTGCTGGAGGTGATCTTCTGGCTTCCAATGTGGCCGAAAGATTGCCACCAGCCCCGAAATCTAGGATCATCCTCCCCCTGTGGAGGCAGCCCCCTGTGTTGGTGTTGGTGCCCATTTCCAGGCCTCCTAGAGCGGCCCTTCGCCGGAGGGACCTCTGGTGCGGGCCCCGAGTGGCCCTTCGCTGGGGTGACGTCTTCTGCGGGCCCACCGGGGTCTCCGCTGTGCCGAAGGAGGTGCGACAGCAGCGGCTTCTGCGCTTTAATGGTTCTTGGAAACGGCAGTGCAGTTTTTTTCCGTTTTCGTTTTGCCCGTTTTTCTTTGGTTCTGGCGCTGTTACGTTTTCCGGTTCCGGTTCCGTCGCCGTTTTTTTTCTGGTTCCAGCTCCGGTTTCAATCCTGGCACAGTTTCTTCCGTTTCGGCGAACCATTTTTTTGCCGCTTTCACTGTCAAGATCAAGACGTTTGGGAACGGTCTGAGAAAAAAAAAGCCCTGACGCTTGCAAGAACCTCTGAGTTCTGCGATTGAGTACAGCCGACGGTCAGAGAGCGCCTTCCTCTGCAGGGCAGGGACGTCAAGGTGGTCAAACGCCTCGCCGGTTAAGCCGACGAAGGTGTGCAAATAGGGGGCCACATGCGAACCCTACCCCTACCCCCCACGATTTCTGAGGGGGAGGGTGGGGTTCACTTCGCTCGGGATCTCCCGAGCGGAGTGAACCTCCCCCTCCCCCTCACAAATCGTGGGGGGTAGGGGTAGGGTTCGCATGTGGCCCCCTACTGGGGCCCCTCTTGCGCTGTGGAAGTCGATGAATGGAGAGGAAGCGTGCTGCCAAACCATGTCCAGATGTCTAGGCATGTTTCGGACATGTTGTAAACATGCTTAAAACACCTTCGAGACACTTTCAGAACATGTTCTGCACAGTTTATAAACACATCTTGAATTCAATGATACAGTCGGGGCGCTGAAGAAGGAACCCTTTTCGCTTGGGGGGGACTCAGTGTTCCTTAGTTGTTTTGCAGTGCTCCTTGGGTTTCCCTGAGGTTTTCCATGGAAAATCGGAGTTGAGCTTGTGGGAAAAAGGGGCCTCGTTCCTTATTTCGGGTTCCTCAGGTCAACGTCCCAACTGTAGGGTTGTTAGAGTGTCCACTGTCATGGCGTCCACAACTCCTGCGTGGAGCCGGCTCCGCGCGCCCCGTGCCCGCGGCGGGCGCCCCGGGCCCCGCCGGGCGCGCATGCGCGCCGCGGGGGAGGCAGGGCGCCAGGCCCCGGGCCGGCACAGTTGGAAGCAGGAGGGGGAAGGAGGAGGAGGAGGAGGAGGAGGAGGAGGAGGAGGAGGAGGAGGGGAGGAGGAGGAGGAGGAGGAGGAGGAGGAGGAGGAGGAGGAGGAGGAGGAGGAGGAGGAGGAGGAGGAGGAGGAGGAGGAGGAGGAGGAGGAGGAGGAGGAGGAGGAGGAGGAGGAGGAGGAGGGGGAAGGAGGAGGAGGAGGAGGAGGAGGAGGAGGAGGAGGAGGAGGAGGAGGAGGAGGAGGAGGAGGAGGAGGAGGAGGAGGAGGAGGAGGAGGGGGAACGACACACAGACGCAGTGGAGCGCCGCTTCCCCAGAAGGCGTCGGGAAAGATGGGAAGTGGGGGGAAGACGAACACCCCCCGAACATGTAGGAATATGGGGAATCCTGGGATTTGGCTCGGTGTAGCGTCGATACGCGTCGATTTGCGTCTGGAGTCGATGAGCTGGCGCCGGTTTAGCATCTATTTAGTGTCGATTTAGCGTCGGTGAGCGTCGATTCGCAAGAGCTGACAAGATGGTATGGGAAGCTCCCATGAGTTGCCACCGAAAAATAGGTACGGAGAGAATGGGGATGCAGACCGACAGCAGCTCCTGTCCGTTTTGAGCAGGACGCGCTGTCGGCGTCGCTGCGGATGCTGTGTCCGTTTGGGGCAGCGGGGCGCCTGCCCAACAGCGGCCGCGGCTTGTTTTTGGACAATACTCGTGTCGGGCAATTGTGCCCAGTTCTTTCTTCTGTACCCATTTAGGGCGTCCAGGTCGTAGGAGGGCAAGAGTCCACCAGGACTCGAGCTGAGCGATGCTCTGGCGATTTTTCGTCGGCCGTTTTCGCTCTGCTCTCGTTTTGCGGCAACGGCGGAACGAAGACAGAACGCATAGCGAGGGGAACTGGGAACAAAACGAACACATAATAGGGGGCCACATGCGAACCCTGCCCCTACCCCCCACGATTTCTGAGGGGGAGGGTGGGGTAGGGTTCGCATGTGGCCCCCTACAGAAAAGACTGTTCAGGTCGAGCCCTGCAGTCCAGGCATCCCAGATGGGGTCCGAGCTGACGGGGTCGGCGGATCGAGCCTCGATCGGTTATGCGGCTCCATGTGGAGCCCTGTCTTCTCCATCCCGCCGTCGTCGGTGCACTGCCGACGGCGCGGATGCATCGCCGATGCGTCGCCGATGCATCGGCGATATACATCGACGATGCGGCACGATCCAACAAAGAGGTTGCATTTGAGTCGCAAATTATTCCTCATCTGTAGTACCACCCGTGTGCTGCTGTTTCCTGCTTTGAAATGGGGTCCAGAGGCAGCTCTGGGGGAGAAACAAAAAAAATCAAACCCCACCTGCTCGGAGCCCGTTTCGGGAGGCCCTCCGGATCGTCTGCTGCCCTCCCCCCGTCAGCGCCCCGTCGGGCCTCCCGCGGGGCCCGCGTCGCCGCGGCCGGATCCGCCCGGGCATCCGAGCCAAGGAGTGCACCTCGACAGAGGTCCAGGGAGCAGCGGTGCCGGCACCTCTGGTTCCCCGAGAGGATCGGTTTTTGAACTCAAGAACTCGTTTTCGAATTCAAGAAACTGTGTTTCTGAGTTCCAAAACTGGTTTTTGAATTCAGAAACTCGTGCCAGCGAGTTTAACACCCTGTCGACCAGGTGTGCCTGGCCATTCGAGCCGCCAGCTCTTTGCGTTCGATCGCTTTCGTAGCTTGCTTGTCCGCCTTTCGTCCCCTCGGCTTTCCTTTTCCTTCTCCCAAAACTTCAAAGCTTGCACTGGACAAAAACCTTGAAGAGGCATTCCAGACCCCCGACGTCATGTTTTCTTCCTGGCGTCGACCCCAAGAGGCCTCTACCCATTCCCAGGGGCCGGTTTTTCATGCCGAGTGGTTGTTTAGCGGCTCCGAGGCCCGGTGAGGGACCCCATAGGCTGAAAATAGAGACACCTTCCGTCGTGTTTTTGTTTTGTTTTCACGACTCGAAGGGGTTTGAGGTCTTCGGTTTCCCGAAGGTCGTCGTGATAGCAGGCCCCACGGCGGTCGGGAAGTCGGCGGCGGCGCTGGAGCTCGCGGGCCTGCTGCGGGCGCCCGCGGAGCTCGTGAGCGCGGACTCGGTGCAGCTTTACCGGGGGCTGTCAGGAGGGAAACATAGACACGGCGTGAAAATGACCACAGCCACTGCTTTTCTTTTGTTGCCGCCTTCCAGCCCGCAGAAACAAAGCAGTGGTTGTGGTCATTTTCGTTGAGCTTGGCACCAGGGAAATGACCACAACCACTGCTTCTTTTCTGGCCGGCTGGAAGGCGGCGCAAACAAGAAGCAGTGGCTGTGGTCAATTTCCCGTCCCGCAGACACGGGACTTGAATAATCGTCGGTGCCAATGAACATATGGGAACAGGTGGGAAGTGGAGGGGAAACCAAAACTCCAGACAAAGGAATCAACCATCGGGACTTCTGGAATCTGTGTTTACTTCTGTGCGTCTCCCCGGGTCCCTGCAGGCTGGACATCGGCTCCAACAAGCCCAACGCCGCGGAGCGCGAGCGCTGCCGCACGCACCTGGTCGACTGGCTGGAGCCCAGCGCACCGTGCAGCGCCGCCGTTTGGACTCGGGAGGCGCTGCGGCTGATCGACGACAGCCCGGGTAGGAGGAGACGTGTCGTTGCGTGATATCCGACCCCGAACCAGACTTACGTCGGGCCTGTCCCTCCATAGGGGGGAATATTCAAAAATAGTAAAAAATCTGGGGACGATGTTTTGAATATTTTTGGGCATTTTTGCAGATTTTTTGACTATTTTCTATTTTCGTCCACAATCCCCCTGTCGGGGGACATGCCCGACCTAAGACCAGACCTCACGGTCCGTTTTTCGGGTCGCCGCGGCGATCGCGGCGGCTACGCCTGGAGGCCTCTTCTTGTCGAGGCGTGGCGTGCCCCTCCCCAGCCCCCGCCGCGCTTTCCGAGGCAGACGCGGCCCATAGTGAACATTCTAGCGACAGAGGGTTGTCCATTTGTGCCCAGCACGGGCAGTCCTGGGGTGCAGCCATCGTGCGACCAACGTGCGCATGGTCTCGCAATCTCGCAGCCAACGTGCGCATGATCTCGCAATCTCGCGACCAGTCGCAGGGGTCGATGATCTCGCAACTAACGTGCGCACACCGCCGGGCAGGCTGCCCCAGGGTCGGGCCCCCCGCGAGGCCTCCCGGGCGAGGACGGGTGGAGCGCCGCGACGAGGCGCAGAGAGCGGAGGGCGGAGCGCGGGGGGATACGGGTGCGCTCTGTGTGTTTGGGCGACGTCCTCCGGGAGGTCCTCGCGGGCGCGCCCCCGCGGCCGCGTACAGCCCCCCCCCCCCCCAGCGGTGACAAGCGCGCGTCTCCTCCTCCCGCGCGTGCACGCGCGCGGCGTCGTGCCCGTCGTCGTCGGGGGCTCGTGCATGTACCTGGACTGGCTGGTGCACGGAGAGCCCGATGCTGGCCAAGCGAGCCCGGAAGCGCAGGCGCAGGTGTCCTCGCTTCTCGTTTCGCTTTCCGTTTTGCCTTCTGCGTTGTCGGCGAAGTCTCGGGGGCGGCAAAGAGGGGGGTGATGACTAGGGGGGGGTGGATATCATGGCGGGGGCCATGATATCTCCCCAGATCTCGTGGCGCCTCTTCTTGTTTCACTACGTCCCTGGCCCCCCCGCTGGGCCGCGCACATGCCGCCGGTCATGATTTGCACCCCCCCCTCTTGGGCACCCCCCTCTTGGCCGCTCCCGAAAGTCCGTTGCTCGATTCTCGTTCTGTTTTTCTCCTCGGAGTGGCGGCCTCATTGCGCTTTTCGTTTCGTTGGGCACCGGTTCCGTCTTGAAGCGTTCGTTTTGTACTCAGGGTGTCGTCGTGTTTTTCTTTTGCAGCGCCATTTCCGTTTTGAACTTCGTTGTGTTCGGGCCTTGGGTGTCGATGATCCTCAGGACGTGTGTTGGCCCAACGTGTGCTTACCCCGTTCAGGTCCGCCGATAGCACGCGGCCCGTGTCGGCTCATGACACGGCCTGCGTCGTATCGAAGGGCTCTGGCGGACGAGTGCACGTTGGTGCTAGTGCACGGTCTGAGGATCATCGAAGGTGGCCAGGGAGCTGCGGCCGTTCGAGGAGTCGCTGGACTGGGAAGGCGCCGTCGGGCTGCTGGCGGCAGTCGACCCCGAAAAGGCGGAGCGGCTGTCGTACAACGACTGGCGCCGCCTGGCCAGGCTCGGTGATCCTCAGAACGTGTGTTAGTCCAGGACGTGTTCGCCCCGCTCAGCTCCACCGATGGCACGCAGCCCGTGTCGGTGCTCACTACAGCCAACCCGAATTGGAAGGATGGGCCGTTTTCCTAAGCGTACCCTTGCATCCTTGCCTCATCGGTCCATCCTTGGCCACTTCCGCGGGCCGCGCCCTGCTCGAAGAGCTTCGAAATCGCCTTCCGAGGCCCCTGCATCCCTGCCGCGCATCTTTGTGATGCGGATCGACTGTGCACCGCCTGCGCCGTGCTGACGGGCCTCGGTGGACGAGCACACGTGGGCGCCGACACGCGCTCCGAGGGCCCCTGCCAGGCACCTGGAGGCCGCCCGCGCGGGCCCCAGGCGGGAGGGCCGCGCGCCCAGGAGCGGGTACGACTTCCGGAGCTTCTTCCTGAGCCCGCGGGACCGCCAGGCGCTCTTCCGCCGCATCGACGAGCGGTGCCTGGCCATGCTCGACGCCGGCCTGCTGGAGGAGGCGGCGGGCAGCGAAGCGATTCGCTCGTGGCGCGCGAGCGCCGTCAATGCAAGGCTGGGAGCGAGGCGTGTTGCCAGGAAAGGAGGCAGGGAAGGATGAGGAGGAGGAGGAGGAGGAGGAGGAGGAGGAGGAGGAGGAGGAGGAGGAGGAGGAGGAGGAGGAGGAGGAGGAGGAGGAGGAGGGGAGGAGGAGGAGGAGGAGGAGGAGGAGGAGGAGGAGGAGAGGAGGAGGAGGAGGAGGAGGAGGAGGAGGAGGAGGAGGAGGAGGGGAGGAGGAGGAGGAGGAGGAGGAGGAGGAGGAGGAGGAGGAGGAGGAGGAGGAGGAGGGGAGGTGAGAGGAGGATGAGGCGGAGAGGAGGAGGACCAGGAGGATGAGGCGGTGAGGAGGGTGAGAATAAGGATGATGATGATGCTGATGATGATTCTGATGATGATGATGCTGATGATGATGCTGCTGATGATGATGACGAGGAGGAGGGGGATGAGGAGGAGGAGGAGGAGGAACAGCAGAAGGAGGATGACGAGAAGGAAGAGGCGGGTGAGGAGGAGGAGGAGGCGGAGGAGTAGGAGGATGATGAGGAAGAGGACGAAGAGGAGCATGATATGTTGCTGCGGCTGATGATGAGAACGATGATGCTGCTGCTGCTGCTGATGATGATGATGATGATGGTGATGATGACAACGCTGATGGTAACGATGACGATGACTCTGACCATGACGATGACGATGACGATGACGACGACGAGGATGATGATGCTGATGATGATGCTGACGATGCTCATGATGACGACGATTCCGATGATAGTGATGATGATGAAGATTCTGATGCTGTTCGTGGTGATGTTATCGATTATGTTTCTGATTCTGCGGATGATCATGATGATAATGATGGTGATGACGGTGGTGGTGGTGATGATGATGGTGATGAATGGTGTTGAATGTGAAGACGACGAGGACGTGAACGGCGATGATGCTGTTGTTGATGATGCTGTTGATAATGTTGATGCTGATGATGCTGATGATGACAATGCTGATGATGCTGATGATGCTGCTGATGATGATGGTGATCCTGCTGCTGCTGCTGATGCTGATGATGATGATGATGGTTATGATGCTGCTGCGCGTGATGATGAACTGGGTGATGATGATACTGGTGATGATGATGCTGTTGTTGTTGATGCTGATGCTGCTGATGATGATGCTGTTGTTGTTGATGCTGATGATAATGATGATGCTGATGAGAGTGATGCTGCTGCTGCTGATGCTGCTGCTGATGATGGTGATGGTGATGCTGCTACTGCCGGTAAAAATAATGATGATGACGATGTTCTTGGTGGTGGCGGTGGTGATGGTGATGAATGCGATGCTGTTGCTGCTGCTGCTGGTGGTGATGCGGATGACGATGGTGTTGTTGTTGTTGTTGTTGTTGTTGTTGTTGTTGTTGTTGTTGTTGTTGTTGTTGTTGTTGTTGTCGTTCTTGTTGTTGGTGTTCGTGATTATGGTAATGACGATGACGGATGCGGCTGCTGGCGATTGTGGTGGTGATGAAGAAGATATTGAGAATGATGGTGATGATGATGAGAACGAGGAAAAGGATGATGAGGAGGATGAGAAGGAGGAGGAGCGGGAGGATGATGATGAGGAGGAGGAGGAGGACCAGGAGGATGAGGAGGAGGATGAGTAGGAGGAGGAGCAGGGCAAGGAGGAGGAGGAGACGGATGATGATGATGATGATGATGATGATGATGATGATGATGATGATGAACCTGATGATGATGATGATGGATGATGATGATGATGATGATGATGATGATGATGATGATGATGATGATGATAATGCTGCTGCTGCTGATGCTGATGATCATGATGATGTTGAGGAGGAGGAGGAGGAGGAGGAGGGGGAGACGGATGATGATGATCATGACGATGATGATGATGATGATGATGATGATGATGATGATGATGATGATGATGATGATGATGATGATGCTGATGCTGGTGCTGATGCTGATACTGATGCTGATGCTGATGAGGGCGACGAGGATGATGATGATGATGATGATGATGATGGTGATGATGATGATGATGATGATGATGATGATGATGATGATGATGTTGTTGATGTTGATGTTGATGTTGTTGATGATGATGATGATGATGATGATGATGAGGAGGAGGAGGAGGAGGAGGAGGAGGAGGAGGAGGAGGATGGCGATTCTCATTATTGGTTCGATTATTCGCATTATTGTCGCTATCCGTATTTCCCAACCATCCTGTGGTGCTGGGTCTTCGTTTTGAAGAGACAGCGCCCCGCGTCCCACTCACTCACTCCTCCTCCTCCCCCTCCTCCCTCCTCCCCCGCACCGCACCCATTCCGGCACACCCCTCACACGTTCTGTGGCCGCATTTCGGCACACCCCTCACACGTTTCGTGGCCCCATAGGGAGCTCCACCGAATGCCCCAGAGGGAAAGTTCGCATGGCGGCCTCGGGCCATTTCGGCACATCCCTCACGAGGATCATGGCCCTATAAAGGAGCTCCACCGAAGGCGCCAGTGGCAAGGTTCGCATGGCGGCCTCGGGCCATTTCGGCACACCCCTCACGAGGATCGTGGCCCCATAGGGAGCTCCACCTAAGGCCCCAGAGGGACTGTTAGCATGGCGGCCTCGGCCCATTTCGGCACCCCCCTCACACGTTTCGTGGCCCCATAGGGAGCTCCACCTAAGGCCCCAGAGGGAAAGTTCGCATGGCGGCCTCGGGCCATTTCGGCACATCCCTCACAAGGATCGTGGCCCCATAGGGAACTCCACCGAAGGCCCCAGAGGGAAAGTTCGCATGGAGGCCTCGGGCCATTTCGGCACACCCCTCACGAGGATCGTGGCCCCATAGGAGCTTCACCGAAGGCCACGGTGGCAGTTCGCATGGCGGCCTCGGGCCATTTCGGCACTCCCCTCACGAGGATCGTGGCCCCATAGGAGCTTCACCGAAGGCCACGGTGGCAGTTCGCATGGCGGCCTCGGGCCATTTCGGCACACCCCTCACGAGGATCGTGGCCCCATAGGGACTCCACCGAAGGCGCCAGTGGCAGGGTTCGCATGGCGGCCTCGGGCCATTTCGGCACACCCCTCACGAGAATCGTGGCCCCATAGGGGGCTCCACCGAAGGCGCCAGTGGCAGGGTTCGCATGGCGGCCTCGGGCCATTTCGGCACACCCCTCACGAGGATCGTGGCCCCATAGGGAGCTCCACCTAAGGCGCCAGTGGCAAGGTTCGCATGGCGGCCTCGGGTCATTTTGGCACGCCCCTCACGAGGATCGTGGCCCCGTAGGAGCTCCACCGAAGGCTCCAGTGGCAGTCTCCCTCATGGCTCTCAGAGCCCTTTCCT
>CAUYUJ010016474.1:205066-215066 GCA_963575745.1 Prorocentrum cordatum | reverse complement strand
GCGCGCGAGGCTGTGGCAACTGGAATCTGACTTGCACGGAGAGCATGCGACACGGAACAATCCAATACTGTGATGATAAGAGGAGAGAGTGGGAAGAGGAATAGGTCCGCGGCGTCTGTGTGAGCGTACATGAGACCAGAAACTCGAATGTCAGGAAGTCTCAAGCGAAATCGTCGTTTTCTGGGGGCATGAGATGCGACAAAAAGTAATGTGTGAGGAAGTCCCACGCGAAATCGCCACTGTCTGGCGGCCTCAAAAAGGGCCGGAATATTTGTTTGAGGAAGTCCCACGCGGAATCGCCACTTTCCGGTGGCATGGCAGAATTTCCGGTCGCCCTGGAAGGCGACCGGAAACTTTTTTTGAGGAAGTCCTAGGCAGAATCCCACTTTCCGGTCGGAGCCCCATTTGGCCTTTATAATATTAAAGGGATGATGGAGGCACCGGAAACTCCGGAATTGGCAACAAATCCAACATTGTCCCGGGGCCCCGCTGCCTAACGGGAGGCAAACCACGTCTACCTCGGCCCCTGCGGTCTCCACTTTTAAATCCAGGGGGTTGTATTCGTGAAGCTCTTGCGTTCGTTTTTGCAAGTTTGCTCGGCGGAAAAGGCGAGAGCCACATTTCGAAAACGACCGGTCCTCAATCCGTGAAGCTCTTGCAAATTTCTAAAGTGGATGTGCGTGGCGCTGAAGCGATTACCACATTTTGCAAACCACTCTCCCTCCATCAGTGAACCTCTCCTCTTGCGGATTTCAATTCAGGGTCGAACATGGCGAGGACTTCTCAGGCGAAGCGCCCGGCCCGCCTTTCCGATTTGCCTAGGGGTGCGACAAGGAGGAGTGATCCAGAAGGAAAAGGAATGGAGAAGGAAAAGGAGAAGGACAGAAGGAGGAGAAGGAGGAGGATGAGGAGAAGGACTTCGTCTCTGGACTGGTCAGATCCATGTGGCTCTTGCAAGACGAAGTGGGCCCCGATGTTGACTTCACGTTCTTGTCATCGTCGCGCCCGACTAGGATTATTGAGGGGGGCTTCTGCGGGTGGCCAGACGGAGGAGTAGGATAAAGAAGGAGGAAGACAAATTATAGTGTCGTGCAAGGCGATGTTGCACTGGGGGCGCTGGGGTGGTCAGAGCCATACGGAGTCTACAATGCAATGTGAGCCCGAGGTCGGCTCTACGTTTGGGAGCACGAGGTATTGGTTGTGGTGATGATGAGGATGTCGATGATTTGATGATTATGAAGACGATGGTGGTGATGGCGATGATGGCGATGATGCTGATGATGATGACGATGGCGAAGAGGGTTCCTGAGCGGGGTGCCTCGAGAAAACCAGACCCCCACTTGGAATGTGGGGAACAGGTCCGCAAACAACGCACTACAGCAGTCCAGCATGCGACTTGACATCATGGCGCTCCCAAGGGGGCTGGCGGATTGCGCGAATTCTTCCCCGCTCCGAGCGAACGCAGAGCTCGGCCGCCTCCTGAACCAGCAGGGCGTAGTCTTAAATGAGGCCCGCGCGTGCCCCCTCTCTAGATTTTGAGGAGCCGTTGCAGCATACAGGATCGGCGCGCTCCGTCGCCAAGCCAAGTCGGTCGGCGCCGGCCGTCTGTTTCGGGGGCTGCCTTTCCCGATCTGTGGGCTTGGCGCCCACGCATCAGGTCCACGGGTCCGCAATCCATGTTGGCGTGCGCCCGAAGGAGGGGCTGCGGGGGCAGGAAGGGGGCTCGGGGGCGAGCGTGGGCCCTGCGGTACAGAAAGGGGCCGCGCCAGCGGCGGCGCGGGGGCTGTTGGGGGACTGAAGGGTGTGGTTTGTGAGGGAAGCCGGCAGGGAAATTGTGGGGTAAGAGTTGGCTTTTAGGTGGGACACTATGAGACCGTATGGGCAGGACCTTGTGACACTTGAAAATCCGCGCTGGTCTCAGGCCAGCTCTTAATTCACATTGCTAAGACCCCACGGTTGCACGAATCGAACAATTGCTCTACAGGAGTGGTACGTAGAAAATCGCATAATCATATGATACCGGAGAAAAGCCCCAATCAGGGCTATAGAGCTAGGGGGCTATAGGGCTATAGGGCTATTGAGCTATAGGGCTATAGAGCTATAGGGCTATAGAGTTGTAGGGCTATAGGGCTATTGGGCTATCGGGCTATAGGACTATAGGGCTATAGGGCTTAGGACGATAGGGCTATAGCGCTATAGGGCACCCCCGGGCACCCCTGGGCACCCCCGGGCACGCCCGGGCACCCGGGCACCCGGGCACCCGGGCACCCGGGCACCGCCCAGGCACCCCCCGGGCACCCTGGCCCCGGGCACCCCCGGGCACCCGGGCACCCCCGGGCACCGGGGCACCCGGGCGTGCAGCGAAAATCGGTGACAAACCTAACCTAACCAAATGAATCCGCTAGGACCTCTACAGAGGCAAGCTCTGATTGGGGAATGACTGTCATGTATTCAGTGATATGGGAAAACAATGCTGTCGACACGGAGCCGAAGTGACAGTACATGTTAGCATGGAATACAGTGAAAACGATCTCAGGCATACCCGTTTAGCTCATACCCACTTGGGCACGTCATGCGCATACGAGAGACACAACACAACGTGACATCAACCAGGAGCCGCACCTTTCAGCACAATGTTATACACAGCTGAGCAAGCGGTAAGGCGGCAACAACTATTGAGACAAAACAGCACTCAGCTAATCTCATGACCGTGGCCGTGAGGTCGGTGCATGGACCGCGGTACGGGGAAAAGGCTCTGGACGCAGGGCACCGTTTCCGCCGGAGGCTCGGCGGCGGGCAGTTCCGCACGGTCAGGAACTCTTTGGCCTGGCGCGTCGCGCCGCCGGCGATGGCCCATCACTCTTCGGCGCGACACGCTGACCACGCCTTCGCCCCCAAGCGTCAATATTTACCAGCTTTGAACTTATCCCTATCCCTAAGATTGACACGCCAAAAGGCGATGACAATCTTAGGGATTCGTCCTCAAAAAATAAGGGAATCCCTAAGATTGGCATCGTGATGAGGAGATGCCAAGCACATGGATAGGGATATGTTCCAGGCTGGTAAAATATCCCGAGCCGTTCCAGCTTCTCGCCCCGCGGAGCGGAGCGGCACGCTACCCGCTTGCAGGGCACAGCGTGCCGCTAGGGCCGCCGCCGCGACACGCTGTGCGGAAGTTGCCGGCAGTAACTCCAAGGTCGACGGTGGGGGGCTTGATTCCTCCGCTGCAGGTGGCAGGCCTCCTGTGCCGTGGCGTGCTGGACCCCGAGTCGCCGCCCGGCCGGGCCATCGGGTACCGCCAGCCCATCGACTACCTCCTGCGGCCGGAGCCGTGAGCGGGGGATGGGCAGAGACTCTCATAATGATCAGTTCCAATCTTTTAAAGCGTTCTGAGATTTCCCAGTGTTCCGCGCAGGCTGCAGAAACAAGGGCTGCTAGATGCTAGAATCTCCAGAGTTCTTGGAACAGATTCCGAGCCAACGGTCTCATGACATCATTCTCGTCTCAGAGTGGGGGTGGGAGGGTACAGATAAAACAGGGCTAGGATCGGGATAAATCGCTCCAGAGCGTTCCGGAGCGCTCTCAGAACGCTCCGGAACGCTCTGGAGCGGCCGCGGCGCCCAATGCATCCTCGAAACCCGCCGACTCTCAGAGATTTCGAGTTATCCCGATCCGATTTTGTCCCGATCTTCGCGTCGTTTTTTCAGAGGGCCACCGCGAGGAAGAGGGCGTCCCGAGGAGAGGGTGCTCTCAGGCTTTGGTTCGCCGTCGTTTCGGCCCCTCGGGGCCCCTGCTCGGCGCCCGTTGCCGTCGGACAGAGCGGCTCGGGGCGGCGCGCCAGGCAGCCCCGGGGAAGGAAAGCTTCCGGGTGTCCAGGACTCCGTGTCTTGCAGGGCCGCCCGCTCCGAGCGAGGATGGAGGAGCGGCAGCAGGAGGAGGGAGGTGGGAAGAGGAGGACGAGGAGGAGGAGGATGAGGACGAGGAGGAGGAGGAGGAGGAGGAGGAGGAGGAGGATGATGAGGATGATGAGGATGATGATGATGATGATGATGATGGTGGTGGTGGTGGTGGTGGTGATGATGATGATGCTGATGATGATGATGATGATGATGATGATGATGAGGAGGATGCTTAGTGTTAATCCAAGACGCATCAACGATATTGCCATAAACCGTACCAAGTTCCCTCTTCATGGGTCCCTACACAAGTTTGTCTTCACTGCGGGAAGTACCCGCTGGAAGGCAACTGGCTGAGAATCTTCAATCGTGCCAAGGCAGCATTCCTGTGGTTTCAACGCCCCGAAGCAGCGCGGCTGTTGCGTTCCGACAATCCTAAATCGTTCCAGAACGCAACGCCGCGACTCAAAACGAGTGCTGCGTCCTGACGGCCCTAAATCGTGCCAGAGCACAATTCCATGGGTTTCAGCCATACTTATCCTTGAAACTGTCGCAAACTTCGGAAACGAATGTGCGCTGCAAAACTGCGAGAGCCACGTTGAGCATGACCCGCCCTCCATCCTTGAAGCGATTGCAGACTATTCAGTCGAATGTGCGCGGTGCTAAGGCGGGAGTCACTTTTGGAGCAGGGCCCGCCCTCAATCCTTGGAGCTGCTGCATTCTTTAAGACGGTTGTGCGCGGCGCTAAGGCGAGAGCAACAGTTTGAAAACGGCCTGCCCTCAATCCGTGAATCGATTCCAAGCTTTCGATACGCATGGGCGCGGCGATAAGGCGAGAGCCACATTAAAGAAACACCCGCCCGCCATCCGTGAACGTGTTTTGCATTTTTAAGACGAATGTGCGCGGTGCTAGAGCGAGAGCTACATTTTGAACAAGACACGCACTCCATCCTTGAAGCTGCTGCAATTTTCAAGCTTCAGGACCGTAAAGGGTGAACACATCCCGGGCGAAACGACCTGCCCGCCCTACCGACACGTCTGGGGGCGCGGCAGGGAGGACTTCTGTATCAGGTGAAGGGACGGGGGGGGAGGAGGAGGAGGAGGAGGAGGAGGCGGAGGAGGAGGAGGAGAGGAGGAGGAGGAGGAGGAGGAGGAGGAGGAGGAGGAGAGAGGAGGAGAAGGAGGAGGAGGAGGAGGGGAGGAGGAGGAGGAGGAGGAGGAGGAGGAGGAGGAGGAGGAGGAGGAGGAGGAGGAGGCGGAGGAGGAGGAGGAGGAGGGGAGGAGGAGGAGGAGGGAGGAGGACAGGGAGGAGGAGGAGGATGAGGAGGAGGAGGAGGGAGGAGGAGGAGGGGAGGAGGAGGAGGAGGAGGAGGAGGAGGAGGAGGAGGAAGTGACGTGGTGGTGGGGTGGTGGTGGTGGAGGCGGCGGAGGCGGAGGCGGAGGGCGAGGCGGAGCAGTACGAGGAGGAGGGAGAGAGGAGGAGGAGGAGGAGGAGGCGGAGGAGGAGGAGGAGGAGGAGAAGAAGGAGGAGGAGGGAGGCGGAGGAGGATGAGGAGGTGGAGGAGGAGGAGCGGGCGGAGGCGGAGGCGGAGGCGGATGGGAGGAGGAGGAGGAGGAGGAGGAGGAGGAGGAGGAGGAGGAGGAGGAGGAGGAGGGGAGGAGGAGGAGGAGAGGAGGAGGAGGGGAGGAGGAGGAGGAGGAGGAGGAGGAGGAGGGAGGAGTTGGAGGAGGAGGAGGAGGGAAGAGGAGGCGGAGGAGGAGGAGGAGGAGGAGGAGGAGGAGGAGGAAAAGAGTAGATGAAGAGTAGGGAGGAGGAGGGAGGAGGAGGAGGAGGAGGAGGAGGAGGAGGAGGAGGAGGAGGAGGAGGAGGAGGAGGAGGAGGAGGAGGAGGAGGAGGAGGAGGAGGAGGAGGAGGAGGAGGAGGAGGAGGAGGAGGAGGAGGAGGAGGAGAGGAGGAGGAGGAGGAGAGGAGGAGGAGGAGGGGAGGAGGAGGAGGAGGAGGAGGAGGAGGAGGCGGAGGAGGAGGAGGAGGAGGAGGAGGAGGAGTCGGCGGCAGGAGCCGCGCGAGGGGGACTTCGACGCGCTCGCAGCCTTCTTGCAGAACTTCGGGACCGCCTCGAGGAAGTACGCGCAACAGCAGATGCACTGGTTCCTGCGAGACCGCTCCTTCGCCTGGCTGTCGGCCGATCCAGCCAACCCGAGGGCCGTTGCCGAGCAGATCTTGAAGGCCATGGAGGCTCCCGGGCCGTGCGCCCCAGAGGCCGCTGATCAGGACCTGGGCGTCCGCGAGGCCCAGGTGGAGCAGGGCAGGCTCATGCCGCTGTCCTTCGTGAGCGCGCTGGACAGGAGCCAGCTGCGTGGCGAGGTGCTCGGGCCGCTGCTCGCGAGGGCCGACGCGTGTACCTTTCAGCTGCCGCTGGAGCTGCGCCGCGCGCCAGAGGCAGCGCCGCTGGCGCTGGTGGCGGTAGGCGCAGGGGCATTCGGGAAGGTCCGTGGTCGCTCGTGCCTCCCGGAAGCCAGGGCACCAAGGAAGGTGGGCTTGCAGGAGAGCGAAGGAGCCTGCCGCAGGGCCGCGCTGCGGCTGGCGGTTCGGCCGATGCCTGAAGGCTCTGGCAACGTCAGGCTCGCGTCGAGAACGCCTTCCCTGGTGCTCTGGACTTTGGTCCTCGGCGACGAGGGTAGAGGGGCATGGTGGAGGGCTTGACTCCAGGGGAGGTGGCGGGGAGAACAGGGCAGGTGACGGGGTGGCCCACCGAGAACGCCCCCCCCCAGGCCACAGACGCCATCTGTGTTTCTCTCCCTTGGCGAGGCGGCCTCCTGCTTTCAAGAACCCCCGCGTGCATGATGCTGCTGATGATGATGGTGATGATGCTGGTGATGATGATGCTGGTGGTGGGGGTGAGGAGGAGGACGATGATGATAACGGTGGTGGTGGTGGTGATGATGGTGGCGATGATGACGCCGATGATGATGATGATGATGATGATGATGATGATGATGGTGATGGTGATGGTGATGATGATGATGATGATGGTGGTGGTGGTGGTGATGATGATAACGACGATGAGTATGATGATGGTGGTGATGATGATGGTGGTGATGATGCTGATGATGATGCTTGTGGTGTGGTGAGGAGGGGGAGGAGGACGATGATGATAATGATGGTGGTGGTGATGGTTGCGGCGATGATGATGATGCTGATGATGATGATGATGATGTTGATGATGGTGATGATGATGCTGATGCTGCTGCTGATGATGATGATACTGATGATGCTGAAGATGCTGATGATGCTGAAGGTGATGAGGGTAATCATGCTGATGATGGTGGTGGTGGTGATGGTGGTGATGATGGCGAGAGGGAGAATGATGATGATGATGATGATGGTGGTGGTGGTGGTGGTGATGGTGGCGATGATGATGATGATGATGATGATGATGATGATGATGATGATGATGTCGATGATGTTGATGCTCATGAGGATGGTGATTTCGGTGATGTTGCTGATGCTGATGCCAATGATGATGAGGATGCTGCTGAGGATGGTACTGACGGGGATGATGATGCTGATGATGGTGGTGAGGATGATGATGAGGCTGCTGATAATGGCTATGCTGATGCTGATGCTGATGCTGCTGATGGTGCTGCTGCTGCCGATGATGTTCATGAGTGAGATGAGACTGCTGCTGCTGATGTTGATCATGATGATGATGATGATGATGATGACGACGGTCATGGTGACGCGGATGAGGATGATAATGATGGTGCTGATGATGATGACGATGCTGAGGATGCTGATGATGATGGTGATGATGATGATCATGATGATCATCACGATGGTGCTGCTGATGACAATGATGATGCTTGTGATGGTGATGGTGATGGCGCTGATGGTGATGGTGCTGAGGATGTAAATGCTGATCTTGCGGTGGTGGTTGTTGTTGATATGACGATGTGCATGAGGATGTGAGGATATGGTGATGATGACGAAGATGATAATGATGATGGTGATTATGATGATGATGACGACGATGATGATGCTGATGATGCTCATGATGATGATGATGATGATGATGATGATGATGATGATGATGATGATGATGGTAATGCCCAGGAGGATGACGACGACGACGATGATGATGATGATGATGATGGTGATGATGATGATGATGATGATGATGATGATGATGATGATGAGGTGGATGATGACAATGATGATGATGAACATGATGATGATGATGATGATGATCATGATCATGATCATGATCATGATGATGATGAACATGATGATGATGATGATGATGATGATGATGCTGATGATGATGATGATGATGGTGGTGGTGGTGATGGTGGTGTTGATGATGATGCTGCTGCTGAAAATGCTGATGCTGATGATGATGATGGTGGCGGGGTGGTGGTGGTGATGATGATGCTGCTGCTGATGCTGATTATGATGATGGTTGTGGTGGTGATGATGATAATGCTGATGATGATGGCGATGAGGCAGGCGGTCGAGGCAGCAGGAAGAGGAAACAGGCGGAGGCGGAGGAGGAGGAGGAGGATTAGGATGGATGAGTATGATGATGACGATGATGATGATGATGATGATGATGATGATGATGATGATGATGATGATCATGATGATCATGATGCTGCTGATGATGATGAGGATGAGGATGAGGATGAGGATGAAGATGAGGATGATGATGAGGATGATGATGACGATGATGATGATGATGATGATGATGAGGAGGAGGAGGAGGAGGAGGATGAGGAGGATGATGATGATGAGGAGGAGGAGCCAGGAGGAGGAGGACGAGGAGGAGAAGGAGGAGGAGGAGAAGGAGGAGGAGGAGAAGGAGGATGCGTGACGAGGGAAGCCTGCCGCATTGCCCCGCATCTTTCCCTCGTCGCTTGCCCTCCCAGGTTCTTTCGGGGCTCAGGGGCAGACAGGCGGAACCCGCCGGAGCCAGGCTTGCTGGCCGTCCTCCTCGTCGTCGTCCTCCTCCTCCTCTTTCTCCTTCTTCTCCTCCATTCCCTTTCCCTTATGAGCAACTCCTTCCCGTCGCACCCTCGGACGTGTTGGTAGGGCGGGCCGGACTTTTCGCTGCAGACTTCCTGATTCCTCATCATCACTGATCCTGAAGCTTGATATTGGGAAGGCCTTGCGGCCGGTGCCGCCGACCCTGAAGGGGGACGGCGATCACGACGGCGGCGTCGGCGGCGACGACGATGCTGGCGTGGGGCAGAGTCCTCAGGGATGCTTTGTGGGGCCTCCTCGGAGCACGCTCGTGGGCCTCTGGGGGGCAGTTCGGGGGCCTCTGGGGAGCATCTTGGGGGCCTCTTGGTAGTCTCTTGGGGCTCCCTTTGAACTTCCTGGGGGCCTCTTAGGGGCCTCTTGGGGCCTCGTGGGGTTCTTGGTTCTTGGGGGCCTCTTGGGGCTTCCTGGGAACTTCTCGGGGCCTAGGGCTCGAAATGTTCTTTCGGGCTTCTGTGTAGGCACCCTCTTGGAGCCGTTTTGGGTGCCTCTTGGACCGTTGGGAGGCCGTCTTGGGGCACTCTTGGGTCGTTTTGGGGCCGTCTTGGAAACCTCTTGGGGGTCCCTTGTGTCGATCTTGGTGGCATTTTGGGCAGTTATTGGGGCGTCGGGAAGCCGAAAAGGCGAGAACGCCAAAATCTTTCAATTTTGATTTTGCCTGGTGAGGCTCTTATGGTGTGCTCTTGGAGGCCTCTTCGATCGTCTTGGCAGCCGATTGGGCTGTCAGGAGGCTATCTTTGGCGTCTTGGACCGAGTGTGCGGCGATTCGGGGCTCTCTTGCACCGTCCTGGTTCCCTCTTGGGCTGTCTTGGTTTTTTTTTGGGGCCCCAGGACCCCCCCGGGGGACGATGGTGCTCTGACTCGGGACCCCACCCGGGACCCCCTCAGGACTCCCACTTGCTGCCCCCCCGCGGGGGGAAGGGATCAAAGGGAATGGGGCTTCCCTTCGACTCAACTACGGCGTTGTTAATTTCGCTTTGGTTTCGCTTTGGCTGGCTCGCTTGAGGACGAGGGCCCAGTGAAAGAAGGGGGAGCGGCGACGGGCCCTGGGAAAAGGGGGATCAAA
>CAUYUJ010016474.1:192500-204966 GCA_963575745.1 Prorocentrum cordatum | reverse complement strand
CCCCAGTGGCAGGGTTCGCATGGCACCACCGCCCCATTTTGGCGCACGCCTCACAAGTTTCGTGGCCCTACAGGGAGCTCCACCGAATGCCCCAGTGGCAGGGTTCGCATGGCACCACCGCCCCATTCTGGCGCACCCCTCACACTGTTCGTGGTCCCATATGGAGCTCCACCGAATGTCCCAGTGGCAGGGTTCGCATGGCACTACCGCCCTATTCTGGCGCACCCCTCACATGGTTCGTGGCCCCGTAGGGAGCTCCACCGAAGGCCCCAGTGGCAGGGTTCGCATGACACCACCGCCCCATTCTGGCGCCTCCCCCCCGCACGGTTCGTGGCCTCATAGGGAGCTCCACCGAAGGCCTCAGTGGCAGGGTTCGCATGGCACCACCGCCCCATTCTGGCGCACCTCTCACACGGTTCGTGGCCCCATAGGGAACTCTTCCAAAGGCCCCAGTGACAGGGTTCGCATGGCACCACCGCCCCATTCTGGCACCACCGCCCCATTCGGCGCACGCCTGCGGTTCTCACACTTGCATGTGGTTGGGTCCTTCGCCAGGATAATTGGTGGTGGTGGTGATGCTGGATTGTGGTGATGATGATATAATGATGATGATGATGATGATGATGATGATGATGATGATGATGATGATGATGATGATGATGATGATGATGATGATGATGATGATGATGATGATGATGATGTCGATGGATGAAGATGATGATGATGATGATGATTGATGATGATGAGGATGTGATGATGATGATGCTGATTGTTTGATGATGATGATGATGATGATGATGATGATGATGCTGATGCTGATGATGATGATGATGATGATGATGATGATGCTGATGCTGATGCTGATGCTGATGATGATGGTGGTGCTGAAAATGATGGTGATGAAGATGGTGGTGAGGAGGAGGCAGGATGAGAAAACATGACCTGTGTAAACCCAAGATCCATCAACAATATTGCAATGACCCCTCCTTCCAAGCTCCCTCTTCAAAGGCTCCTCTACGGGTTGTTTTTATTGGACTTGTGCCAGAACGCCATTTCAACGCCGCGAATCACCATGAGTGTTGCGTCTAGACGATTCCCAATCGTGCCAGAACGCAGTTTCTGGGACTTCAACACCGCGAATTCACGTGACTGTTGCGCCTTGACATTTCGACATCGTGCCAGAACGCCGTTTCTGGGACGCTAACCATGAGAACCTTTGAAACTGCCGCAAACTGTTAAGGCGAATGCGCGCCGCGCTAAGGCGAGAAAAACATTTTGAAAAGGAATCGCCCTCCATCCGACTTTTGAGACGCATGTGCGCGGCGCTAAGGCGAGAGCCACAGTGTGAAAACGGACAGCCCTCCATCCGTGAAACCATTGCAAATTTCTAAGACGAATGTGCGCGGCGCTCAGGCGAGAGCCACATTTTGAAAGCGGACAGCCCTCCATCTGTGAAACTGTTGCAACTGTCAAGCTTCAGGATCATACATTGTGAGGGAGTCTCAGGCGAAACGCCCAGCCCGCCCTTTCGACCCGCCTCGGGGTGCGACAGGGAGGAGTTATTCATAAGGAAAAGGAATGGAGGAGGAGGAGGAGGAGGAGGAAGAGGAGGAGGAGGAGGAGGAGGGGGAGGAGGGGGAGGGTTCTGGGCAGGTTGAGACGAATGCACGCCACCTTTCCCCAATCACCCCCGTCTGCCAAGCGAAAGCCTTCCCGCCCCGCCCCACTCCCACCAGGAGGAGGAGGAGATCCTCGTCGCTCGTCGTCGTCGTTGCCGTCCTCTCCCCCGCCTCCCCCTCGCCTTCCTCTTCCTCCTCCTCCTCCTCCCCCTCGTCCTCCTCCTCCCCCGACCTCCGCCACATCGAGGCCGGCACCCTTCCACCCCCGACGCTCTGCGTGCCGCCGGGCCAAGACGTGCCGCAGGACCTTCCCTCCCCCGCACGCGGCGCCCCTGCAGCGGCTCCGCCGCCCAGGGGAACGGCCGGGTGATAGGTCGTGGACCTTTCCCCTCGGGGACTGGGATCGGTTGTGGACTTGGCCCACCCCCCCCCCCCCCCCCCCCCCTCCTCCGCGCCCCTCCTTTATTCGTCCTCCCCGTCCTGGGCGTCCTCCCCTTCCTCCCCTACTCCTCCCTCCTCCCTCCGCCATCCCGTCCTTGTCGTCCTCCCCCTCCTCCCCCCTTCCCTCCCCCCCCTCCTCCCCCCTCTCCTTCTGCCCTCCTCGTCCTCCCCGTCCTTGTCGTCCTCCCCCTCACCGCCGTTCTCCTCCCCCTCCTCCCCTCCGCCCCCCCCCCCGCTCCAGGTGAAGGGGAACTCCGTGTACCTGTATCCGGACGCCCCCAGCCTGCTACGCCGCCTTGAGGAGCTAGGGCCAAAGGGCTGCCGGTGCTGGGTCGTGCAGGCTGGCGTCTCGCCCCCGTCGCTGAGGCTTGCCATGTGAAACGCGATGGTGATGATGATGATGACGATGACGATGACGATGACGATGATGATGATGATGATGATGATGATGATGATGATGATGATGATGATGATGATGATGATCATGATGATGATCATCATCATGATGACGATGATGATGATCATGATGATGCTGCTGCTGATGATAATGATGACGCTGCTGCTGCCGATAATGATGCTGATGATGCCGATGATGATGACGATGATGATCATGATGCTGATGCTGCTGATGATGACTATGATTATGATAATGATGCTGCTGATGATGATGGTTATGGTGATGGTGATGGTGATGGTGATGGTGATGATGATGCTGCTGCCGATAATGATGATGACGATGGTGATGGTGACAGCGGTTATGATGATGACGATGAGGATGATGATACTGATGATGATGACGATTACGCTGATGCTTTTGCTGATGCCGATGCTGGTGGAGGATAGCGATGATGATGATGATGCCGACTATGTTGCTGATGATGCAGATGAGGCTGACGATTGTTGAGGATGTTGATGATGGTGGTGATGATGATGATGATGATGACGTTGTTTGTCATGGAGATGATCGCGCCATTGATGATGATGATGCTCATGATGATGATGATGATGATGATGATGATGATGATGATGATGATGATGATGATGCGGATGATGCTGATGCTGATGATGCGGATGATGCTGATGAGGACGATGGTTATGACATTGATGACGCTGATGTCACTGACAATAGTGATGATGCTGATCATGATGACGATGGCGATGATGATGATGATGCTGATGATGATGCTGCTGATGATGATGCTGATGGTGCTGCTGATGATGACGACGATGCTGCTGATGATGATGGTGATGGTGTTGGCAATCATGATGATAATGTTGATCATCACACTGTTGATGATGGTTCTGAGCGTGATGATGACGATGGCGATGACGATGGCGATGACGATGACCATGATGTTGATGACGATGATTACGATGATGATGATGCTGATGCTGATGCTGATTCTGATTCTGCTTACGATTTTGATGATGAGGTTGATGATGACCAGGATGATGATTGTTATTGTTGCGGTGATGCTGATGATGCTGTTGATGATGATGATGATGATGATGATGATGATGATGATGATGTCGATGATGATGATAATGATGATGATGATGATTATGATGATGATGATGACGATGATGACGATGATGATGATGATGACGATGATGATGATGATGATGATGATGACGATGAACATGATGATGATGGTGATGATGCTGATGCTGATATTGATGATGATGCTGATGATGATGATGATGATGATGATGATGAGGATGATGTTGAGGTTGAGGTTGAGACAGGTGAGGACGAGGATGTGAACCAGGATGGGGCGAGGGAGGAGAAGATGGGGACCGTGGATGTGATGATGCTGATGGGAACATGATGCTGATGGGAACATGTGACCGTGGAGAGGAGAAGATGGGAACATGATGATGATGGTGATGATGCTGATGCTGATATTGATGATGATGATGACGATGATGATGATGCTGATGATGATGATGGTGATGATGATGATGATGCTGACGCTGACGCTGATGATGATGATGATGTTGATGATGATGATGATGATGATGATGACGATTATGATGATGATGATGATGATGATGATGATGATGATGATGCTGATGATGATGATGATGATGATGATGCTGATGATGATGATGATGATGATGATGATGATGATGATGATGATGATGATGATGATGAGGATGATGTTGAGGTTGAGGTTGAGACAGGTGAGGACGAGGATGTGAACCAGGATGGGGCGAGGGAGGAGAAGATGGGGACCGTGGATGTGATCGGTGGGATTTTCCGGAAGGACCCTTCTGGGCTTGACGGACAATCTTTGGGACCGCCAGACGACGATGACGAGGCGGAGCTTGACCTCTCTCAGCCCTGTGTTGCAGCACGCACGGCCGCTGTGACGCCCACGCCCAGCGGCCAGAGGAGGAGTAGGAGGAGGAGAAGGAGGAGGAGGAGAAGGAGGAGGAGGAGGAGGAGGTGGAGGAGGAGGAGGACGTGATGGAGGAGGAGGAGGCGGATGGGGAGGAGGAGGAGGAGGAGGAGGAGGAGAGGAGGAGGAGGAGGAGGAGGAAGGAGGTGGGAGGAGGAGGGGGAGGAGGAGGAGGAGGAGGAGGAGGAGGAGGAGGAGGAAGAATAATAATAAGCATAATAAGAATAATAATACGAAGAAGAATAATAAGAAGAAAAGGAAACATAATAATAATAATAAGAAGAATACTAAGAACAATAATAATAATAATCATAATAAGAAGAATACTAAGAAGAATAATACGAATAATCAGAAGAAAAAGAGGAGGAGGAGGAGGAGGAAGGATATTATTAATAATAATAAGAAGAATAATGCTAATACTAAGAAGAAGAATAAGAAACATAATACTAGTAAGAATAAAAACAATAAGATGAGTAATACTAATACTAATAGTAATAGTCACCTGAATATTACTAATACTAATACTAATACTAATCATAAGAGTAATACTACTACTACTAATACTAATACTGATATTACTAATAATACTAATACTAACACTAATAATACTACTACTACTAATAATAATATTAATAAATAATACTAATAATAATAACACTAATAATACTTATAGTCATAATACTAATAATAAAACTAATACTAATAATAATAATAATAATAATGATAATAATAATAATAATACTAATAATCATACTAATAACAATATTATTATTAATAATAATAATAATAAGAACAATAATAAGAAGAAAAAGAGGAGGAGGAGGAGGAGGAGGAGGAGGAGGCAAACTTCACTTTCCCGCTCACTCACGTCGGTCAATTTTTTCGTTCGCTCGGTTCGACGCTCCGACCCTGTGGCTGGCCAAGGTCGATGTAAGGCAAGACGCCCGCCCACTTTCAGCCACGGGTCTCAGGCGGGGAAGCCCTGGGGAAAGTTCTGATGAGGCCCGCAGGAGTAACAAGCCTTGCAAGAAGCACGATGGCGCAGTCGACGTCCTTGAAACAATGATACCCCGCGTGGGCCGCCATCGACACACAAGGTAGGATTGGATGCTACGGTTAGAGTCGTCGAGATCGAGCCCACGAAAGTCACACGTGACCCAACATTGCAAATCACATCTGTCGCAAAGGGTGCGCCCGTGTTGACCTGGCCGCAGAGCCCGAAGGATAGAGGCTGCAAGGTAAGGGCGTGCAGCCCCTCCTGTCCTTCTCCAGGATGAGCAGCTGCGGTCACCCAAGTCCAAGGAGCCTGACGCTGCCGCCGCCGATTGAAGCGCGGGGTTTACGACAGACGACGGCGGGCGCAGACGGAGTACACCGCCGCCGGCTGCACCGACCTACGTTGTCGACCTGCTCCGTGCCGCTCGAGTCCGAAATCGCCTCCTCGCCGCACTGACGGCCGAGGGCACGGATGGCGGGGCCTCCTCCACGGCACGAGGCACTACGGCGGGCTCCCAGACACCAAGATCGTGGACCGAGGGCTCACGTGTGCCAGCACGGTCAGCCTGCCCTGCTGAGCCACGAGGACCGAGCTCTTCCTGGGGGGCCTATGTCTGGCCATGAGGGAGGACGCCCCGAACCTTGCAGAAAGTGATCTCCTTGTTCTGGTCAGCACCGTCGCGAACGGGCTCCGATGCCGGAGGCGCGGCTTCCGCCGCGGACTGAGCTGACGTGCACTCGCAGAGGACACCAGACTTCAGCTGCACGAGCGTGCAGTGCGAGTTTACGCCGAGCATTGTCCTCGTCGCGCCGGACGAAAGGGGGGGGGGATTGGGAAAGGGGGGGTTACGACATTTGCTGCATGCAGCTGGATTCGGCCTCCCCGAGGGGCCCATTCCTCGATACATGGCCGCCTCCTGCGCCGGGAGGCGCAGGGAACATCAGCTACGTGAGCTGATTCTCCCCCCCCCTTTGCTATCCCCCCCTTTCGCCCGACCCGGTCCTCGTCGCTCCCTGACTTCCGAGGAGGACGGAGGGACGACGCGCCGCCCTGTCGGCAGAGTCCTCGACCCGCTCCCTCCTCGCCTCGCCAACTGCAGCAGCGCGGGCCCAGTGCACGCAGTGCCCGTGCTTCCCCGAGCCATCTTGCCGACTGCGAGGAGGAGGAGCAGGAGGAGGAGGAGGAGGAGGAGGAGGAGGAGGAGGAGGAGGAGGAGGAGGAGGAGGAGAAGGAAGAGGTGGAGGAGGAGGAGGACGAGGAGGAGGAGGAGGATGAGGATTCGGAGCTGGGAAAGGACGGGGGTTGGAGGAGGGGGAGGAGGGGACACGAGGTGTGGAGGAGGAGGAGGAGGAGGAGGAGGAGGAGGAGGAGGAGGAGGGATCAGGAGGAGGAGGGACCAGGAGGGACGATAAGGGAGAGCGTGGAGGATGAGGAGGAGGAAGAGGAGGAGGAGGAGGAGGAGGAGGAGGAGGAGGTGGTGGTGGTGTGTTGATCCTGGGGGTCTCACCTGTTTTTACATTCTCGGCGGTGGTGGTGCCGATGGCCGGTGTCTCCTGTTCGTGGCGGTGGTGTTGGCGACTGTCGGTTCGGGGTGTCTTGCGCATCGGGAGGGGGAGGGGCGAGACGGATCCCCCCCCATTTGTGGCGGCGCTCTCAGCGCTGCAGGTGTTCCCACTGAGGCGGTGCTCCCAGTGGTCTCCGTGGTCCTGTCTATGCCGCCGAGACCGCCGTGCCAGTCTGTGGACATCGAACATCGGGATGCGGCCGTCGAGTTTCCGCGAGTCGGAGCTCGAGCCGCGCAGGGCTCACTCAGCCAACAGCGCCGCTGCGCACGGGTCTCATCGCGGGGGGGGGGGGGGGGGCGCCCCTCGTTCTTGCCACCGCGTTCCCCAGGAGGGGGGAGCAAGGAGGAGGGAGGATGGAGGAGGAGGGGAGGAGGCACCCTTCCCAACAGAATTCCGGAACGCGCTTCCGATGCATCCGTGGGTGCTAACTCGGATTCCCTCCTCCCCGCTCAAGCCTCGTGCAGTCTCGTCTTGCCTCCTCCTGGGAACTCGTATTCACAAACCAGCAGGGGTGATTCAGATGCATTCTTAGCGCTCGGAAGGGATCGTGTCAATGACCTGCAGCCGTGGCAGTGGTCCTGGTGGTCTGTGTTCACCAGCACACCGGGCCCGAAGTCCCCCATGTTCTGGCATTTGAGGAGTTTGAAGTCGCCGTGGTGGTCCGCAAGTGGTCCCAGTGGTCCCGACAGTAACATCTCGGAGGTGTACGGTTTGATTCGATTCGAAACGCGCCTCCAGTAGATCTCTCTTCATGCTGCATAGGGCCACGCTGCACGGTGACATTATGATCCCGTTGGGGGTCATCCCCTGGCCCCGGACCCCTTCCCAGTCCTTTTGCCACTCGTGGGCGGCCAAGAGGGGGGTGATGACTGTGCGTGTGTGTGTGTGGATTTCATGGCGTGGGCTGTGATATCTCCCCGGATTTCCTGGCCTCTTCTTCTTCTCCTTCTGTTAATGCGTTCCCTGGTCCCCCCTCGTCCGCGCGCATGCCTCTGGCCATGATCTGCGAAGCCGAACTGATGGGCAGATTTTCCACCACCACTACCATATGTAGGTCGGGGGAGAAGGGAGGATGAGGAGGTCCTCCTCCTCCTCCTCCTCCTCCTCCTCCTCCTCCTGCTCCTCCTTCTCCTCCTCCTCCTCCTCCTCCTCTTCCTCCTCCTCCTCCTCCTCCCTCTCCCACATATGGTAGCGGTGGTGGAAAACGGGCCCATCCCGAGCCCCCCCTCTCGGACGCGCCCGAGCCACCTCTTGGACTTGCGCTCACCTGACGAGGGGCGGCCGCAAGTGGGCGCTGCGCGTACACGCGCTCCTGCACGGCGAGGCCGGGGGAGATCTGCGCGCCTACTGCCACCGCGACATGATACTGCTGGAGCACGGCCAGCCCTACACGCCAGACCTGCAGGTGCGGGCGGCGCACATCAGCAACGCAGGTCGAGGGAAGAAGCGCGGGGCCCAAGACCAGGATGTCGCGGGACCTCGTCGATGCTGATCGGGGTCCTGGTCCTCGTCTGCCGTCGCCTGGTCGCGAGGCTGATCCGCGAACTGACGTGGACCAGGACGGGTGGTGGCCAAGATCGGCACTGGCATTCCTGCGCTCAGTCCTGGTCATGGTCCCCCCTCTCTGTCCCCCCAGCAGGGCACTCGAAGCACTGGCCGAAGCCGACCCTGCTGGACGACCCGGGCCTCCAGGCCCAGGTCTACGACATCGCCGCGCGGGCCTTCGCCTCGGTGTGGCCGCACGCGCCGCGCGGCCCCTTCACCCCGCGGGGGGCCGAGCTGTGCCAGGTGTTCGGCCTCGACGTGGTGGCGGACGCGCACGGGAGGGCCTGGCTCATAGAGGTCTGGCGTCGCTCGGACGTGTGCATTTTTTTCCTCGGCGAGGACCTTCGAGGAGCATCCTCGACTATCTGGCGAAAAAAACACGCACGAAACCGGAAAAAAACACAGGGAATGGACGTCCGAGCGATGACCAGAGAGGTCAACAGCTACCCCGCCATCCTGTCTGGCACGATGGACCACGTCGACCCCCTCGTCTACACGAGGCTCGTGCGCGACGTGCTGCGGCTGGTGGTGCTGCCGCGCGTGGACGGCAGTCCAGGGAAGAAGCGCGGCGACTCTGGCCAGGATGCCACGCGGGATCTCGTCGACGCCGATCCTGGCCAGGGTCCGTGCCGGCCGTCGTCGGGTCGCGTTCGCGAGGAGGATCCACGGACTGAAGCTGACCAGGATGGGCGTCGGCCAAGATCGACGCTGGCGTCTCCGTGCTCAGTCATGGGGGGGCGCGCAGCGGTCGCCACGGTGCGCGCGCGAGCACCAACACATGCGTGGGGAGGTCCAAGCCCCCCTCCTCCTCCTCCTCCACCTCCTCCTCCTCCTCCTCCTGCTCCTCCTCCTCCCTCCTCCTCCTCCTCCTGCTCCTCCTCCTCCTCCTCCTCCTCCTGCTCCTCCAGGCAGCGCGCCCGACCCGGGCGGCTTCGTGCGCCTCGACGTGGCCGCCGCCGCGGCGGCCTCTGCCGGCGCCGCCGCCGCGCCGGCGGGCCCGGCGGCAGCGGCGGAGGGGCAGTCTCCGCGGCCTGGCGACGAAAAGCTGGCGAGAGAGGATGGGGGAGGGAGGGGGGGGGATAAGGAGACGAGGGAGGAGGGAGGAGGGAGGGAGGGAGGGATGATAGGGATGATAGGCATGATATGGATGATGATGATGATGATGATGATGATGATGATGATGATGATGATGATGATGATGATGATGATGATGATGCTGATGGTGATGATGATAATGATGATGATGATGATGCTGATGCTGATGATGATGATGATGATGATGGTGATGGTGATGGTGATGGTGATGGTGATGATGATGCTGATGCTGATGCTGATGCTGATGATGGTGATGGTGATGGTGATGATGATGACAATGGTGATGCTGATGCTGATGCCGCTGCTGATGATGATGATGATGCTGATGCTGCTGCTGCTGATTATGATGATGATGCTGAGGCTGATGATGATGCTGCTGATGCTGATTCTGATGCTGATGCTGATGATGATGATGATGATGATGATGATGATGATGATGATGATGCTGATGCTGATGATGATGATGATGATGATGATGATGCTAATGAGGAGGAGGAGGAGGCTGATGAGGAGGAGGATGGAGCAGGAGGAGGAGGAGAAGCATTCAGCAGTCAGCATATGTAAGAAGCAGGAGGAGAGGAAGGATACTGATGATGCTGATGATCGTGATGCTGCCGCTGCTGCTGATGATGCTGATGCTGATGCTGATGCGATAATGATGATGCAGAGGATGATGATGATGATGATGATGATGATGATGATGATGCTGATGCTGACGATGATGACGACGACGATGACGATGACGATGACGACGATGATGATGATGATGATGATGATGATGAGGATGATGATGTTGATGATGATGATGCTGATACTGATGATGATGATGGTGCTGATGATGATGATGGTGGTGGTGATGATGACGATGATGATGATGATGCTGCTGATGATGATGATGATGATGATGATGATGATGATGATGATGATGGTGATGGTGATGGAGATGGTGATGGTGATGGCGAGGAGGTGGAAGAGGATGTGGAAGAGGAGGAGGAGGAGGAGGAGGAGGAGGACGAGGAGGAGGGGGAGGAGGTGGACGAGGAGGATGGGGAGGCGGAGGAGGAGGAGGGTAGAGGATGAGGAGAGGAGGGAGGAGAGAGGCAAGCTAGACGCACTCGCGCCTTTTTGGATGTCCTACCCGTCCCTCCTATCTTTTCCTATTGCGCTTTCTTTATACATCCGCTGACGCATGTCATAGCGGGATCTGGAACCCGCCAAATGACGCCATCGGTTTGCGCGCAAGCAGAGAAGGGGAGCTATGCACATTGGGGGAGGAGGAGGAGGAGTTGGAGGAGGAGAAGGAGGCTGAGGAGGAGGAGGATGAGGAGGAGGAGGCTGAGGAGGAGGAGGAGGAGGAGGAGGAGGAGGAGGAGGAGGAAGAGAAGGCTGAGGAGGAGGAGGAGGAGGAGGGTAGAGGATAAGGAGAGGAGGGAGGAGAGAGGCAAGCTAGGCGCACTCGCGCCTTTTTGGATGTCCTACCCGTCCCTCCCATCCCTTCCCATTGCGCTGACTTTTATACATCCGCTGACGGATGTCATAGCAGGATCTGGAACCCGCCAAATGACGCCATCGTTTTGCGCGCAAGCAGAGAAGGGGAGCTATGCACATTGGAGGAGGAGGATGTGGAGGAGGACGAGGCGGTGGCGCATGAGCAGGGGGATGAGCATGGAAAACGGCGCCCAGTCAGCACATATTCAGGGGATCGACCAGCAGCAGCACGGTATTACATAGGGTATTTGTAGAGGAGAAGGATGAGGATAAGGATGAGGCTGATGCTACTGCTGCTGCTGTTGATGGTGATGCTGCTCATTAGGCTAATGATGGTACTGATGATGACGATGCTGATAATGACGATGCTGATGCTGATGCTGATGCTGCTGATGCTGCATAGTATGATGACGCTGGTGCTAATGATTTTGATGCTGATTAGGATGATGCTGCTGCTGATGCTGATGATGATGCTGATGGCGATGCTGCTGATGACGATGATGACGATGCTGACGATGATGCTGATGATGATGCTGATGCTGATGGTGATGATGCTGATGATGATGCAGCTGACGAGGCTGATGCTGATGCTGATGATAATGATGATAATGCTGATTTTGATGATGCTGACGCTGATGATGATGATGATGATGATGATGGTGATGATGCGGATTCGGATGATGATGATTATGATGGCGATGCTGCTGCTGCTGATGATGATGATGATGGTGCAGATGCAGATGATGATGCTGATGATGATGCTGATACGACGATGATAATACTGCTGCTGATGCTGATGCTGATGATGAGGACGATACTGAGGACGATGATGATGATGATGATGATGCTGATGATGGTTCAGATGATGATGATGATGATGATGATGATGGTTGTGGTGGTGGTGGCTGTACTGATGATGATGATGATGAGGATGATGAGGATGATGATGATGATGCTGATGATGATGATGATGATGACGATGATGATCGTGATGATGATGCTAATGACGATGATGATGATGATGATGATGATGATGATGATGATGATGATACTGATGATGATAATGATGATGATGATGATGATGATGATGATGATGATGATGATGATGATGATGATGATGATGATGATGATGATGATGATGATGATGACGATGATGATGATGATGATGATGATGATGATGATGATGATGATGATGATGATGATGATGATGATGATGATGAGATGATGACGATGGCGATGACGATAACGATGACGATGAGTATGAAGACGAGGAAGATTATGAAGATGAGGAGGAGGGTGGGGAGGAGAGAGGAG